>SJYW01044168.1:31272-54491 GCA_006410735.1 Raphicerus campestris
GTTTCCCCATCTATTTTCCATGAAGTGATGGGACTGGATGCCATGATCTTTGTTTTCTGAATGTTGAGCTTTAAGCCAACTTTTCCACTCTCTTCTTTCACTTTCATCAAGAGGCTTTTTAGTTCCTCTTCACTTTCTGCCATAAGGGTGGTGTCATCTGCATATCTGAGGTTATTGATATTTCTCCTAGCAATCTTGATTCCATCTTGTGCTTCCTCCAGCCCAGCGTTTCTCACGATGTACTCTGCATATAAGTTAAATAAGCAGGGTGACAATATACAGCCTTGCTGTACTCCTTTTCCTATTTGGAACCAATGGTTTAATAAGTAACAAATTTCGGAAAATTCCAGAAATTCATATAGCTTGAGAGAATTAAAATACAGATTAACAACTGTGTATATTAAATATGTATCAGTGAATTTCAGTGCTTTCTCCACCAATTTTTATGGAAGGAGGTTCTTTCTCCAGTGCCAGAATAGCTAAACCGGTGGAGTGGCCGTGATTTCACCCCGCTTGCAAGCTAACAGGCAAGCCTGCCACTGTCTCATGGATGCGGCAAGGAGACGCAAGACTCCTGGGTCAGAGCCCCGGCAGAGTGAAGTACAGGCGTCGTGGTTCTGTCAGTTCCTCTGCATCCCAGTTCCCAGGAGATGAAGTGTCCAGGCCAAGCTACATGCTACGCATGCTGGGTTTCTGCAACACAGCTGGAGACCCTGAGCTTAGGACATGTAACTCTTTTAGGAGGATCTGTAAGCCGATCTTTCTTTTGTTCTGAAGGGAGACGCTATCTTTATCAAACTGAACAGCAAGCAGGTCCACGTTTTACATTAGAGAGAGAGAGTAGACTACCATTTTCCAGGTCATTTGCTCTACAGTTTCCTTGAAAAGATAGTCTAAAAAAAAAAAAAGGTAGTGAGTGCTTCCCTCACAAGACATGCAGAAACTTGAGAGACCCTGGAGAAGTGTCTTCCAATGGGAATAACCCCTTTCCCAGAGACCAATCAGCAGAACGGTCTGGTCATTTCCCATCCTACACAATCAATGGATTTCAATATTCTTCTGATATTTTCAGGCTGTATTCAACACACACAAGGAAAAGAGCAGAACGAAACAGAAGCAGGAACCATGTTGAAAAGGTCTACCGTGGGTATTTCAGCTTGCTCATGTAGGGCTGTCATCTCACAGGATGACTACATGATTCTTTTGGAGTAATTCTGCTTTTCTGGGATTTTTCTTTTCTCTTGATTTTTTAGATTAAAATATCAAAGATGCCAATGTCAGAAAAGCATCCTAGCCAGAGTCCACACACTGTGGTCAGAACATTGCCACCACTGTGAGATCTGGTCACCATCTGATCCCTGCGGGGACCCAGCAAACAGCTCAGTCTGGGCCAGGTGGATAGTAGTCATGCGCCACAGCCTGCCTGCTTGAGGTGGCCGTACTCCAGTTTCAGTGGATGTGGGTTTGCCAAGCCAAGTGACTTCTATGTTGCCCGGGGTACAGTCTCCTGTGGGTGCATCAGAGAAACACTCTTGTTCATTGGGCCAGGGCAGCAGCAGGGGGCATCTGTCAATTCTAGTGAAGGAAATATACGATCCTTAACTGTGGGTGGGACTTCCCAGGTGGTGCGGTGGTAAAGAATCGGCCCACCAAGGCAGGAGATGAAAGACTCGGGTTAGATCCCTGGGTCCAGAAGATGTCCTGGAGGAGGAAATTGCAACCCACTCCAATATTCTTGCCTGGGAAATCCCATGGACAGAGGAGACGGGTGGGCTACAGTCCATGCGGTTGTAGAGTTGGACACGACTTAGCAAATGAGCTTACAGACAACTGTGGGCAAATAAAGAATCTCAAAGGGACCTATCCACCTTTCACAAATGCCAGCTCACAGGTAACCAGCTACAAAAAAAAACAGAAAGAAAGAAAGAAGCTACGTATAGCAAGTCCTGTTAAATTACATGGGTTCTTCCACCTAACCAGGAGCTGTAGCTCCTATTGGCTGGCTCACTTGGATCCATATACTCAATTCTTGGAAGCCCTAATTAGCGAAGGAACCAAAATCTGACAGCTGGCCAGGTTGTTTTTTTTTTTTTTTCCTCCCAAAGATAGTGTAAACTATATTTAAAGGATGACAAAAATAATCCCAGAATAAGAACTTAAAAAAATGTGCTTGGATTTATAATGTGACCCTGTTAAATGCTGTAACTATTAATCAAGGGCTTTTCACATTAATAATACTAAATAGAAAATTCAAAATCCAACAGTTATATTCTTTAAGTGCTTAGAAACATACCTTTCTGCCCTTAATGTGGATGAGGCTCTGATCCTTTCCTTCCATTCTCACTGAGTTCTCACCTTTGATCAGTATGCACCCATCCTTTCCTGTCAGATCATAGAGGCGAAGCCCTTTGACTGAATGAGACCCACAAGAAGTAATGATACACCAAGGGAAAGACCTTACGAACAGTTCAACTCAACTGTTAGAAGCCACCTCTTCCTTTTCATTCCAGTTTGCCACCCGACTCAAGTCATTACCAGTGTCTCTAACAGACAAGCAGGAAAATGAAGAGTAAACGAAACAAATAGACCAGCCAAATCTGAATTAGGTTAAAACCAAGAACTCAGTTTATAAAAACGCACAGAATCTGAAGTTTCAACTCCAAACCCAAACTAATATCTTCCCAATTTCTAGAAGAATGGCTTATAACTAACCAGGAAGCGCCGTTTGTCTCAAACACGATCCAGTTTCACAAACCTGAAAAACCAGCAGTGAGACTTGACTTCTTCCCTCGTGAGCCTTCAAATAACTTTATCGAACTTCCTAAAGCTCACAGTTTTAATAGATACTGCTTAACAATTACAAAGAGTTAAATCCCTTGTTAGTCCCCAACTCCTTCTCAGTTACTATGTCCAAAGGCAACATACCTTTCTCTTGATAAACGGGACACACAATTTTCACGAGAAGGTTGCTGTAGCTCTGTGCTTGGTACTGAACGAGTAACTGGCCATGTGCGCAGGTCAGGGTCAAGCTAGGGGAGCGGGACCCACACCAGGTATTTCAGCAGAGAGAATTTAAAGCTGAGGTCTAGATGCAAACATGGTGGGGTAGAAAGCTCCTTGACATCAGCAGCGTTAGGGCAGTGCTCCAGTCGGCTGGGGTGGGGAGGAGGGGGCAGTGGGGAGATACAGGGGCTGGGCTGCCTGGTGGGGGTGAGGAGGATGGCTGAGACGCAGCCCCTGCGAGCGGTGCCTCCGGGAGACGAAGGGAAACGCCTCCCAGCTCTGCCCTCTCTCCCCCGCCTGTCTCCCCCCAGGCTGTGCTTGGGGCAAGTCTGCCTGAAGCAGGGACAGGGACAGGGGTCTGGGAGCTGGGGTTCTCCTGGGCAGCCCACGTGCCAGCAGAAGCAGGAAGGCAAGTGGACCTCAACACCACCGATGGCCGCGGGTGCACCGTCAGGAGGCAAAGGCAGTCGGCCAAGTCCGAAGAAGTCAACACTGCCTCCGCGTTAGTGCAGACACATAAAATTAGCCTCCAGAAAAGAAAAAGTGATGCCTTCAGATGCGGCTCTGGAAAGCGTACTAAATAAAGGTACATAAATAATTACTCTGCGTGTTCACTGCGTTCAAGCTCAGATAAACCTGTCAAAAGATGACCTCCCAAATTTTCGACAACGAGGAATTAACACGGGCATTTTCATTTAGAAAACTAGTAATAAGCATCTGCATCAAAGAGGTCCTCACAGTTACCAAGTTTCGGCAGACAGACCAGGTGTCACTTAGAATTAACCTGAATGTCTCTCGCAGGTCTCGAAGCCCAGTGCAGAGCCAGCAGCACACATTACCCCTGGCCTCTGGCTTCGCAGCCCGCTGGCTCCAACAGCCCCTCCTGGGGCGACTTTCAGCTTCTTTTGTAAGAAGCAACTGCTAGTTTTAAGTCTCATTATCCATTTAAAGACCTCATGACTGATGTTAATACTATAGCTTTAATTTTCCTTAAGCTAAGACATGACAGACACAGCCTAATGACCACACGCTGGAGCATTGGAGAAAGGCAGAGGCGTCGGCCCAGGACCAGCACCTGTGCACTGATTGGTGAGTCTCAGTTTTCATGTTGACCCTTCAGACTCGCTTTGTATTATGTAAACCCAGGAGGTAATTATATAGGCTTGGATATAAAATAACTGCCACTCGTTAGAGTGGATAAGACCTGTAGATTTTACTAATTTAACGGTGCCAGTTGTAAGGTTAGGTGACACCTAATTAAACAAATAAAATCTTGAAAGTTAATGAGGGCTCGTGTTCAATGATAAGTTTGTTTTCTCTTAATTTAAGGTGTTAACAAAACCTCTAGATGATGTGTAAAGTTTATCAGGAGGAAAGAAAATCAATAGACTCCCACAAAAAGCAAAAGCGTGTCAGAGCTCTGCTGAGAAGGTCAGGCGCTGCCTATGAGACTCACAGCCCCCGCCAAAGCCGTGATGGAGGCGTTCTGCCTCCGCCAAGGCAGCGTGTCCTTTGCTAAAAGCAAACAGATGAGGTGCGTATACACAAGCAGGCACGTGTGCACGGGCACACGTGAGGCATGCCACGCTGCCATAAGCAGGAGAAAGCCTTAATTGTGAAGTCAGCGTCTCCATTCCTTCTCTGCAAACGGGTTCATGAGTATCACTTTTCTAGATTCCACATATATTCCTTAATATACTATATTTGCTTTTTTCTTTCTTACTTCACTCTGTATAACATGCTCTAGGTTCATCTCATTACAACTGACTCAGATTATGACTGATTTGTGTTGTGGTGCAGCAGAAACCAACACCATATTGTAAAGCAGTTTTCTTCCAATTAAAAATATTTTTTAAAAAATGTGAATTCAACAAGCACACACTGCATCAGGCCCGAGGGCACTGCCTTTTTAATTTCAATACTGCTATTGTTATATTCCAAAAGTATTTAAAAACTTTTACTACCCAAGTTAGAAGTATAAATCAGGTCAGATACCTAGTCCAATGAATAAAATAAAAATGAAATTCCTAACAACCCAATGGCTCTTAAAACAAAAAATTTTAATTTTCTTTAAATTTGGCATTAAACTTTATTATGGAAAAACCTAACATGAACTGGCAAGACATTATTTCTAGTCTATATTTATCCAACCTAGTGTGACTATTCGTGTATCTCACTGCAAAATTAATATTTAAAAAAAAATCATGACAAGGTATACACTTTCATTTCAGAGTTAAAATGTATGAATTGCATAATATTTCTGATATCTAAAATTTTCAAAATTTAAAACACTTCTGGCTTCCCAGGGTAGAAGATAAAGTGATTATGATTCTGCAATATAAACTGTCTTAAATCCCTACTAATTCAGCAGGATGATCCTTGTTCTAGACACTAGACACAGTGTTCTAGACACTCCTTCATGTCAATCTCTATAATGGTAACTTTAGTTCACTCCAAAGGAACCATTTTAGTCTATTTGAAATACACACATAAATAAATCCATGTGTACTTTCTACAGTCCCTTTTNCTGGGTTTCTGCAACACAGCTGGAGACCCTGAGCTTAGGACATGTAACTCTTTTAGGAGGATCTGTAAGCCGATCTTTCTTTTGTTCTGAAGGGAGACGCTATCTTTATCAAACTGAACAGCAAGCAGGTCCACGTTTTACATTAGAGAGAGAGAGTAGACTACCATTTTCCAGGTCATTTGCTCTACAGTTTCCTTGAAAAGATAGTCTAAAAAAAAAAAAAGGTAGTGAGTGCTTCCCTCACAAGACATGCAGAAACTTGAGAGACCCTGGAGAAGTGTCTTCCAATGGGAATAACCCCTTTCCCAGAGACCAATCAGCAGAACGGTCTGGTCATTTCCCATCCTACACAATCAATGGATTTCAATATTCTTCTGATATTTTCAGGCTGTATTCAACACACACAAGGAAAAGAGCAGAACGAAACAGAAGCAGGAACCATGTTGAAAAGGTCTACCGTGGGTATTTCAGCTTGCTCATGTAGGGCTGTCATCTCACAGGATGACTACATGATTCTTTTGGAGTAATTCTGCTTTTCTGGGATTTTTCTTTTCTCTTGATTTTTTAGATTAAAATATCAAAGATGCCAATGTCAGAAAAGCATCCTAGCCAGAGTCCACACACTGTGGTCAGAACACTGCCACCACTGTGAGATCTGGTCACCATCTGATCCCTGCGGGGACCCAGCAAACAGCTCAGTCTGGGCCAGGTGGATAGTAGTCATGCGCCACAGCCTGCCTGCTTGAGGTGGCCGTACTCCAGTTTCAGTGGATGTGGGTTTGCCAAGCCAAGTGACTTCTATGTTGCCCGGGGTACAGTCTCCTGTGGGTGCATCAGAGAAACACTCTTGTTCATTGGGCCAGGGCAGCAGCAGGGGGCATCTGTCAATTCTAGTGAAGGAAATATACGATCCTTAACTGTGGGTGGGACTTCCCAGGTGGTGCGGTGGTAAAGAATCGGCCCACCAAGGCAGGAGATGAAAGACTCGGGTTAGATCCCTGGGTCCAGAAGATGTCCTGGAGGAGGAAATTGCAACCCACTCCAATATTCTTGCCTGGGAAATCCCATGGACAGAGGAGACGGGTGGGCTACAGTCCATGCGGTTGTAGAGTTGGACACGACTTAGCAAATGAGCTTACAGACAACTGTGGGCAAATAAAGAATCTCAAAGGGACCTATCCACCTTTCACAAATGCCAGCTCACAGGTAACCAGCTACAAAAAAAAACAGAAAGAAAGAAAGAAGCTACGTATAGCAAGTCCTGTTAAATTACATGGGTTCTTCCACCTAACCAGGAGCTGTAGCTCCTATTGGCTGGCTCACTTGGATCCATATACTCAATTCTTGGAAGCCCTAATTAGCGAAGGAACCAAAATCTGACAGCTGGCCAGGTTGTTTTTTTTTTTTTTTCCTCCCAAAGATAGTGTAAACTATATTTAAAGGATGACAAAAATAATCCCAGAATAAGAACTTAAAAAAATGTGCTTGGATTTATAATGTGACCCTGTTAAATGCTGTAACTATTAATCAAGGGCTTTTCACATTAATAATACTAAATAGAAAATTCAAAATCCAACAGTTATATTCTTTAAGTGCTTAGAAACATACCTTTCTGCCCTTAATGTGGATGAGGCTCTGATCCTTTCCTTCCATTCTCACTGAGTTCTCACCTTTGATCAGTATGCACCCATCCTTTCCTGTCAGATCATAGAGGCGAAGCCCTTTGACTGAATGAGACCCACAAGAAGTAATGATACACCAAGGGAAAGACCTTACGAACAGTTCAACTCAACTGTTAGAAGCCACCTCTTCCTTTTCATTCCAGTTTGCCACCCGACTCAAGTCATTACCAGTGTCTCTAACAGACAAGCAGGAAAATGAAGAGTAAACGAAACAAATAGACCAGCCAAATCTGAATTAGGTTAAAACCAAGAACTCAGTTTATAAAAACGCACAGAATCTGAAGTTTCAACTCCAAACCCAAACTAATATCTTCCCAATTTCTAGAAGAATGGCTTATAACTAACCAGGAAGCGCCGTTTGTCTCAAACACGATCCAGTTTCACAAACCTGAAAAACCAGCAGTGAGACTTGACTTCTTCCCTCGTGAGCCTTCAAATAACTTTATCGAACTTCCTAAAGCTCACAGTTTTAATAGATACTGCTTAACAATTACAAAGAGTTAAATCCCTTGTTAGTCCCCAACTCCTTCTCAGTTACTATGTCCAAAGGCAACATACCTTTCTCTTGATAAGCGGGACACACAATTTTCACGAGAAGGTTGCTGTAGCTCTGTGCTTGGTACTGAACGAGTAACTGGCCATGTGCGCAGGTCAGGGTCAAGCTAGGGGAGCGGGACCCACACCAGGTATTTCAGCAGAGAGAATTTAAAGCTGAGGTCTAGATGCAAACATGGTGGAAACTCCCCAAAGAGCTAAACCGGGGTAGAAAGCTCCTTGACATCAGCAGCGTTAGGGCAGTGCTCCAGTCGGCTGGGGTGGGGAGGAGGGGGCAGCAGGAGCCGGGTGGGGAGATACAGGGGCTGGGCTACCTGGTGGGGGTGAGGAGGATGGCTGAGACGCAGCCCCTGCGAGCGGTGCCTCCGGGAGACGAAGGGAAACGCCTCCCAGCTCTGCCCTCTCTCCCCCGCCTGTCTCCCCCCAGGCTGTGCTTGGGGCAAGTCTGCCTGAAGCAGGGACAGGGACAGGGGTCTGGGAGCTGGGGTTCTCCTGGGCAGCCCACGTGCCAGCAGAAGCAGGAAGGCAAGTGGACCTCAACACCACCGATGGCCGCGGGTGCACCGTCAGGAGGCAAAGGCAGTCGGCCAAGTCCGAAGAAGTCAACACTGCCTCCGCGTTAGTGCAGACACATAAAATTAGCCTCCAGAAAAGAAAAAGTGATGCCTTCAGATGCGGCTCTGGAAAGCGTACTAAATAAAGGTACATAAATAATTACTCTGCGTGTTCACTGCGTTCAAGCTCAGATAAACCTGTCAAAAGATGACCTCCCAAATTTTCGACAACGAGGAATTAACACGGGCATTTTCATTTAGAAAACTAGTAATAAGCATCTGCATTAAAGAGGTCCTCACAGTTACCAAGTTTCGGCAGACAGACCAGGTGTCACTTAGAATTAACCTGAATGTCTCTCGCAGGCCTCGAAGCCCCGTGCAGAGCCAGCAGCACACATTACCCCTGGCCTCCTCTGGCTTCTCAGCCCGCTGGCTCCAACAGCCCCTCCTGGGGCGACTTTCAGCTTCTTTTGTAAGAAGCAACTGCTAGTTTTAAGTCTCATTATCCATTTAAAGACCTCATGACTGATGTTAATACTATAGCTTTAATTTTCCTTAAGCTAAGACATGACAGACACAGCCTAATGACCACACGCTGGAGCATTGGAGAAAGGCAGAGGCGTCGGCCCAGGACCAGTGCCTGTGCACTGATTGGTGAGTCTCAGTTTTCATGTTGACCCTTCAGACTCGCTTTGTATTATGTAAACCCAGGAGGTAATTATATAGGCTTGGATATAAAATAACTGCCACTCGTTAGAGTGGATAAGACCTGTAGATTTTACTAATTTAACGGTGCCAGTTGTAAGGTTAGGTGACACCTAATTAAACAAATAAAATCTTGAAAGTTAATGAGGGCTCGTGTTCAATGATAAGTTTGTTTTCTCTTAATTTAAGGTGTTAACAAAACCTCTAGATGATGTGTAAAGTTTATCAGGAGGAAAGAAAATCAATAGACTCCCACAAAAAGCAAAAGCGTGTCAGAGCTCTGCTGAGAAGGTCAGGCGCTGCCTATGAGACTCACAGCCCCCGCCAAAGCCGTGATGGAGGCGTTCTGCCTCCGCCAAGGCAGCGTGTCCTTTGCTAAAAGCAAACAGATGAGGTGCGTATACACAAGCAGGCACGTGTGCACGGGCACACGTGAGGCATGCCACGCTGCCATAAGCAGGAGAAAGCCTTAATTGTGAAGTCAGCGTCTCCATTCCTTCTCTGCAAACGGGTTCATGAGTATCACTTTTCTAGATTCCACATATATTCCTTAATATACTATATTTGCTTTTTTCTTTCTTACTTCACTCTGTATAACATGCTCTAGGTTCATCTCATTACAACTGACTCAGATTATGACTGATTTGTGTTGTGGTGCAGCAGAAACCAACACCATATTGTAAAGCAGTTTTCTTCCAATTAAAAATATTTTTTAAAAAATGTGAATTCAACAAGCACACACTGCATCAGGCCCGAGGGCACTGCCTTTTTAATTTCAATACTGCTATTGTTATATTCCAAAAGTATTTAAAAACTTTTACTACCCAAGTTAGAAGTATAAATCAGGTCAGATACCTAGTCCAATGAATAAAATAAAAATGAAATTCCTAACAACCCAATGGCTCTTAAAACAAAAAATTTTAATTTTCTTTAAATTTGGCATTAAACTTTATTATGGAAAAACCTAACATGAACTGGCAAGACATTATTTCTAGTCTATATTTATCCAACCTAGTGTGACTATTCGTGTATCTCACTGCAAAATTAATATTTAAAAAAAAATCATGACAAGGTATACACTTTCATTTCAGAGTTAAAATGTATGAATTGCATAATATTTCTGATATCTAAAATTTTCAAAATTTAAAACACTTCTGGCTTCCCAGGGTAGAAGATAAAGTGATTATGATTCTGCAATATAAACTGTCTTAAATCCCTACTAATTCAGCAGGATGATCCTTGTTCTAGACACTAGACACAGTGTTCTAGACACTCCTTCATGTCAATCTCTATAATGGTAACTTTAGTTCACTCCAAAGGAACCATTTTAGTCTATTTGAAATACACACATAAATAAATCCATGTGTACTTTCTACAGTCCCTTTTAATGTTAGACGTAAACAATTTAAAACATTTTAATGCCACATACCTTCAAGAAGTTGAACTTCAAGACAAAAGCTACAAATATCACAATGATTATTCTCCCCTCTATGCCTGGATTCATCAGGGTGTCTTGACCAGGGTTTATTCAATTGTGATACTACTCAGTCGTAATTGGCTATGTATTATTTTAAGAAAAAAAAAAAAAAAGCGTGGGGGGAGTTGTTGAAGACATCTCAAATGATTCCTGAAGGTCTGGGGTCATACTGACAGGCATCAAGTGCATGAGCTCATGTAAATGTCTCTGTTCAGACTGGAGAAAAACAATCCTCATTCCCAGCTCAGGCAGCTGCTCAGACACCGTCCTCCCCCTTCTCCTCCTTGGTCCAGGATGAACTAGCATCTCTTGCTTCTCAGTAAGAAAACAACATCCACCCACCTGCAGCCACAGCCAGAGAACCTGTCCAAGAATGAAGCCGGCACTCAGAAGGGAACAAGGACAAGGGATGGAGAAACAGCGCCCATGGCAGCCTTCCTATCCCCGACTCAGCTACGCCTGCGGCCCAGTTAATTAGCTTATTCATACTCGCCTTGGAGAAATAACCATGCTTCCAGGGATTCTTCCCCAATGTTTACTCATTCAGAAACAAGTGTATTTTCTCCTTGCTCAGCCCTCAGCGAGGGACTGAGGATACACATGTAAACAAAATCCCTGCAAGAGTCNTTTATTCATATCCGCCTTGGAGAAATAACCATGCTTCCAGGGATTCTTCCCCAATGTTTACTCATTCAAAAACAAGTGTATTTTCTCCTTGCTCAGCCCCTTCAGCGAGGGGCTGAGGATACACATGTAAACAAAATCCCTGCAAGAGTCCATAAACCTGAAGGGGAAAGAGACACAGCAACAAATATTTGCACAGATGACAACATGGTAAATACCTTCCAGACGCCTGGGCTCTGATCTGAGCAGGGGCGGGAGGACACTGAGAAGGCTCAGCTTCGAAGGGACAGTTCAAGTGGATTTGAAATGCTAAGATTNCTTATTCATACTCGCCTTGGAGAAATAACCATGCTTCCAGGGATTCTTCCCCAATGTTTACTCATTCAGAAACAAGTGTATTTTCTCCTTGCTCAGCCCTCAGCGAGGGACTGAGGATACACATGTAAACAAAATCCCTGCAAGAGTCCATAAACCTGAAGGACAGAGACACAGCAACAAATATTTGCACAGATGACAACATGGTAAATACCTTCCAGACGCCTGGGCGCTGATCTGAGCAGGGGCGGGAGGACACTGAGAAGGCTCAGCTTCGAAGGGACAGTTCAAGTGGATTTGAAATGCTAAGATTTTGCCAGGTGGAGATGGTAGTTGAGCGAGCTTGGGAGTAAAGGTGTGTGGACTTGGGCTGCTGGCTCAGATGTGCTGGGGCCTGGGACGCCAGCAGGGGGCTGATGGGAAATCTGTAANTTTTGCCAGGTAGAGATGGTAGTTGAGCGAGCTTGGGAGTAAAGGTGTGTGGACTTGGGCTGCTGGCTCAGATGTGCTGGGGCCTGGGACGCCAGCAGGGGGCTGATGGGAAATCTGTAATTCTCTGTGCACAGAAACACTGGTCCAAATGCACCAAACTCACACTAGTGCTTTGAGAGCCTGGAATGTGCTGCTGAGGTGACTCTTCACTGTCATTCTTCAACCACAGGAGGTGTGACAGCCAAGAATAGAAACCACGGATATTTCCTCATCTCTGATTTTGAACAACCACCTTTTTGAAACAGGTGTTTGATTTTAACTTAGCAGTGTATATAAATTTCCAAGACAGACTTCCACATTATCTTTCAGGTGGGAAAATACGAATTTTCTTTTTTCATTGTTATCTTGGAGAAAGTCTTCAGCCCATTGATTGTGCCTGGGATAACGTATCCATGGAGGATTTTGAGAACAAATGCTTTGACTCCAGTTGTTACTATGTGCTTAATTGTCTTGCTCTTAACATTTATTAATGACCCTTGACTCCAATCTTTCTTGAATTAAGGACAGCTGTCAAAGTTGTATTTATTCAATAGGATATTGTGAGAGGTCCCAACGGCCAGAGAACACAGCTTTTCCTGACATCTAAATTTAACTTATTCCCAGGAATTACAAGCCACTTCAGCAGAATCTGGTTAATGACTTACACACATGATAACAGTTACTCTTCTCTCCCAAGGTCTGATGGTCAGTTGACCAGTTAGTTGTTCGAGTGTGGTCCTGCTGCTGCTGCATCGCTTCAGTCGTGTCTGACGCTGTGAGACTCCATAGACGGCAGCCCAGCGTGGTCCTAGTTTGCCCTATAATTCCATCATGATTCCAGTAATGTTTGGAGATGTAGATTCCTCCAACCACAACTGATCAGCAGTTACTCATGTGATGTCATCTGCCCAGTGTAGCTGAACATGTCTTTGTTTTCAATTTTATATCCTAGCCAGACAATAAAAGACAATATTCATTATTCTAATTGTGCTTCATTTCCTTTAGAAGCTAAGGTTCCATAAGCTCTCATAATATGTCAGCTTGAAGGAACACAAGGGCGTCACAGCATTTGTTAGTTTCATGCTCAAGCAAAGCTGTCCAGCTTCTGTTCCCTGATAAATAAAATTGAGATGTTAAAATATTTTGTTCTCAACAGAAGGTTTCCTTTGTAACTTTGATTACTTGAGTTGCCCTTCCATAGAGGGTACATAAACACATATCTGTTAGATGGTAAAAATCTGCAAGAAACCGAGGAGTGGGGCCATCATGGTGAACATTTACAGTGACTCACCATCCCTAGATGAATTGTGTTTCCAGCATTTCCTAGACAACCTTTCGAAGTTGGCAGTTATTTCACATGTGATTCTAAATGGGCAAAAACCTTAATTGCAATCAACCAGTAAAAGAACCAGTTAATCATACTTTCAGGGTTCCACATCCCCCAGATTAAGCACAGGAGGCTTAGGCGGACACCCACCATCTCAGCAGCTTTCCCTCCACACCACCCTCCCATCCTGCCAGGAGGACTGTCTTGACGCCTGAAAGGCTGTGCTCTCTCTCGTTCTGGTCTCGAACACAGGATTTCCTGCTTCCTGGTCTGTCTTCCTTCTCCCACTCGTTTCAAACCCCCAAGTGTCCTTCGTGGCTCAACTCACTCGTCACTGGCCCTCAAAGCCTTCCTGACTCCCCAGGGCTGGGTGAGAGCTATTCCCACGGGGGCTTCCGTTTCTCTCGTGCTCTGTGCTGGGCGCCTTCGGAGCCCTTGCGCTGTGGGATTGAAGGCACCTGCTGGTCTAGTGGACTCACCACAAGGCAAATGAACCAAGTGCACTTTATGCTGGTGCCTGGCCAAGAGGGCTTCCCAGGTGGCTCACTGGTTTAAAAAAAAAAAATCTGCTTGTTGATGCAGGAGATACAGGTTTGGTCCCCTGGGTTGGAAGATCCCGTGGAAGAGAAACCGGCAACCCACTTCAGTATTCTTGTCTGGAGAAGTCCATAGACAGAGGAGCCTGGCGGGCTACATCCATGGGATCTCAAAGCACTGGACACGGCTGGGTGAGCACACAAGCACGCCTCGCCCAGGGCTTGCACACAGCAGGTGTCAGAGTGGCCACAAGCATAAGCTCTGCCAGCCCATTGGAAAAGTAAGAAAGAAGAATGTGGAAGAACTCTCTTGGGCCTGGAAACATGCTCTGCGGAAAGAGATGGTCAGGAAATTCTGGATCACACCCTTCTTATTCCTGGGAATTAAGGGGCCGCTTCTTGCATCTCTGGCGGCCTGGGCCTTCCTCTGAGCTTCGCGAGCCGCTGTGGTGCCTGCTGTCGAGTCTCCTGCGCTGCTCCTTAGGAACGCAGCCCCAGTCCCCGGATCCAGTGGCGGAGGGACGATGTCACCCCCCTCTTCAGCCAGAGGTGGAGAAATGTAGCCTCTGCCACTTCAAAGGGCCCAGTCTAGACACAGAAAGTGCAAGAGAAACATTCTTCCGGGGAGCAATAATTCACAAAATGATAACTTGGTTTAGGCTACAAGCAAAGAGAAATATTGAACAATAAGAAAAAGCCAAGCTTTAAAACATTTTAAATGACTTTAGACGTGGAATCTAAAATTTTTTTCTTTTCCTTCAAAAACCCTCGTTTCCTTGGCAAGTAGAATTTAGAGCTTCTTTTTATTCCTGCTTTCTTTATTGCAGGCAGCACAAGCAACCATAAACTCCACTCAAGACAAAACTGAGCAAAGGCAAGGGCTCTATATACTTTAATAGTCTCTTGCATTTTCTATACTTATTTCTTCATTAGAAGATGAACAAAATAAAGTACAATTTGTAAATTTACCTATGAACTGTATACATTAAACACCACAGTTCAAAAGCATCAATTCTTTGGTGCTCAGCTTTGCTCACAGTCCAACTCTCAAATCTATACNAGTTTCATGCTCAAGCAAAGCTGTCCAGCTTCTGTTCCCTGATAAATAAAATTGAGATGTTAAAATATTTTGTTCTCAACAGAAGGTTTCCTTTGTAACTTTGATTACTTGAGTTGCCCTTCCATAGAGGGTACATAAACACATATCTGTTAGATGGTAAAAATCTGCAAGAAACCGAGGAGTGGGGCCATCATGGTGAACATTTACAGTGACTCACCATCCCTAGATGAATTGTTTCCAGCATTTCCTAGACAACCTTTCGAAGTTGGCAGTTATTTCACATGTGATTCTAAATGGGCAAAAACCTTAATTGCAATCAACCAGTAAAAGAACCAGTTAATCATACTTTCAGGGTTCCACGTCCCCCAGATTAAGCACAGGAGGCTTAGGCGGACACCCACCATCTCAGCAGCTTTCCCTCCACACCACCCTCCCATCCTGCCAGGAGGACTGTCTTGACGCCTGAAAGGCTGTGCTCTCTCTCGTTCTGGTCTCGAGCACAGGATTTCCTGCTTCCTGGTCTGTCTTCCTTCTCCCACTCGTTTCAAATCCCCAAGTGTCCTTCGTGGCTCAACTCACTCGTCACTGGCCCTCAAAGCCTTCCTGACTCCCCAGGGCTGGGTGAGAGCTATTCCCACGGGGGCTTCCGTTTCTCTCGTGCTCTGTGCTGGGCGCCTTCGGAGCCCTTGCGCTGTGGGATTGAAGGCACCTGCTGGTCTAGTGGACTCACCACAAGGCAAATGAACCAAGTGCACTTTATGCTGGTGCCTGGCCAAGAGGGCTTCACAGGTGGCTCACTGGTTTAAAAAAAAAAAAAAATCTGCTTGTTGATGCAGGAGATACAGGTTTGGTCCCCTGGGTTGGAAGATCCCGTGGAAGAGAAACCGGCAACCCACTTCAGTATTCTTGTCTGGAGAAGTCCATAGACAGAGGAGCCTGGCGGGCTACATCCATGGGATCTCAAAGCACTGGACACGGCTGGGTGAGCACACAAGCACGCCTCGCCCAGGGCTTGCACACAGCAGGTGTCAGAGTGGCCACAAGCATAAGCTCTGCCAGCCCATTGGAAAAGTAAGAAAGAAGAATGTGGAAGAACTCTCTTGGGCCTGGAAACATGCTCTGCGGAAAGAGAAGGTCAGGAAATTCTGGATCACACCCTTCTTATTCCTGGGAATTAAGGGGCCGCTTCTTGCATCTCTGGCGGCCTGGGCCTTCCTCTGAGCTTCGCGAGCCGCTGTGGTCCCTGCTGTCGAGTCTCCTGCGCTGCTCCTTAGGAACGCAGCCCCAGTCCCCGGATCCAGTGGCGGAGGGACGATGTCACCCCCCTCTTCAGCCAGAGGTGGAGAAATGTAGCCTCTGCCACTTCAAAGGGCCCAGTCTAGACACAGAAAGTGCAAGAGAAACATTCTTCCGGGGAGCAATAATTCACAAAATGATAACTTGGTTTAGGCTACAAGCAAAGAGAAATATTGAACAATAAGAAAAAGCCAAGCTTTAAAACATTTTAAATGACTTTAGACGTGGAATCTAAAATTTTTTTCTTTTCCTTCAAAAACCCTCGTTTCCTTGGCAAGTAGAATTTAGAGCTTCTTTTTATTCCTGCTTTCTTTATTGCAGGCAGCACAAGCAACCATAAACTCCACTCAAGACAAAACTGAGCAAAGGCAAGGGCTCTATATACTTTAATAGTCTCTTGCATTTTCTATACTTATTTCTTCATTAGAAGATGAACAAAATAAAGTACAATTTGTAAATTTACCTATGAACTGTATACATTAAACACCACAGTTCAAAAGCATCAATTCTTTGGTGCTCAGCTTTGCTCACAGTCCAACTCTCAAATCTATATACATGACTACTGGAAAAACCATAGCTTTGACTAGATGAACCGTTGTTAGCAAAGTAATGTTTCTGCTTTTTAATATGCTGTCTAGGTTGAACTGTGGTCTTGGAGAAGACTCTTCAGAGTCTCTTGGAATGCAAGGAGATCCAAGCAGTCCATCCTAAAGGAGAGGAGATCAGTCCTGAATATTCACTGGAAGGACTCATGCTGAAGCTGAAACTCCAATAATTTGGTCACCTGATGTGAAGAGCTGACTCATTGGAAAATACCCTGATGCTTGGAAAGATTGAAGGTGGGAGGAGAAGGGGACGACAGAGGATGAGATGGTTGGATGGTGTCATCAATTCAATGGACACGAGTTTGAGTAAACTCCGGGAGTTGGTGATGGACAGGGAGGCCTGGTGTGCTTCAGTCCATAGGGTTGCAAAGAGTGGGACATGACTGAGCGATTGAACTGAACTGATATGCATTCAAGGAATCTAAGATGAGTAAAACTAGGAAATAAATGTTCCACACAGGAATTTTTTTTCATGAAGACNCCCCTAGGGCACGGGAAACCCCTAGTCCCCAAAGGTGGGACGTGCTTCTCCTGAGCTGCAAGAGTCTCTTTTCAGCTTTGGTCCCTCTAAAGCCCTCTGAGCCCCTCTCAGTGGCAAGGAGTGCAGCTGTGATCCCACCTCTGGGCCTTCGCCTGCCTGGCCCTTCCTTCCTGTGGGCAAGTTCCCGCGATAAACTTCGAAGTTGCACTTTATAGACTTGCTGTCTTTTTCTATGTCTTAAAGTTCCTTCTCAGTTTAGATGCTATTATTCAATATCTCTGCTGCCCAACAAAAGCAAGCAATTAAAATATCATATTGGAACTACATTTAAATACATGATTAAATAGCAAATGCCTTTAACAAAGGCTATAGAATAATTGCTTCAGTGCAAATTTGAGGTAATCCAAGATCTGTGCCTCCTGACGGCCAGAATCTATCCTTTGATACCCTGCAATGAGGCCCTAGCATTCCTGCAAATATTGTTTATTCTCAGTAATTTCAGAACCGTACAAATAAATCAGTTCTGAACCCTGCTGATTCTGGTGCAGGCTCTAACAAAGATCTAACTTTTATACTAAAGAAAGGTCTATCATACAATANCTGTTGGGCTGAGCTTTAGCCCAGATCACAAGGGACGCACTCAAACCAGCAAGTTCTCCGTCAGCCTTTACCTTCGCCTCCCTCTGGCAGGACAACTGGAAAAATGCCTTTGTGGACATAGATGGTTAATGGTAATGTGACCCCTAGGGCACGGGAAACCCCTAGTCCCCAAAGGTGGGACGTGCTTCTCCTGAGCTGCAAGAGTCTCTTTTCAGCTTTGGTCCCTCTAAAGCCCTCTGAGCCCCTCTCAGTGGCAAGGAGTGCAGCTGTGATCCCACCTCTGGGCCTTCGCCTGCCTGGCCCTTCCTTCCTGTGGGCAAGTTCCCGCGATAAACTTCGAAGTTGCACTTTATAGACTTGCTGTCTTTTTCTATGTCTTAAAGTTCCTTCTCAGTTTAGATGCTATTATTCAATATCTCTGCTGCCCAACAAAAGCAAGCGATTAAAATATCATATTGGAACTACATTTAAATACATGATTAAATAGCAAATGCCTTTAACAAAGGCTATAGAATAATTGCTTCAGTGCAAATTTGAGGTAATCCAAGATCTGTGCCTCCTGATGGCCAGAATCTATCCTTTGATACCCTGCAATGAGGCCCTAGCATTCCTGCAAATATTGTTTATTCTCAGTAATTTCAGAACCGTACAAATAAATCAGTTCTGAACCCTGATGATTCTGGTGCAGGCTCTAACAAAGATCTAACTTTTATACTATAGAAAGGTCTATCATACAATAAACAAGTGACTGAACTGTGAGTACTTCAAAGACAAGTCCAGCATCTCATTCACTTTTTATCCTCAACATATACATTCATTGGCTCAGAGGTTAAAGTGTCTGCCTGCAATGCGGGAGACCTGGGTTTGATCCCTGGGTCAGGAAGATCCGGTGGAGAAGAAAATGGCAACCCACTGCAGTATTCTTGCCTGGAGAATCCCATGGACGGAGGAGCCAGGTGGGCTACAGTCCACAGGGTCGCAAAGAGTCGGACCTGACTGAGTGACTTCATTTTCACTTATGCATTCATTGAAAGCTTTATTTCTAACCTGTGAAATACATTTATCACATATTTTATTTTTATGACTTATCTGTATATTTCTCTATATTATGGGTCTATCTATATATATGTATCTTTACTTATTGTGCTCAGTCTTGTCTGAGTCTTTGTGGCCCCGTGGACTGGGACCTGCCAGGCTCCTCTGTCCGTGGACTTTTTCAGGCAAGAATACAGGAGTGAGTTGACATCTCCTGCCCCAGGGGATCTTCCTGACTTCATGATCGAATGGGGATCTCTCTGTCTCCTGCCTTGGAAGGCAGATTCTTCACCACTAGTGCCACCTGGGAAGCCCCATATTTATTTGTTAGATATTATTCATAAATCTTTTAAGGAGACAAGAATACTCTCATTTCACCATAAATCTGCAAAATTAGTTGATTCTTTCCCTTCCTGTGTAGCACAGGAGTGACTTTCATCTCAGGGTCATCTCTCTATGAGCTCCATCCAACTCATTCCTTCATCTAGTTACCTCCTTCTGTTGCTGACCCTTTCCATCACTGTTAGATGTTTAGGGAGATCTTAGAGACCCCTGTGATGTGCCTGCAGCCTTATAACAGAGGAGCAAATGGTCAGACTGGGGGCCAGGCGGCTGCGGGAACCAGGATGCCATCGACTGTTTTCCTGTGTTTGGACAGGTGTCAACACTGTCTTTCTGAGGCAGACGTGGGATCATCTGCCTCTTGGGATCATCCCAAGAAAACTACTCATCAGCATAGCCGGATTCAGAATCATTCAACAGGCTGGGAAGCGAGAGATCCGAGCTCCTGCAGCTCTTGTTTCCCGGGGAGCTGCTGCGAAATACACGAGGCCGCTGGAACTTCATAGGGTCTTGCTCCCTCTTCTCTGCATGGACAGAGCCCTGGGCTTGATTTGCTCCTGAATCTGTATGGACACGTGACAACTGAGAAGCTATCTGGCTTTCCTTCGGATGCAGAGGCACAAATGCGGTATTTTGGGGGATACTGCAATTATTTGTTTCTTAAGTCCAGGCAAATGAAGCCATTTCAGTTCTGCATAAAGTCTGCTGGAAGGAACCAGGATTCAGGCACTTAAGTCTGCCTTGGCCGTGTGCAAACATATGTCCTTCTGACCATGTTTAGGCCATCTGGAAGGCTCTTCACGCTTTAAGACATGTTAACCTTCACCTGCCTTAAATTTCCTGAGGGAATTTTTGCTGTAAATATTCTAGAAGTGTTTTAACCATAATGCTCTGAAGCAATATTACTTAGAAAAATACTTTCCTTGAGGAAAGTGAAGCTTCATAATGGTCGTGTCATTGCATATTTATCTGCTCATTTCTTTCTCAATTTTTTGGGTAAATGACTATTTTTCAAGGTAAGTTGAATAGCAATGATATAAAGAAATCGCCCTGCTATATGTCTGCCAACTATGCACATTCTAGGAATCTTGGTAGGTGTCAGATCACGTGAAAAGCCAGTGATTAATGTGTTGCTGGCAACCAGGATTAAGTTGCCGGAGGTGCTAATAGCTACTGCTAATAGCTTCCTTTCCATGTGAAAATGGTGACAGTTAATAGTGAGCAACTGTCTCCTATGGGTAAGAGATTGTGCTTCACGTATTTCTTGTATAATCTTTATAACAAACCTATAAACCACCATTTTGAATTGCTATTTATAGATGAGGACAGTATAACAGCGAAACGATTTTGCCCCTAGTCACAGCTGGGATTCAACTGTGCACTTGTAATTTAAGAGCCCTCATTCTTAACCCACGCTCCCCACCCCATTCCAGCCGGCTGTGAATCTTAATATTAATCCTGTTATGTCAGTACACTGACTCCATTTTTAGTCTCTTCATTTAATGTGACTTCACGGCTCCTGTGTGTTCGGATAATGTAAACTGTGTATAACTTAAGGGAAGTCGCTCAGTCGTGTCCGACTCTTTGCGACCCCGTGGACTGTAGCCCACCAGGCTCCTCCGCCCATGGGATTCTCCAGGCAAGAATACTGGAGTGGGTTGCCATTTCCTTCTCCTTCTGGACATAACTTAACTACTGCATTAATTTAGATATGGTTTAACGTTTATAATCACAGAACATCCTAAGTTGATGCTTTGCGACATCCACAGGAGGTAACCATTTTTAAGGCCCTCCTGGTTATTTTTCCTGCCAGAAAATTGTTCTCACGTCCACTTATTTTCAGTTACTTCCTACTGGCATGACAAACCTCTATACGTTCTTATAAATAAAGGGGTCCTCAGGCACGAGTGGAAGACAGAAGGAACACCTTCCACTGTGTCAATAACAAAAGAAAAAGAGATGTGGGCAATTTCTCCAAGAGTAGGCTCATGTCACTTCTGTTAAGTCTTTCTGACCTCAGGTAAAGTTAATCATTCCCAACTTGGGGTTTGCAATATATCTTATACTACACTGTATATTCTTATACTCCATAATATTTTTTTACAAGTCTTACTTCCTCCCAAGACAGTAACTTGAGAGAAGAAAATGTGACGTGTTTACTTCTGTTTCTTAGACCTTAGCATAGCTCCTGATGTAGATGCTTAATGAATGACTGTGGCAGAAAGAAACAGAGAGAGAGGAGGCAAAAGGGGAAAAAGGGAAGAAAATATGGAAGAAGAGATGAAATACATTAACTTGCGGTGTGATTTGTATCAGTTCAGTTCAGTCACTCAGCCATGTCTGAGTCTTGGCGACCCCATGGACTGCACCACGTCAGGCCTCCCTGTCCATCACCAACTCCCAGAGTCTACTCAAGCCCATGTCCACTGAGTCAGTGATGCCATCTAGCCATCTCATCCTCTGTCGTCCCCTTCTCCTCCTGCCTTCCATCTTTCCCAGCCTCAGGGTCTTTTCCAATGAGTCAGTTCTTCTGACTCCAGGTGGGCAGAATACTGGAGTTTCAGCTTTAGCATCAGTCCTTCCAATGAATATTCACACTCTGTGATTTTTATACATACTAAATACTTGTATTTATGTATAATTTATCATATTAGTAGAGAAAAAGAACAAACCATCATCCTTCTGAATAACTCCTCTGATCCAGATTTCCAAGAACCGAAATTAAAGTGGTCAGAAACACCAGAAACACAGTGGTGTTAGTCTTCCCAGGAGGACTGTGCAAGGCTACAGACCTGCTTTTATAGAAGAGCCGGGTGTTAAGGACAGCTCTTCATTGATGCATTGTATCTAAAACACAGCTCTAAAGTGTGTGAGTATGTGTGTGTCCATGTTCTAACCTTGCAGATGGAAGGGAGCTAGAACAACTGCCACTTAAAAACTGCAATCAGTTTCACAAGGTGGAAATTTCAATTCGTCTTTGGAGACGAATTGAGAGGTTTTGAGTAAACAATCTCAAGTGGACATCTTGCTTAAAATGTGATGAAAGCAGGGTCCCTGCTCTGAAATGGAGAGGTTTGGGCACTCTGGACCAATCAACCTACAGGTTGCATGTTGAAAGGTTATGTCTTTCTTCAGGAAGACGCTGTGCATTCCTGTGGAGATCTCATGGAAACTTTTGAGCATGGAAAGCGTCTCTTGTGAAAGAAGGCAGAGAAGAGAAAAGTGAAGAAGCTGCTTCCTTGGACAGGCCCTGAGGGCTGGTTGCGCAGGCATTCCAGCTCTAGGCCCTGGCATCACATGCAGTGCTGGACTAAAGGCGGGGCTCTCCTGATGCCAGGCAGAGCTCCTCACTCTTGCCCCTGGGGCATCAGCTCAAGGGTCCAGGAGTGGGCATCCTTGATCCAGGCACTGCTGTCTACACAAGACGGGCTCCACCAAAGTCAGGAGGAAGGATCCTTTACTGGCTTCAGGGTGACAGTGGACAGGGGACAGTGACCGGGGAAGCTGGCTGGGAAAAGACCACGGTTGGAGAGATGCGGAGACTGGAGAAAAGGTGGTGATTTGACAGCACGTTCGACTGTTTCTGGGGAGAGCTCCAGAAACAATACGTGATATTTTCAGCAATATGACAGGACAAAACAGGCCAGAGGTTCAGCTGGAACAGATTTCTGCCGCTGTAATTTTGGCACCAACCATCAAAAGGACTGCATTCCTACCCAAAGACAATCAGAACCTTGGCACACCAGTTCCGTGCCTGTCCATGGATCATCAGGACAGGAGAGCTTCAGAATCATGCAGGGATCCCTCTCCACGCCGCGGCCCTCGCCCCGCCCCGCCCCGCCCCAGAACCCCGTGTGGAAACTGAGTCCCTGGCTCTGCCATTTTAAGCTTTCCAGTGAAGGTCTTTTCCTCAGGTTGTATTTTGTCTCCAGCTCACGTGGTGAGGTGAGCCCCCAAAGGAAAGGTTTGGCGTCCTGGCTTCTCCCACAAGAGGTGACCTGACCCGTACGGGTGGAGAACCCAA
>SJYW01044168.1:64668-98562 GCA_006410735.1 Raphicerus campestris
AGTCTTTTCCAATGAGTCAACTCTTCGCATGAGGTGGCCAAAGTATTGGAGTTTCAGTTTTAGCATCAGTCCTTCCAATGAACACCCAGGACTGATCTCCTTTAGAATGGACTGGTTGGATCTCCTTGCAGTCTCCCAAGAGTCTTCTCCAACACCACAGTTCAAAAGCATCCATTCTTTGGCGTTCAGCCTTCTTCACAGTCCAACTCTCACATCCATACATGACCGCTGGAAAAACCATAGCCTTGACTAGACATTGGCAGAATATTATAATTTATAATCTGCAATTGACATGTATACTTTTTTTATATTTCTGTATCTTAGCTGTCTCATTACTGACATGTTACTTTCTTCTTTACAGACAGATAAAGATCACTGACATTTAAAGTTTGCAGGAACCTGGAAGATTATCTAGCCCCAACACTTCATCTTACAAGCAATATATAGGGGAAGGGAAATGGAAAGTCAGATTTTGAGTTCTGATCATTCTCACAGGTTCTCTTTTTGTTCAGAGTAGATTTTCTAAAATTGATTAACATTGTCTTAGAAGTGCTTCCCTCCTAACAATTTATCAGAAAATAAGTTCATGGGTTTGGGAAACCTCTATCAGTTACTATCAGCTGAAATCGTGATCTTCACCCACTGGACTACATAGAACCTTGCATAGTTTCCTTCTATTTTTGTTTATCTCCTTATTGCTATAATTTAGAATTATGCCTACTTCACGAATATTTGTTGAATGCATGAGTCAGTATGGTCCACACAGAAAAGATCTTTCTTTGGACTCTAACCTCACAGTATTGTGCCGCAGAGAGACTGTTGGCCTTACTCTTCTAGAGGTTTCATGGCCTGCGGTCCTACATTTAGGTATCTAATCCATTTTGAGTTTATTTTTGTATATCAGATGAGAAAGTGTTCTAATATCATTCTTCTACCTAGAAATGTCCAGTTTTCTGAGACCTGGTTATTGAAG
Organism: Raphicerus campestris; assembly: GCA_006410735.1. Taxonomy (NCBI): domain Eukaryota; kingdom Metazoa; phylum Chordata; class Mammalia; order Artiodactyla; family Bovidae; genus Raphicerus; species Raphicerus campestris. Next base: position 65,642 of record SJYW01044168.1, read on the forward strand.
GGACTTTCTCCTCACTGTATACTTCTGTCTCCTTTGTTGTAGATTAATTGACTGTTAAGTGCATGGGTTAATTTCTGGGCTCCCTATTCTGTTCCATTGATCTGTGTATCAATTTTTGTGCCATTACCACACTGCTTTGGTAACTACACTTTTGAAGTCAGGGAGTAAGATACCTCCAATTCTGTTCCTTATCAAGATTGCCTTGGATATTTGAGATCTTTTAAATTAATTGTTACAAGACAGCACAAATAATGTTTGACAACATAGTATTATATTGTTTAAGAATTTTGAAAAATAGTGGGTATCAACAAGCATACTATATTTTTTAAAGTTTTACATAATAGTAGCATTTCTTGGATTGTCATTAGATTTGCCTCATAATAGATAATAGGTGAAACTTAGGGAGTGCCTGTTATGTATTGGTACTGTGGTAATTGCTATTTATGTATATCTATCACCTCAAAACAACCCTTATGGCAGAAACTGTTATCACTTCCTATGCTGAAAAAAGAACTATATCAATCTCTATGTGCTATTTATATATTTTGGATACTAATCCCTTATATCATTTGCACATACTTTCTCTCATTCAGTAGGTTGTCTTTTTCATGGATTTCTTTGCTATATAAATGCTTTTAAGCTCAATCATGTAGAAGAAAATGGCAACCTACTCCAGTATTCAGCCTGGTGGGCTGCAGTCAATGGGGCTGCAAAAGAATCAGACATGACTTAGCAACTAAACGATAACAACAAATCAGCCATAACTCAATAATTTCAAAAAGGATTAAAAAAAAGAACTAAAACTGTGTTCAAGGTCACACAACTAGCAATGCTTGCTTACAACGAGCGTCTTAAATCTAGGTCTTTCTTGTTCCAGTGCTTTTAAGGCTATATTCTTCTGCTTTATTAATCAAGCCAAAATAGGTAGAGAGGATAAAAACAAGGATAGTTCATGTAAATTATTCTTTTCCTTCCTGCTTGTCTGCGTTTTTGGAAATTCCATACTACTTAAGAAAATTACATGGTAATACCTGAAAGATGGGCCTTCCCAGTTGCCTCAATAATAAAGATGCTAGAGACTTGGGTTTGATCCCTCAGTTGGGAAGATCCCCTAAAGAAGGAAATGGCAACCCACTGCAGTATTCTTGCCTGGGAAATCTCATGGGGTCGCAGAGAGTTGGACACGACCGGGCAACTTAGCACACACTCATATGCACTTGAAAGATGGACAGAATGGGACGTTAGATTTAGAAAAACAAAATGATAAAGAGTACTGGAGTGCTAATTTTATTAATACCTAGCTTCCCTAAAAAGTAATAGAAACAAACCAAATAGGAATAATAATTTTTAAAAGCTTACTGTAAGATAACTGATTTAACAAACTTTATTCAAGTTGAAAAAGGCTGACTATCTGTGACTTAGAGAATAGTAGTCTTCCACATAACTTTATCGAGTACTCTAGTTTGGCAAGTAAAAGAAAGAACTTGACAAGTATATATTATCCCATGAGATGTTAATCATATATATATATATATATATATATATATAGACAGAGAGAGAGAGAGAGAGAGAATGGAAAGTCACTCAGTTGTGTACAATTCTTTGTGATCCCATGGAATTCTCTAGGCCAGAATACTGGAGTGGGTTGGCATTCCCTTCTGCAGGGGATCTTCCCAAACCAGGGATCAAACCCAGGTCTCTTGCAGTGCAGGCAGATTCTTTACCAGTTGAGCCACCAGGGAAGCCCATATGTATATATGGTTGGTTGGAACTGTTGGTCAACCAGAAATACTAGCCAAAAGCTTGTACTATGTATCCAATAAAATTCTAAGGAGTTAATTTGGGGGAGTGTTAGCTTTTCTGGAAACAGCTCAGAGCTCAGAAACAAGATACACGTTGCCACATATAATCTATGTTTAGATAATATTCTCTCCTGATTTCTCTGGGGTGACATGCTAAACTTATATATTGAAAACAAGATCATAAAATTTATTTTCAGACTTTATGTTCTAATATGTTGTGTGTTACAGGAATCAAAACTATGCAGGAGGCACAAAGACAGGTTAATGGAGCAGGACAGACTCTAGAGATAAGACCCCAAGGTTAGTTTTGGGGAGGAGAAATAAGTAAAATTAGATTCGTATAGAATCCTTCACACTAACATTAAATTTACATTTATCAAATATTTTAAAAAGAAAGATTTAGAAATAAAAAAACTAGGAAAGATTTTCAGTAAATATCTATAATGATCTTAAGAATGACTGCAAAGACTTAAAACTACAAAGAAGACAATGCATTTAACTCCTTAAATGCTATCTGAGTTAAGCACATCAGTGTTAACTAGCTTAAGTAGTGCTAAAACACCATATAAAGAGTTTCAAGTTAAATTACTTACTGGCAAAAAATATTTGCAATATATATGATAAAGGTTACTATAAGAAATGGGTCCTTATAAGGAAAGGAAATAGCCACAATAATGAGCAAGAAATAATGGAAACCTACTCATGCTTCCTAGTAACTGGGAACATGTAATTTAATGTGAGATACAGTGTTCCACTGAAAATACTGATAAAAAGTAAAACGAATGAGCTGTGTTCTAATAGTTTTGTTGAGTTTAGTCATTAAGTCATAAGTCTGTCCGTGAGGTTTTCCACGCAAGTATACTGGGATGGTGGAGAAGGCAATGGCACCCCACTCCAGTACTCTTGTCTGGAAAATCCATGGACAGAGGAGCCTGGTGGGCTGCAGTCCATGGGGTCACTAAGAGTCGGGCACGACTGAGCGAATTCACTTTCACTTTTCACTTTCCTGCCTTGGAGAAGGAAATGGCAACCCACTCCAGTGTTCTTGCCTGGAGAATCCCAGGGACAGGGGAGCCTGGTGGGCTGCCGTCTATGGGGTCGCACAGAGTCGGACACGACTGAAGCGACTTAGCACCAGCAGCAGCATACTGGAGTGGGTAAGTTTTAGGGAGAGTGAAAACAGGTGTGCACTTTCCAGAGGCCCTGTTGGAATTAAGCATCATAACACTCTACACGCAAAATGCTTTTGACCTAGCAACTCTTCTTCTAAAATTATATTCTGCAAATGTGACCAAGGATTCCCTGGCGGCTCAGTGGGGGAGAGTCCACCTGCCAGTGCAGAGCCAGGGGTTTGATCCCTGTCACGAGAAGATCCCACAAGCCTCAGAGACGCTGGGCCTGTGAACCACCGCTGTCGTGCCTGCGCTCCAGAGCCTGCGAGCCACAAAGACCACGGCAGCTGCTGGAGCCTGCGCACCCTGGATTCTTGCTCCGCAACAAAGGAAGACACCACCGTGAGATGCCCACGCGCTGCAGCTAGCGAGCAGCCCCGACTTACTAGAGCTGGAGAAAAGCCTGCGCAGCAACAGAGACCAAGCACAGTCAGAAACACAGAAATAAAACGGTGTGGCCCGACACGTGCTCAGAGATGTACGCGAGAGAGATCGCGCAATAGAGCAGCTTAAACATGCACTGTGGGGGACCACTAAACAGAAGAGAATGGCATCAGTCATGGAGACTTTTATCTGCTGATAGGAAAATGAGCACAACATAGGATACAACAGATACAAATTTCAAAATAATACATAAGATATGAGTTCATTACAAAAATGTGTGTTCCTGTGCAGACACACATGAATGACTTGAGAACCATCTAGAAGAAAGCACATTTCCAATGTCAACAGTTATCTTCTCCAAGTGGTCTGATTAAGCCTAAGTTTTAGCCTTTACTTTACATGAAAGCTATTTTTTTTTCAGCCCGCATTATGTTCTTATAATGAGAAAAAGCAACATTTATTATGAAAATAATGGAGGCATCATAACTTTAAATCGCAGTTCAAATATACCATTTTATATAATAATATATTATGACAATTATCCTGGTGCATAGTTCGGAAAAAAAAAGCAACGGCGATGCTTTTCTAAGTGATTGTGACTAAGTTATTTACTTTTTTTCCTCCAGATCAGCTGGCTGGGAATTTTATCTATGTCAGAATCATACGTGTATTATATAAAATTCAAATTGAGTACATTTTTATTTAAGGAAACTACAGATGTTGCAGTCTGCTACAAAGTTATTGTCAGAGCATTTTTATCGATTTGAATACTTCGTGTTATTTGTAGAAATTACAATCAACTACAGTGGCATGATGGTCGATTTCCACAGTACTGGTGGAAAAAGCCAGAGATCAGGCCTAATAAAAGTCAATACATTAGAGTAAGAACAACTATGGTAATAATAACTGCAATGTATTGATCCCTTACAATGTGAGGCTCTGACGCAAGCACTTTATATATCCTTTATCACATTTGCTCATTCCAACTGCCTTGTATAAAAAGTCATGGATCTCTGTTTCACCAATGAGAAAACTGACAGGAGTGTGAAGATTTTGTCCAAGACTATAAGACTATAAGCCTGAGAGGAAAAGCTCAGATCAAGCTTCTCTTACTTCACTGGCCACGCATCTGTCTGTTAAGCTACACAATGACCACAGGAAGAATAAACCATCAGGCAAAATCATTTGGAAATACACTGTTAATGGTGACGTGGGAAGTACATGCAGAAATCGGAGACCAGAGTATAGCCTCAGGTAGAGTGGACAGAATGAAATGAGCTATTAACAGATATACAGGGCTTCCCTGGTGGCTCAGACAGTAAGGAAGCTGCCTGCAGTGTGGGAAACCTGGGTTCAGTCCCGGGGTTGGGAACATCCCCTGGAGGAGGGCGTGGCAACCGACTCCACTATTCTTGCCTGGGGAATTCCCATGGACGGAAGAGCCTGGTGGGCTACATACAGTCCATGGGGCACAAAGAGTTGGACACAACAAAGTGATTCAGCACAGCACAGCACAGATACATAACTGTATTTTAATTTCTCTGGCGTGACCACAAAGTGGGGGAATTGACTGGAAAGTGCTTGTTCTTATTTAAAAAGGTACTTTCCAAACTAAAGGCACACTCAAATGTACAAATGACCCAGCAGGGCATGAATCAACTCTTAAGTCCTTATAATTCTACTCTGATACGCCCATGATAACTCACTGTCTGATCTGTAATCTGAACCTGCTTTTATATGACACACACACACAGCTATACATGACTGTGTGTGTGGCCTTTTGTATAATCACATACTCATGGAGGGCTATGGGACATATTTCAGTTACCCATTGCTGTGCCACAAACCACCCCAAATGTTACTGATTTGAAAGTTTTTTCTAGATGTGTTTTGCTCACAGATCTGCAATTTAACTGAACTTACGTGGAGACTGCTAATCTTGGCCCCATGGCAACAGCTGGGGAGGCTCATAAATCAGGTCTGAAGGCTGATGTTGATGCAAAAGACAAGTGGTGGGAAGGCTGATCTGCTGGGTGAGGGGACACCGGGTTCCTGAGTCACCTCTGCCTGCTTCCATGTGGCTTCGCCAGGTGGTCTCTTAGGCATTTCCCATGATGGTTAAGGGCTCCTCGTGTACACGTTCCAAAGAGAGAGCCAAGCAGACACAACCTGACTTCCGTCATTTTCATTTACGTGGGTGATTTCATCACCTCCATTGCCCGCCCCGCCTCTTTCCCTCTGTTTCTCTTTACACAGAGATTGTCTTTCTTCATCATGAAGGGTTTGGGTATTATTTTATTGTCCTTTGGTTTTGTTTATTTTTTTATTTTTATTTTTGAGGGTCACCAGTGTTGGAGAAGACTCTTGAGAGTCCCTTGGACTGCAAGGAGATCCAACCAGTCCATTCTGAAGGAGATCAGCCCTGGGGTTTCTTGGGAAGGAATGATGCTAAAGCTGAAATTCCAGTACTTTCACCACCTCGTGAGAAGAGTTGACTCATTGGAAAAGACTGATGTTGGGAGGGATTGGGAGCAAGAGGAGAAGGGGACGACAGAGGATGAAATGGCTGCATGGTATCACTGACTCGACGGATGTGAATCTGAGTGAACTCCAGGAGTTGGTGATGGACAGGGAGGCCTGGCATGCTGCGATTCATGGGGTCGCAAAGAGTCGGACACGACTGAGCAACTGAACTGAACTGAACTTTGATATCTGTGGTAGAATTCATAGTAAATTAGTTGTGACAGTTGGAGAGAAAATGTGGAAAATTCAGAATAAATCACATTTCTCAATACAATGTCATTCCATTATTACTAAAGGACTATGCTTTAAACTGCATGAAATTAAAAGATGCACGCTCCTTGGAAGAAAAGTTATGACAAACCTAGACAGTGTATTAAAAAGCAGAGACATTACATTTCCTACAAAGGTCCATACAGTCAAACTTATGCTTTTTCCAATATTTTGGCACCTGATGTGAAGAACATCAGGTCCATGGGACTGCAGAGTCAGACAAGACTGAACAACTGAAATGAACTGATGGCTTTCCCAGTAGTCAGGCATGGTTGTGAGAGCTGGACCATAAGAAAGGCTGAGCAGCAAAGAACTGATGCCTTCAAACTGGTGCTGGAGAAGATTCTTGAGAGTCCCTTGGACAGGAAGGAGATGAAACCAGTCAATTCTAAAGGAAATCAAACCTGAACATTCATTGGAAAGACTGATGCTGAAGCTTCAGTAGTTTGGCCACCTGATGTGAAGCACCGACTCACTGAATAAAGACCCTGATGTTGGGAAAGATTGAAAGCAGCAGGAGAAGGGGATGACAGAGGATGAGATGGTTGGATGGCATCACCAACTCAATGGACATGAGTTTGAGCAAGCTCTGGGAGATGGTGAAGGACAGGGAAGCGGACATGCTGCAGTCCATGGGGTCGCAAAGAGTTCAACAGGACTGAGCGACTGAACAACAACAAATACTTTAACAGTGCATCATAATCGGAATTAGTGGGCTATAATTCCTAGTTTGTAGTAATCATGACTTTGTAGCACCCTGATTAACCGCTGGTATGGGTAATCTCTCCATTATTTGCTCTACTGGGATCTAATAGTCACAGAGTTCCTCCAGGTAGTCCCATAACCATGACTGAAATCCCTATTCTTCAGTGGCAACTTGTTTAGCACAGTTCAGTTGACTCTACTTATTTCATAGGAGTAAACACAAGCCATCTCTTAGGAGTTTCTTTAGCTGAATTCCAATAAAATGTACTTTTTGTATCTCTACTGTTGCGGTTTTATTCTTATGCAGCCATATGCTGTAACCACACTGCTGGGCAGTGTAGACTCCTCTCGATTTATATCTGCTTTTATCCATATGAGATAAACATCTCATCACCAAAGTACGTGACCGAACTGCAGTCTTTAGTCAATGAACTTATTTAAAGCATTATTCAATCAAGAAAATGTCCAAATTGAAATGCATGCATTATAATAATTATTAGTACTCACTGTTAAATACTAAATTAGAATTGATTCTCTGAATGTTCTCCATATATTTCACATTGTACTAAGTGATCTGAATTTTAACTGCTTAACATAAAGCCATTTAATGACATAATTGTGAACATCATGTAAGTTTTAATGGAATGGTAAAAGCACATGGAGAAACGGTTCTTTGAAATGGCTTATTTTTATAAGGCAGGTATAAAACTAATAAATGAGATAACTGTGAGGGAAAATGACAATGCTAAGGTCCAGGAAAATACTGAATTTCTGAATTAGGTATGAAAATCTACAGATATAAACAGTTGCATGATCCCAGTAGACTACGGCTTACTTTTTAAACTCAGGAAGCTTTATTGAGTCCCGAATCTCTGCAAACACTCAGTGTAATTTCCTAAGTGATGCCCATGCTGTGCTCTACAAATGGAGAAGTGGAAAGACACAGAAATTAACAAACATGCACTTAGAAATAGACATCCTAACTCGATTCTCAACTGCTCAGCCAGCAATGACAGTCAACTGGATCATCCTGAAGAAGGGATGACTCTCAGATAGTCTCAAATTTCACTGCACATAGGAACCCATTTCCAGCTGAGTTCAGTTCAGTCGCTCAGTTGTGTCTGGCTCTTTGCGACCCTCTGATATTTTCAAAAGTTAGTGGCAAAGGAAAAAGGTCCCAATTTTCCAGTAAGGGTGGCAATAAAGGAGTAGAGAGGAAACCCTTTATACTGGGTCATTCACTCCTGGTGATTACAGATAACAGAGAGTTAACCNAGACAGGTTAATGGAGCAGGACAGACTCTAGAGATAAGACCCCAAAGTTAGTTTTGGGGCGGAGAAATAAGTAAAATTAGATTCATATAGAATCCTTCACACTAACATTAAATTTACATGTATCAAATATTTTAAAAAGAAAGATTTAGAAATAAAAAAACTAGGAAAAATTTTCAGTAAATATCTATAATGATCTTGCATGTCAAGGAGATTCTACTAAGAATGACTGCAAAGACTTAATACTACAAAGAAGACAATGCATTTAACTCCTTAAATGCTATCTGAGTTAAGCACATCAGTGTTAACTAGCTTAAGTAGTGCTAAAACACCATATAAAGACTTTCAAGTTAAATTACTTACTGGCAAAAAATATTTGCAATATATATGATAAAGGTTACTGTAAGAAATGGGTCCTTATAAGGAAAGGAAATGGCCACAATAATGAGCAAGAAATAATGGAAACCTACTCATGCTTCCTAGTAATTGGGAACATGTAATTTAACGTGAGATACAGTGTTCCACTGAAAATACTGATAAAAAGTAAAACGAATGAGCTGTGTTCTAATAGTTTTGTTGGGTTTAGTCATTAAGTCATAAGTCTGTCTGTGAGGTTTTCCTCGCAAGTATACTGGGATGGTGGAGAAGGCAATGGCACCCCACTCCAGTACTCTTGTCTGGAAAATCCATGGACAGAGGAGCCTGGTGGGCTGCAGTCCATGGGGTCACTAAGAGTCGGGTACGACTGAGCGACTTCACTTTCACTTTTCACTTTCCTGCCTTGGAGAAGGAAATGGCAACCCACTCCAGTGTTCTTGCCTGGAGAATCCCAGGGACAGGGGAGCCTGGTGGGCTGCCGTCTATGGGGTCGCACAGAGTCGGACACGACTGAAGCGACTTAGCACCAGCAGCAGCATACTGGAGTGGGTAAGTTTTAGGGAGAGTGAAAACAGGTGTGCACTTTCCAGAGGCCCTGTTGGAATTAAGCATCATAACACTCTACACGCAAAATGCTTTTGACCTAGCAACTCTTCTTCTAAAATTATATTCTGCAAATGTGACCAAGGATTCCCTGGCGGNGAATCCCAGGGACGGGGGAGCCTGGTGGGCTGCTGTCTATGGGGTGGCACAGAGTCGGACACGACTGAAGCGACTTAGCACCAGCAGCAGCATACTGGAGTGGGTAAGTGAAAACAGGTGTGCACTTTCCAGAAGCCCTGTTGGAATTAAGCATCATAACACTCTACACGCAAAATGCTTTTAGCCTAGCAACTCTTCTTCTAAAATTATATTCTGCAAATGTGATCAAGGATTCCCTGGCAGCTCAGTGGGGGAGAGTCCACCTGCCAGTGCAGAGCCAGGGGTTTGATCCCTGTCACGAGAAGATCCCACAAGCCTCAGAGACGCTGGGCCTGTGAACCACCGCTGCCGTGCCTGCGCTCCAGAGCCTGCGAGCCACAAACACCGCGGCAACTGCTGGAGCCTGCGCACCCTGGATTCTTGCTCCGCAACAAAGGAAGACGCCACAGTGAGAAGCCCACGCGCTGCAGCTAGCGAGCAGCCCCGACTCACTAGAGCTGGAGAAAAGCCTGCGCAGCAACAGAGACCAAGCACAGTCAGAAACACAGAAATAAAACGGTGTGGCCCGACACGTGCTCAGAGATGTACGCGAGAGAGATCGCGCAATAGAGCAGCTTAAACATGCACCGTGGGGGACCACTAAACAGAAGAGAATGGCATCAGTCATCAAACAGTCATGGAGACTTTTATCTGCTGATAGGAAAATGAGCACAACATAGGATACAAAAGATACAAATTTCAAAATAATACATAAGATATGAGTTCATCACAAAAATGTGTGTTCCTGTGCAGACACACATGAATGACTTGAGAACCATCTAGAAGAAAGCACATTTCCAATGTCAACAGTTATCTTCTCCAAGTGGTCTGATTAAGCCTAAGTTTTAGCCTTTACTTTACATGAAAGCTATTTTTTTTTCAGCCCGCATTATGTTCTTATAATGAGAAAAAGCAACATTTATTATGAAAATAATGGAGGCATCATAACTTTAAATCGCAGTTCAAATATACCATTTTATATAATAATATATTATGACAATTATCCTGGTGCATAGTTCGGAAAAAAAAAGCAACGGCGATGCTTTTCTAAGTGATTGTGACTAAGTTATTTACTTTTTTTCCTCCAGATCAGCTGGCTGGGAATTTTATCTATGTCAGAATCATACGTGTATTATATAAAATTCAAATTGAGTACATTTTTATTTAAGGAAACTACAGATGTTGCAGTCTGCTACAAAGTTATTGTCAGAGCATTTTTATCGATTTGAATACTTCGTGTTATTTGTAGAAATTACAATCAACTACAGTGGCATGATGGTCGATTTCCACAGTACTGGTGGAAAAAGCCAGAGATCAGGCCTAATAAAAGTCAATACATTAGAGTAAGAACAACTATGGTAATAATAACTGCAATGTATTGATCCCTTACAATGTGAGGCTCTGACGCAAGCACTTTATATATCCTTTATCACATTTGCTCATTCCAACTGCCTTGTATAAAAAGTCATGGATCTCTGTTTCACCAATGAGAAAACTGACAGGAGTGTGAAGATTTTGTCCAAGACTATAAGACTATAAGCCTGAGAGGAAAAGCTCAGATCAAGCTTCTCTTACTTCACTGGCCACGCATCTGTCTGTTAAGCTACACAATGACCACAGGAAGAATAAACCATCAGGCAAAATCATTTGGAAATACACTGTTAATGGTGACGTGGGAAGTACATGCAGAAATCGGAGACCAGAGTATAGCCTCAGGTAGAGTGGACAGAATTAAATGAGCTATTAACAGATATACAGGGCTTCCCTGGTGGCTCAGACAGTAAGGAAGCTGCCTGCAGTGTGGGAAACCTGGGTTCAGTCCCGGGGTTGGGAACATCCCCTGGAGGAGGGCGTGGCAACCGACTCCACTATTCTTGCCTGGGGAATTCCCATGGACGGAAGAGCCTGGTGGGCTACATACAGTCCATGGGGCACAAAGAGTTGGACACAACAAAGTGATTCAGCACAGCACAGCACAGATACATAACTGTATTTTAATTTCTCTGGCGTGACCACAAAGTGGGGGAATTGACTGGAAAGTGCTTGTTCTTATTTAAAAAGGTACTATCCAAACTAAAGACACACTCAAATGTACAAATGACCCAGCAGGGCATGAATCAACTCTCAAGTCCTTACAATTCTACTCTGATACGCCCATCATTAACTCACTGTCTGATCTGTAATCTGAACCTGCTTTTATATGACACACAGACACACAGCTATACATGACTGTGTGTGTGGTCTTTTGTATAATCACATACTCATGGAGGGCTATGGGACATATTTCAGTTACCCATTGCTGTGCCACAAACCACCCCAAATGTTACTGATTTGAAAGTTTTTTCTAGATGTGTTTTGCTCACAGATCTGCAATTTAACTGAACTTTGGTGGAGACTGCTAATCTTGGCCCCATGGCAACAGCTGGGGAGGCTCATAAATCAGGTCTGAAGGCTGATGTTGATGCAAAAGACAAGTGGTGGGAAGGCTGATCTGCTGGGTGAGGGGACACCGGGTTCCTGAGTCACCTCTGCCTGCTTCCATGTGGCTTCGCCAGGTGGTCTCTTAGGCATTTCCCATGATGGTTAAGGGCTCCTCGTGTACACGTTCCAAAGAGAGTGCCAAGCAGACACGACCTGACTTCCGTCATTTTCATTTACGTGGGTGATTTCATCACCTCCATTACCCGCCCCGCCTCTTTCCCTCTGTTTCTCTTTACACAGAGATTGTCTTTCATCATCATGAAGGGTTTGGGTATTATTTTATNGTGGTGGGAAGGCTGATCTGCTGGGTGAGGGGACACCGGGTTCCTGAGTCACCTCTGCCTGCTTCCATGTGGCTTCGCCATGTGGTCTCTTAGGCATTTCCCATGATGGTTAAGGGCTCCTCGTGTACACGTTCCAAAGAGAGAGCCAAGCAGACACAACCTGACTTCCGTCATTTTCATTTACGTGGGTGATTTCATCACCTCCATTGCCCGCCCCGCCTCTTTCCCTCTGTTTCTCTTTACACAGAGATTGTCTTTCTTCATCATGAAGGGTTTGGGTATTATTTTATTGTCCTTTGGTTTTGTTTATTTTTTTATTTTTATTTTTGAGGGTCACCAGTGTTGGAGAAGACTCTTGAGAGTCCCTTGGACTGCAAGGAGATCCAACCAGTCCATTCTGAAGGAGATCAGCCCTGGGGTTTCTTGGGAAGGAATGATGCTAAAGCTGAAATTCCAGTACTTTCACCACCTCGTGAGAAGAGTTGACTCATTGGAAAAGACTGATGTTGGGAGGGATTGGGAGCAAGAGGAGAAGGGGACGACAGAGGATGAAATGGCTGCATGGTATCACTGACTCGACGGATGTGAATCTGAGTGAACTCCAGGAGTTGGTGATGGACAGGGAGGCCTGGCATGCTGCGATTCATGGGGTCGCAAAGAGTCGGACACGACTGAGCAACTGAACTGAACTGAACTTTGATATCTGTGGTAGAATTCATAGTAAATTAGTTGTGACAGTTGGAGAGAAAATGTGGAAAATTCAGAATAAATCACATTTCTCAATACAATGTCATTCCATTATTACTAAAGGACTATGCTTTAAACTGCATGAAATTAAAAGATGCACGCTCCTTGGAAGAAAAGTTATGACAAACCTAGACAGTGTATTAAAAAGCAGAGACATTACATTTCCTACAAAGGTCCATACAGTCAAACTTATGCTTTTTCCAATATTTTGGCACCTGATGTGAAGAACATCAGGTCCATGGGACTGCAGAGTCAGACAAGACTGAACAACTGAAATGAACTGATGGCTTTCCCAGTAGTCAGGCATGGTTGTGAGAGCTGGACCATAAGAAAGGCTGAGCAGCAAAGAACTGATGCCTTCAAACTGGTGCTGGAGAAGATTCTTGAGAGTCCCTTGGACAGCAAGGAGATGAAACCAGTCAATTCTAAAGGAAATCAAACCTGAACATTCATTGGAAAGACTGATGCTGAAGCTTCAGTAGTTTGGCCACCTGATGTGAAGCACCGACTCACTGAATAAAGACCCTGATGTTGGGAAAGATTGAAAGCAGNTGTTGGGAGGGATTGGGAGCAAGAGGAGAAGGGGACGACAGAGGATGAAATGGCTGCATGGTATCACTGACTCGACGGATGTGAATCTGAGTGAACTCCAGGAGTTGGTGATGGACAGGGAGGCCTGGCATGCTGCGATTCATGGGGTCGCAAAGAGTCGGACACGACTGAGCAACTGAACTGAACTGAACTTTGATATCTGTGGTAGAATTCATAGTAAATTAGTTGTGACAGTTGGAGAGAAAATGTGGAAAATTCAGAATAAATCACATTTCTCAATACAATGTCATTCCATTATTACTAAAGGACTATGCTTTAAACTGCATGAAATTAAAAGATGCACGCTCCTTGGAAGAAAAGTTATGACAAACCTAGACAGTGTATTAAAAAGCAGAGACATTACATTTCCTACAAAGGTCCATACAGTCAAACTTATGCTTTTTCCAATATTTTGGCACCTGATGTGAAGAACATCAGGTCCATGGGACTGCAGAGTCAGACAAGACTGAACAACTGAAATGAACTGATGGCTTTCCCAGTAGTCAGGCATGGTTGTGAGAGCTGGACCATAAGAAAGGCTGAGCAGCAAAGAACTGATGCCTTCAAACTGGTGCTGGAGAAGATTCTTGAGAGTCCCTTGGACAGCAAGGAGATGAAACCAGTCAATTCTAAAGGAAATCAAACCTGAACATTCATTGGAAAGACTGATGCTGAAGCTTCAGTAGTTTGGCCACCTGATGTGAAGCACCGACTCACTGAATAAAGACCCTGATGTTGGGAAAGATTGAAAGCAGCAGGAGAAGGGGATGACAGAGGATGAGATGGTTGGATGGCATCACCAACTCAATGGACATGAGTTTGAGCAAGCTCTGGGAGATGGTGAAGGACAGGGAAGCGGACATGCTGCAGTCCATGGGGTCGCAAAGAGTTCAACAGGACTGAGCGACTGAACAACAACAAATACTTTAACAGTGCATCATAATCGGAATTAGTGGGCTATAATTCCTAGTTTGTAGTAATCATGACTTTGTAGCACCCTGATTAACCGCTGGTATGGGTAATCTCTCCATTATTTGCTCTACTGGGATCTATTAGTCACAGAGTTCCTCCAGGTAGTCCCATAACCATGACTGAAATCCCTATTCTTCAGTGGCAACTTGTTTAGCACAGTTCAGTTGACTCTACTTATTTCATAGGAGTAAACACAAGCCATCTCTTAGGAGTTTCTTTAGCTGAATTCCAATAAAATGTACTTTTTGTATCTCTACTGTTGCGGTTTTATTCTTATGCAGCCATATGCTGTAACCACACTGCTGGGCAGTGTAGACTCCTCTCGATTTATATCTGCTTTTATCCATATGAGATAAACATCTCATCACCAAAGTACGTGACCGAACTGCAGTCTTTAGTCAATGAACTTATTTAAAGCATTATTCAATCAAGAAAATGTCCAAATTGAAATGCATGCATTATAATAATTATTAGTACTCACTGTTAAATACTAAATTAGAATTGATTCTCTGAATGTTCTCCATATATTTCACATTGTACTAAGTGATCTGAATTTTAACTGCTTAACATAAAGCCATTTAATGACATAATTGTGAACATCATGTAAGTTTTAATGGAATGGTAAAAGCACATGGAGAAACGGTTCTTTGAAATGGCTTATTTTTATAAGGCAGGTATAAAACTAATAAATGAGATAACTGTGAGGGAAAATGACAATGCTAAGGTCCAGGAAAATACTGAATTTCTGAATTAGGTATGAAAATCTACAGATATAAACAGTTGCATGATCCCAGTAGACTACGGCTTACTTTTTAAACTCAGGAAGCTTTATTGAGTCCCGAATCTCTGCAAACACTCAGTGTAATTTCCTAAGTGATGCCCATGCTGTGCTCTACAAATGGAGAAGTGGAAAGACACAGAAATTAACAAACATGCACTTAGAAATAGACATCCTAACTCGATTCTCAACTGCTCAGCCAGCAATGACAGTCAACTGGATCATCCTGAAGAAGGGATGACTCTCAGATAGTCTCAAATTTCACTGCACATAGGAACCCATTTCCAGCTGAGTTCAGTTCAGTCGCTCAGTTGTGTCTGGCTCTTTGCGACCCTCTGATATTTTCAAAAGTTAGTGGCAAAGGAAAAAGGTCCCAATTTTCCAGTAAGGGTGGCAATAAAGGAGTAGAGAGGAAACCCTTTATACTGGGTCATTCACTCCTGGTGATTACAGATAACAGAGAGTTAACCAATAAAAACAGAATTTCAATCAACCACTAAACAGACCCCCACTGAGGAACATACTGGAGAAATGTGAACGGATGAAACAAGAAAACCATATGGCTGTTCTTAATGACCCAATAAATACAAGAAAAGTGTGGTGCTTCTAATTGTTCTAAACTAAAATCTCATCTGTACGTTGTTTCTCGCTTTAAGGAAGGCAAAATGCCGATTCTCATTTACCTTGATTCACACATTTACCAGGGATTTAAGGACAGTAGAGTGTGTAAAAATAATCTTTTATTTTTGTATACTTCAATTTTCTTTTTCCTTCTTTTTTCTGTATCATATCTCTCATGCCCGCCAGCTGAACTTCAATTTCAGCCTTCAAAATATCCAAACTTTCGTGTAGTGAGATTCCTTCTATAGCTAGTCATAATCCTCTATGTAAAATCTCACAAACAAAAATAACAAACAGAGCAGAGGGAGAAAGGGCGCTGCCTCTGTTTTCTCTGTCCTGTCTAAAATTCCAGATCCTTTCCAAGAGAGCATTCTCTCAGAGCAGGGCTCTTGCAAGAGGGTCTCTTCTGCCAGAAGTTATCCTCCAGCTTCTCCACCAGGAACTCTGACTCAGCCTGCAGATTCCAGCGCTGCCTCCACAGCCGCCATCAAGGGTGCCTTAACCCACAGATTCTAGGCAGACATCCTGGTTCGTGTCCTTGTAACGCTTGAGCTTGGCTTTCATCCTCCCTGGTGACAAGTCCAAGCTCGTCAGGACTGAGGGGACCTCCGTGGAGGCAGAGGATATGGATTTTTGCACCCACAGAGTGCTGACTCTCCTGCCTGCTAGGCTGCAGGCAGCTAATAGTACTTACGGGATCAATGACCCTTCGTTTTCTAAGTCATTAGGGCTTCCCTGGGGACTCAGTGGTACAGAATCCGCCTGCCAATATAGGAGGTCTGGATTTGATCCCTGGGTTAGGAAGATCCCCGGAGAATGAAATGGCTTCCTGCTCCAGTAGTTTTGGCCAGGAAATCCCAAGGAAAGAGGAGCCTGGTGGGCTACAGTTCATACGGCGGCAGAGTGGGAAACGACTCAATGCCTACAACAGCAGTGACAACTCCTGTCATTCCCTCTNAATGAAATGGCTTCCTGCTCCAGTAGTTTTGGCCAGGAAATCCCAAGGAAAGAGGAGCCTGGTGGGGTACAGTTCATACGGCGGCAGAGTGGGAAACGACTCAATGCCTACAACAGCAGTGACAACTCCTGTCATTCCCTCTGCCTCATAAAACGCTGCTAATCCTGGTGACATCACTACCTGCGGAATTTCCACTGTCCTCGCCTCAGCCCACTGCTCCAGAGTCTTCTCTGTTCACCTCTATCGAGGGAATGCTCATCTCTGAGCCCCCGCAAAAACACTGTGTGTGCCTGTCTGCTGGCCTCTGGGAGACACTGGCTTGTCTTGCTTCTTTTCTTACTCACACAGTGAGGTCTTCTGCTCCCCTTCATATCCATCTTCATCAAGATGCAGTTCAGGGCAAAAACCATCACTGGCCGAGCCCACCCTGACATCTTCCCCAAACTATGAGAGCAGTAAATGCAACATTCTCTTTTCTGTCCCTAGTGCCCGGCATAGAAGACAAGTACAGTGCACATTTCCCTTGCACTGTTCAATCCGAACGGCAGTCATTTCTGTAAAGTCTTATCTTCCCAACCAGATTTCCAGTGCTTGAAGGTCAGTCTTTGTTTTCTGTGCAGTGAATAATATAACCAAAATATGCTTGTTATGAAAACAACTATATTTCTCTCAATGGAAAAACACACACTTTAAATTATAATTTGCTTTTCCATCTTTACACATAAAAGTTTTCTCTACATCTCACAGAAACACTCAGGTATGATGATCAGCACTGAGCTTATTTTCCGGAACCCTAAGTACTGAACACTGTATACTTGGAATACTAAGTACTGAGTACAGATAATTACCTACTTTAGGAAACTCAGACCTGAGGATCCCAAACTATGTTTGTTTTCTAAATATTAGTGGAAGTAAATATTTTCCCACATGTGAGTCNAACACTGTATATTTGGAATACTAAGTACTGAGTACAGATAATTACCTACTTTAGGAAACTCAGACCTGAGGATCCCAAACTATCTTTGTTTTCTAAATATTAGCGGAAGTAAATATTTTCTCACATGTGAGTCAATAGTGCATGAAATTCATCTCAGTTCTGACTTTATTCTCCACTGCTACTTTCTATTTATATATTTATATTTTCTGTACAACATCTCAAGTTTGATCAGCTGCTTTAAGTGTGTGCTTTGCAGCAGATATCTTGCAAACTAAATTTTATCATGGCCTCTGACAGCTTTCTGAGAGCCAGCTTGACCTGAATAAGAGGGATGATGGTTTCTTAATGACTACCATCAAGGCATGATGAAGTGTGGGTCTCTAAGACACATCAATCACCTGCTTGAAGGATCCAGAAGGCTATTTCCTGGTGGAGAAGCAGGCCTCATTCTCTGGGTCCATTACTCCTACATCTTCCTTCTATTCTTCTCACTCCATTAGCCTCCTGTGTGTCTGCTCAGAGGCTATCACAGTCTGACCTCCACTCCCCAATTCCTGGTATTTCCATTTAGGTCTAATCTACCATCCCAACTGAAGAATTTGGTGATGTTTACAGGGGTATTTAATCTTTTTTTGCTCCAGTTTTCAGAATTTCATTTACAAATCTATTGAAATTATCTCATCACATCTCTTGCTGTCTTCTCAGGTAAACCCATCTACCCTCTCCCCTCATCTAAACCCAGCAGTCTTGAAGTGTTTCTGTAGTTAATCATGATAAATTCCTCTGCCTTATCTTTGTGTTCTGGGGCCCTTGTCTAAAACCACAACATAACCTTCAACAGGGCCTCTCACTGACATATCTAGCTTTGAAATCATTCCATGGAGAGATGAAAAATTAAGAAGTAACTGTTGAAGCCTTTGGGGATGATAAAAATGGTTAAAATGGCTCCTATCTCAACAACATTGTGGTAATATGCATGATTTTCTTCTGTATATGAAATAAGATATGAATTATAGCACATCAAGTGAAAAAGCAAGTTACCCTTCACACAGATCAGGGTTTTCCTGGAAGTGAGGAAGCAAGAATTATTTTCAATACTTAAAATATACATTAAAGAAACTGCACATTTGCTTGAAAAATGGCATCATAAACTAATCAGGTTATGTTTGTGGGACTATGGTGTGGACACTGGTAATCTCGTGTGTGTCAGTATTCCGCTGTATACATGTACACTGATTTTCTTTCCTTGGTGATTACGTTTTTCATGTAACAGTGTACAAGAGTCTTTAGCAATACTATGGAGAAGATGACTGTTGATCTAATTTTCCACTAAGTTGTAAAAGCACTCAAATAAAAACAGGGTTATTTCACAGAAAAAGGAAAACTGAATGGAACTGAGTCTAGACTTCAGAGCCACACAAATACCTATGAGCTCTTAAAAACTGCCTCAGTTTCCTCAGTTCCCTAAAAAAAAAAAACACACATANTGTAACAGTGTACAAGAGTCTTTAGCAATACTATGGAGAAGATGACTGTTGATCTAATTTTCCACTAAGTTGTAAAAGCACTCAAATAAAAACAGGGTTATTTCACAGAAAAAGGAAAACTGAATGGAACTGAGTCTAGACTTCAGAGCCACACAAATACCTATGAGCTCTTAAAAACTACCTCAGTTTCCTCAGTTCCCTAAAAAAAAAAAACCACACATTTTTTTTCTATAGTGGACTTATTTATAAATAAAATTTAAAAAGTTTTAATTCACAAAATTTCAGCTGATTCTATAATCGTGTCTATATATATATATAAAGCATAAGCATATATATATATAAAGCATATATAAAGTATATATATATATACTTCCTCTATGGTTCAGTGGGTCAAGAATCTGCCTGCAATGCAGGAGACATAGGAGACGCGGGTTCAATCCCTGGGTTGGGAAGATCCCAGGGAGAAGGAAATGGCAACCCACTCCAGTATTCTTGCCTGAAAAATCCCACAGACAGAGGAGCCTGGTTGGCTACACAGTCCAGAGGGTGACAAAGAGAGAGACACGACTGAGCGACTCAGCAGCAAAAAATATATATAACTTTCAATTTTACCTTAATTTTTTAAGAGAAAAAAAAAATGACACTTTTGTTTTCCACTACTCAAAACTTGATTGAGAAATAAACTGTCCTTGAGTCTGAATACTTGATAGGTTTTTGAAAAATGCTGTAAGAAGTTTCCAGTGTGTCACCCAAATTGGATGTCAGACAACAAAGAACATTTTGTCACGCTTAGATACCATTCAATCATAATCTGAGTTTGACTGCAACTCTATTTTATTCAGAATTGTGAAAATATAACTAGAGAACAGTGTAAGGACAGGGAGAGCATTTCTCTCCTGCCAGCGATGAGGGCAGAATGAGAGGAGTCAGTGCGGCCTTTCCTCTTCGCCTTCTGTCCACATTCTCTCCCTCCACCCAGCTGGCCCTTGAGGTTTGATGAGGCCCCTGGAACCACAAGGGTTGGGATTGTTTAAATGTGTACTTGGAGATGTTTGTGATGTGTTGCTTACTGCATAATGCAGGTAAGTTTGGGCAACACAATAATACGCAGCCAATGACTCTTACATTGTGCAGATAAAGGCTTTAATTGGTGGCTGTCTCAGTGAAAACTTGGTCAACCTCAGATTTTTTCTTAAAAACAAAACAAAGCCAACCTTCCATTATTATTAGATATTGGAAAAAATAAGAACATATCAACTATGCCAGCAAACCATCCTTAGAAATTCTAAGACTCATTTTATGAGATTCTGGTCAAGCCTAAAACAACATAAAAGGAAACCAAAAGAAAAAAAAGAGCTCTTCAAGCACAGTAATCTGATTTAAACTAAAACATTAGCAAGAAAATTTTGGGACATAAAATATGCAAATGATGTATAAGTAAAAACTGTTCACTATTTGGTGACACTTATTCAATATTCATTGTTTCCCGGTCAACATCTTCCCAGAAGATGAAACCAAAGACGGAGACTATGAATATTAACTTATATTCAAACTAATGTTCCAGTTGACATATACTGAGCCTAACAGAGAGAAATGAAAGAAATAAATTACATATTGAGTAAGATGAAAACTCTTCATTTGCTGCACTGAGTTTAATAATTATATCATTTATTATCATTCAGAGGATAGTTTTTAGTACCAAGTTTCACTTGAAATAAGTCTTTGAGCTATTTTAAGAGATTTTTTTCAATTGCTTCTGATAAGAAAGAAAATTCTATGTAAAAGAGCTTAACTCTGGTCAAAATCAATCTAAAAAAGAATGTAAGCAAATATTACTTCTCAAAGATATAAAATATGATGCATGCTATATAGGCTGTTAAGTGGCAGAATCAACACCCCTTAATAGGCCTTTAGAATGTGATATGGTCACGAGAGCAGAACCCTCAGGAATAGGGTTAGTGCCTTTATTAAAAGAGACCCCGGAGCTCCTTTGCCCTGGCCACCACAGGAAGAAATGATGCACTAATGCCATGCAAGAGTCAGGAAGTGGGCTCTCCCCAGTCACTGGATCTGCTGGTGCCTTAGTCTTAGACTTCCATCCTTCACAACTGTCAGAAGTAAGTATTTGTTGTTCATAAGTCACTCAATTTATGAGACCTTGGGACTTCCTGGATAGATCAGTTGGTAAAGAATCCATGTGCAATGCAGGAGACCCCAGTTTGATTCCTGGGTTGGGAAGATCAGCTGGAGAAGGGATAGGTTACCCACTCCAATATTCTTGTGCTTCCCTTGTGGCTCAGCTGGTAAAGAATTCGCCTGCAGTGAGGGAGACCTGGGTTTGATCCCTGGGTTAGGAAGATCCCCTGGAGAAGGGAAAGGCTGCCCACTCCAGTATTCTGGCCTGGAGAATTTCAAGGACTATATAGTCCATGGGGTTGCAAAGAGTTGGACACGACTGAGTGACTTTCACTTTGGTATAGCAGTCTCCACAGTCTAAGACAAGATGTAACTGAAATATTTTTTTCATTTTTTTCCCCTGCAATTATTCCTGATCCTGAGCCCCACTGCTGAATTGTCAGGTGTGAGGGAAAAGGCAACAGTCTCACAGTTGGTTAAGAAACCCTTCATTACCACAGAAGCACTGCTAAGCCAGACATCTTCACAGGGGAGTGTTTCACAAAGAGGGGATGCTCACTGTTAAAAGTTGTGATTTGGAACTCAGGAATAATGCCTAGAGAGTAAGGCTCTAGGTACGCTTTAGTCTACATCTGTGCAAGTAAGGAAAAATATGTATTCCCCAAGGCACATAAAAAAATCCATATCATATCCAAAGTTGAATTAATTTCACTAATGGAAAAAATGCTAATTGATTTTTGTTCCACTTATTCTCAGGTGCACACCCTTTGAGTTGGCTATAATTCTTTTTATAAAAAGGTAAGATGTCTTTCAGAACTACTGTGATGCTTCTTTCTAAGACAGCAGTGACAAGGGTAGAACTGACTTTGTTTCAGCTTTCTCTGCCTAAAGCATAGGTAAGGCCAAGTTTATATTTGTAGTCTTAGAAAAACTAAGGTGAAAGTTACTGCCATGCAGAATGATTGAGCTAATCTTTAAGTGCATAATTATTAATTAAGAATAACTTACAGACATTACTCTTTTGAATTTCAAGTATTTGGATATTTTATTCAAGTGCTAGAAATTGAAGGTTTTATGATAATATAACATATACTCTATATACAACTGTGTCAAAAATTTAAAATACTCCATAAATGTGAAAATGATAAGCTACTTAAAATGCCTATCATCTTCTCACCTTCTTAAGGAACAAACACTACATTCAAAGCTTTAGAAAATCGAAGAGACGTGGTTTATACTTAGATGCACAGTAAAAACACAATCTAGAAACACGGTTTTAATATAAGGACAAAGAAGAAGGAATTACAATTTTCACATTGCTTTAATTTTATGCNTTAAGGAACAAACACTACATTCAAAGCTTTAGAAAATTGAAGAGACGTGGTTTATACTTAGATGCACAGTAAAAACACAATCTAGAAACACGGTTTTAATATAAGGACAAAGAAGAAGGAATTACAATTTTCACATTGCTTTAATTTTATGCTCCATCCTTATATGCAATATTGCCCAGCAACTTTGTATTATCTTTATGTATATTTCCAATCATTAAATGTTATCATACTGATTGCTATATTTTGTTTAGTTTTTTTTTCCATTTTTTCCCCCCACCATTCCTTCTCACATTTCAAGCTTTTCTTCTGGGATCATTATCTTTCTGCCTGAAATAATTTAACTTAGAAATTATTTGAAAGTTTTAGATAGAAGTTGGTTCCCTGAGTTCCTATTTACCTGAAAATGCCTTTTTGGTTGTTGTTGTTAACTTTTGTTTTTAGAAGATTTTTCTTAAATACAATTTTAGTTTAGCATTTATTTTCATTCAGTTTTAAAGATATTGTTCCCATTTCATCTGCCTTCTGATGAGGCTACCGATTAAATAACTATCAGTTCATTCTCCTGTGTAGCAACCAGTCTTCACTCTGCTGCTTTTCAGATTTGCTCTCTGACCTCTGTGTTCCACAGTTTCACTGACTGATTTAGGTGTGACTTTTATTTTTTAATACTTTATTCTGTTTTACAGTACTGTATTGGTTTTGACATACATCGACATGAATCAGCCACAGGTGTACACGATCTCCCCATGCCGAAGCCCCCTCCCACCTCCCTCCCCACCCCATCTCCCCGACTCATCCCGTACACCAGCCCCAAGCATCCTGTATCCTGCATTGAACATAGACTGGCGCTTCATTTCTTATATGATAGTATACATGTTTCAGTGCCATTCTCCCGAATCATCCCCCCCTCTCCCTCTCCGCCAGATGCCAAAAGTTTCGTTTTATTCTTACTGCTTGGGATTCTTGGGTTTTAAAAATTGTGGAAAGTCCTGCTTCCTTATTATTACTATTATTTTTGGTAGCATCATGTGGCATGCCAGATCTTAGTCTCCTGACCACGGATCAAACCTGTGTCCTTGCAGTGGAAGAATGGAGTCCTGATCACTGCCAGGTAAGTACCTCATTACCTTTGAAAATACTACCTTTCCACTGTTCTCTCTATCATTTTCTTCACAAATCTAATTTTACCCTCCATGTTGTTTAACTTTATCCTATTAGGTCAAATTCCAGAACTAAGTTATAATTTCTCTTTCATATATTCGCTCACTGTTTAAACCATTTAGTTAATTTGCTGTCAATTACTATAATTTTTAATTTAACATTTGTATCTAGAGTGAAAATAAAATAGGCACCTATCCCTAGAACATTCCTCTCTCCAACTGATCGCAGGAGATCATGTTTTACAGGAGGCTCTTTAATATAATTCTGTGGTTTCATTTTCTACCCCGATGAGGCCCTAAACTCACCAGTGTTTTCTTAGTCTGAACCCCTAACCCCTACTGGTGAGTGACTTTAGCTCATAGGATTTTTCTTCTGGAGAACAGCCAGAAATACATACTTTACACTTTCAGCCTATAAACTTTCCCTTACTATGTCATCAGCACAGTCATTCTTTAAAAGATATGTATTTGTAATTCAATTCAGTATTTTTATATAGTGTGTACTGCAAGGATTTTTTTAGGGTATCAGCTCACCATGCTGTCAGAAATAAAACCTCAATATAAATTAATTTATACTAAGCAGTATGTATTGATACATAAGTAAGTTTAAAATTCAACAAGTAAGAAAAGGCAAGATTATCAACCTTACTCTATCCTCCTTTGACTGATCTGAAGCTGAATCTTTGACTCAAGACTGTCTATTCTGCGAAGCTGAATCCTTCCAATTAATATGAAGGTTCATGGAGGCAATCAGACTGTCAATGATTGAAGCAGACTTTCAGAGGACTTCACATTGCTGTAAAGATGCTATGGGGATCGTAATGTTATATGCACTGAGGGATTTACATTATTATTAAATGTAATTATATCTGCCTGTTATATAGATATACATATTACACTCACACATATACACACACATATGTAATTATACTTAATTATTCCCAATAAAATATATGTACTTTGATTTCATCCCAATAGCAAACTTGCAAGACTGCATCATTCCTTGATAGCTGTCAGTGACACACAAGTCACTATTTTGCACCAGGATTTGCATTAATAAAAAGCCATTCAGTGTCCCCAGTCCCCATGGTCTTCACTGCTGCTCCCTGCTATCTCCATAGCCTTGCAATCCTCCAACAGATTGGAGAGAGAAGACATGTCTGACGATCAAGCTCAGACACTCTACCAGAGAAGATATTAGCTGTCGGCTGGCTGTGAGTCTGTGAACTAACACTGACATTGCTGTCGGTGGCATAACAGTGTTTACAGATTGGAAAATATATACAAGCAGACGATGATGGACCCAAGGATTTTCCAAACTAAAAATTGTAACAATATCCAAATTACAAACACGACCATAATAATAACAGTATTTTTAAAATAACTTCAGTACTTAGGGTCTCATGGCAGAAATACCTTCTTGATATGAGAGATATGCCATATGTTTGTAAAGAAAATGGGATTACACTGAACAGAGGATGGTGATTGCATTTACAGTTGGCCATCCATTCTAGATTTTCTAAAAGCCCACTGTGTCAGAAAACCACTAAGAAAGGTAGAAAGAGTGGTTCAGAATGACAGGGAATGTAAAGGTAAAATTTCACAGCAGTAGGAAAAGCATGAGTGTGTAGCTTTGTTATTTTCTTTTGCCAAACTCTGAATGGAATCTTCTTTATATTCCATGAATATCAACTTATGAGGAATTTAAATTGTCCTGTTTCAACACAGTCGCTCCAAATGGCTAAGTCTCTAGGAAAATGGCACTGGAAGCAATGATACACTTAGAATTCTTGGTGAATATTATGAACGCTTCTGAATCTGATAAACTCTTTTGTAAATATGAAAAATGGATGGAAAATACTCATTTAGCATTTTGTGTGTAATCTCATTTCCCAGTAAGCGCCGGAGATGCCATAATGAAAGAACAGATTCAACCCGTACTTACTGCTCTGGCCCCAGGGCAGTTTGGAGACTGGCATTCACCACTCATTCGGTTTGGGATTAAGACATCTTCCCAGCAAGAAGGACCCTTTGGGGGAGAAAAACAAAACAGGCCATTCTTGGTGCACAAATTGTAAAATAAATGTACTCACTAACACATTTTAAAAATCTGTTTATGTTATAAAATGATAATGAAAGTAATATATAGTCCAATGATTGTCAAAATATGATACATAGACCTGGGGAGTTCTCAGGACCCTTCGAGGGGATCTGCTAGGTCAAAACTATTTTCAACAATGTACTAAGATTATATTTGGCATATTGCTCCAAACTTTCAAATGAAAACACAATTGCAATACACTTAAAAGCAGTCNACCTCCCTCCCCACCCCATCTCCCCGACTCATCCCGTACACCAGCCCCAAGCATCCTGTATCCTGCATTGAACATAGACTGGCGCTTCATTTCTTATATGATAGTATACATGTTTCAGTGCCATTCTCCCGAATCATCCCCCCCTCTCCCTCTCCGCCAGATGCCAAAAGTTTCGTTTTATTCTTACTGCTTGGGATTCTTGGGTTTTAAAAATTGTGGAAAGTCCTGCTTCCTTATTATTACTATTATTTTTGGTAGCATCATGTGGCATGCCAGATCTTAGTCTCCTGACCACGGATCAAACCTGTGTCCTTGCAGTGGAAGAATGGAGTCCTGATCACTGCCAGGTAAGTACCTCATTACCTTTGAAAATACTACCTTTCCACTGTTCTCTCTATCATTTTCTTCACAAATCTAATTTTACCCTCCATGTTGTTTAACTTTATCCTATTAGGTCAAATTCCAGAACTAAGTTATAATTTCTCTTTCATATATTCGCTCACTGTTTAAACCATTTAGTTAATTTGCTGTCAATTACTATAATTTTTAATTTAACATTTGTATCTAGAGTGAAAATAAAATAGGCACCTATCCCTAGAACATTCCTCTCTCCAACTGATCGCAGGAGATCATGTTTTACAGGAGGCTCTTTAATATAATTCTGTGGTTTCATTTTCTACCCCGATGAGGCCCTAAACTCACCAGTGTTTTCTTAGTCTGAACCCCTAACCCCTACTGGTGAGTGACTTTAGCTCATAGGATTTTTCTTCTGGAGAACAGCCAGAAATACATACTTTACACTTTCAGCCTATAAACTTTCCCTTACTATGTCATCAGCACAGTCATTCTTTAAAAGATATGTATTTGTAATTCAATTCAGTATTTTTATATAGTGTGTACTGCAAGGATTTTTTTAGGGTATCAGCTCACCATGCTGTCAGAAATAAAACCTCAATATAAATTAATTTATACTAAGCAGTATGTATTGATACATAAGTAAGTTTAAAATTCAACAAGTAAGAAAAGGCAAGATTATCAACCTTACTCTATCCTCCTTTGACTGATCTGAAGCTGAATCTTTGACTCAAGACTGTCTATTCTGCGAAGCTGAATCCTTCCAATTAATATGAAGGTTCATGGAGGCAATCAGACTGTCAATGATTGAAGCAGACTTTCAGAGGACTTCACATTGCTGTAAAGATGCTATGGGGATCGTAATGTTATATGCACTGAGGGATTTACATTATTATTAAATGTAATTATATCTGCCTGTTATATAGATATACATATTACACTCACACATATACACACACATATGTAATTATACTTAATTATTCCCAATAAAATATATGTACTTTGATTTCATCCCAATAGCAAACTTGCAAGACTGCATCATTCCTTGATAGCTGTCAGTGACACACAAGTCACTATTTTGCACCAGGATTTGCATTAATAAAAAGCCATTCAGTGTCCCCAGTCCCCATGGTCTTCACTGCTGCTCCCTGCTATCTCCATAACCTTGCAATCCTCCAACAGATTGGAGAGAGAAGACATGTCTGACGATCAAGCTCAGACACTCTACCAGAGAAGATATTAGCTGTCGGCTGGCTGTGAGTCTGTGAACTAACACTGACATTGCTGTCGGTGGCATAACAGTGTTTACAGATTGGAAAATATATACAAGCAGACGATGATGGACCCAAGGATTTTCCAAACTAAAAATTGTAACAATATCCAAATTACAAACACGACCATAATAATAACAGTATTTTTAAAATAACTTCAGTACTTAGGGTCTCATGGCAGAAATACCTTCTTGATATGAGAGATATGCCATATGTTTGTAAAGAAAATGGGATTACACTGAACAGAGGATGGTGATTGCATTTACAGTTGGCCATCCATTCTAGATTTTCTAAAAGCCCACTGTGTCAGAAAACCACTAAGAAAGGTAGAAAGAGTGGTTCAGAATGACAGGGAATGTAAAGGTAAAATTTCACAGCAGTAGGAAAAGCATGAGTGTGTAGCTTTGTTATCTTCTTTTGCCAAACTCTGAATGGAATCTTCTTTATATTCCATGAATATCAACTTATGAGGAATTTAAATTGTCCTGTTTCAACACAGTCGCTCCAAATGGCTAAGTCTCTAGGAAAATGGCACTGGAAGCAATGATACACTTAGAATTCTTGGTGAATATTATGAACGCTTCTGAATCTGATAAACTCTTTTGTAAATATGAAAAATGGATGGAAAATACTCATTTAGCATTTTGTGTGTAATCTCATTTCCCAGTAAGCGCCGGAGATGCCATAATGAAAGAACAGATTCAACCCGTACTTACTGCTCTGGCCCCAGGGCAGTTTGGAGACTGGCATTCACCACTCATTCGGTTTGGGATTAAGACATCTTCCCAGCAAGAAGGACCCTTTGGGGGAGAAAAACAAAACAGGCCATTCTTGGTGCACAAATTGTAAAATAAATGTACTCACTAACACATTTTAAAAATCTGTTTATGTTATAAAATGATAATGAAAGTAATATATAGTCCAATGATTGTCAAAATATGATACATAGACCTGGGGAGTTCTCAGGACCCTTCGAGGGGATCTGCTAGGTCAAAACTATTTTCAACAATGTACTAAGATTATATTTGGCATATTGCTCCAAACTTTCAAATGAAAACACAATTGCAATACACTTAAAAGCAGTCTTTGGGGGACAGCAGTGGAATATGGGGGCTTCCCAGGTGGTTAGAGGTACAGAACCTGCCTGCCAACTAACGTAGGAAAGGTTAAAAGAGGTGGGTTCCATCCCTGGGTTGGGAAGATCCCCTGGAGGAGGGCATGGCAACCCACTCCAGTATTCTTGCCTGGGGAATCTCATGGACAAAGGAGCCTGGCGGGCTACAGTCGATGGGGTTGCACAGAGTGGGCGCAACGGAAGCAACTCAGCAGGCAAGCAGGCACATTGGAACAGGGGCGGAAAGCCTGCAAGACCCCTGGCTGCAGTCCAGAGGCTGAGCAGACTCCGTTATCCCCTTCTTCTTCTAGAGGCCCCGTGAGAATTACAGTTAATAATAGCACCATGTGAATCCAGGACACCAAGGAAGACAAAAGGCAGAAGTCTGGGTGAGAAGAGAGTTTCAAACTTTTCTGGAAATCTGCCCTCCGCTAAAACAGAGGGACCGCTCTGCGTGCAGGCCCACAGGGAGCCCAGAGAGGAAACGGAGGTGAGGGAGAAAGCCGACTGAGACCTGGAGCAACTAACAGGGAGAAAGTTTCCTTTCAAGAAGCATAAGATCCTAAATCTTCCTGTGGGAACTGGCAGATCCTCGGCTTAGAAACACGGAATGCAGTGAAACTCTGCGCATGTGACAAATATGCACTTCTCGTGTGTTTTTTTTTCAGGGTCCAGAAAGCAATGAAAATATTTATGTAGCAATTTTGTTACATAAGTACCATTTTATCTGACAAATCCTTATGTTATACCATGAAATTACAGAAAGCTCATTCAAAATTTCCTTCTTGATCTCAAACATTAACAAAATAATACAAGTAATAAAACCGAAGAGAAAATCAGTTGGATATGAAAATCAGACATAATGAAATACATGTGCTAGTTCATCCATGCTACTCAAACTATTAGTATTGAATGCTATTGCTATAGCCCCCTGGAAAGAGAAACACGTGTTCTAGTTACTTTCTGACATTATAAAGCAGATTTAACTTTTCTCATTTCTAGTTTTAGAAAATATAAATTGTTTAATCACTGTATTTAAGTATGCATTGTGTACTATACAGTAGTTGCATGGTTAAAGCATTTATAATTAATGGCCTTCACATAGGAGTGAGAAAGGTATCCAGACCACAAGGTTTAAAAAGACTGCAAGTCACATGGCAGCACCAGGGAGCTAGGAATTAGAATGTGTCAAGGAAAGAATAAAAAGAAAATCTGTTTCATCTCTCAAAGGTAGAGAACTGGAGAAAGATATCAGAAAAACCATGTCAGACAGAGCAGTGTGAAATACATGTCTTAATAAAGAATTGTGTGCCTATTTTTTCAGAAATTGTTCTCCTTTTTGGTCCAATAGTAGTTACAACCAAGAAAAATACACAACTTACGTAAGCATCTATATTAGGACTCACTAAACAATGGCCTTGTTGACCAAATCCTAGGCTAGGGTTTGTTTTTGTACAACCCATGACCAAAGAATGGTATTACATTTTTCAGTGGTTAAAAGCATGAAAAGAAGCGTATTCTGTGGTACACAAAAAGTAAATGATACTCAAATTTCCAAGTCTAAAGTGAAGTGTATTGCACACGGCTGCAGTTCATGTGTGTATTATCTATGCGGCTTCTGCACAGCAAGGTCGTAATTGAGCTGCTGAAACACAGAGGAAGTGGCTCAACAAGCTCTCATATTTACTATCTGGCCCTTCATGGTAAGAGTCTGCCAATCCTTGCTAGTATATAAAATGTTCCAAGTCCATAATGAAAAGCATTAAAAAAACACTGCAGCATCATTTTGGCCACCAAATAATCTCGTTCATTTGTTGAAGTAGTTGCATTCTGGATCTCAAGTGAGAAATTACTTCAATTAAAACCTTAGCGCTACTGATCTGTCAAATCTGAGAACACATTGATAGAATTCAGTGATCCAAGTTGTTTGAATCAGTAAGAGAATGGACAATTATAACATCTGGGGATTTGTCTTGAGTAATCTTACAACTGACTGAAAATCAGGAAGCAGAATATTATTTATGATGCAAAAAATCAGAAATACAGATATTAATATTTCTCCCAGCAATCTTGATTCCAGCTTGTGTTTCTTCCAGTCCAGCGTTTCTCATGATTTATTCTGCAGCTTGGAAAAGGTAATTTAAGCATTTTTACTACAATTTTACCAATTATCACAAGTTATCATTGAATCTGTTAATATCCTCTTGAATGTTTCCATAAATATCTAAGTCATATAATTAAACTTTAGGGATTAAAATTATTTTGAAAATCATACTTGTTCAGAATTGGGAAAGGAGTATGTCAAGGCTGTATACTGTCACCCTACTTATTTAACTTATATGCAGAGTACATCATACAAAATGCTAGGCTGGATGAAGCACAAGCTGGAATCCAGATTGGCGGGAAAAATAAATAACCTCGGGTACTCAGATGACACCATCCTTATGGCAGAAAGTGAAGAACTAAAAAGTCTCTTGATGAAAGNTTAAAATTGTGGGGCTTTCCATCCCAGTAAAGCTGACCTAGTACCTAGTATTCATCTCCTTGGGAATGTTGACTTAGTATTCATACCTAATATTCATCTCCTTGGGAACGCTTTTCCAGTCCAGTAAGCTGTTTCTATATTCCCGTAAACTAACCTAGCATTTAACTCTTCTGGGAACATTTAGCTTCCTTCTTCACCATCCCTTCATGGCAAATAGATGGGGAAACAGTGTCAGACTTTATTTTTGGGGGCTTCAAAAATCACTGCAGATGGTGACTGCAGCCATGAAATTAAAAGACGCTTACTCCTTGGAAAGAAAGTTATGACAAACCTAGATACCATAATGAAAAGCAGAGACATTACTTTGCTGACAAAGGTCGATATAGTTCAAGCTGTGGTTTTTCTGTAGTCATGTATGGATGTGAGAATTGGACCATAAAGAAAGCTGAGTGCTGAAGAATTGATGCTTTCAAATTGTGGTGTTGGATAACACGCTGGAGAGTCCCTTGGACTACAAGGAGATCAAACCAGTCCATCCTAAAGGAAGTCAGTCTTGAATATTCATTGGAAGGACTGATGTTGAAGCTGAAACTCCAATACTTTGGCCACTTGATGCAAAGAACTGACTTCTTGGAAAAGACCTGATGCTGGGAAAAATTGAAAGCAGGAGGAGAAGGGGACGACAGAAGATGAGGTGGCATCATCACCTCAAGGGACATGAGTTTGAGTCAACTCCGGGAGTTGGTGATGGACAGGGAGGCCTGGTGTGCTGCAGCCCACGGGGTCACAAAGAGTCAGACACGACTAAGCCACTGAGCTCACTGAAAGTAGGTATTTCCACCTGTCATAGAGTAGATCATGTTCTGTGTTTTCCTCCCTTTGGTATAAAGGTCTTTTGCTTCTAATAAAGCCAAGCATGGTGTTTGAATTATAGTAGGGGCTTAATAATGCAACCATTAGATAGTAAGCAGGGAAAACAATATGGGAAAAGGTCTTTTGAATCAATATATATCCACCAAGCAACTCTTCATTAAACAGTTCTTAAAATGTAAGAATACAGCTATGAAAAAGAGAGAAGAATCCTTTTTCTCATAGCTTTTGTTTAGTATACACAAAGGCTAATGTTATAAATTAGCTGGGCACACATATTCAATGAATAAAATTAAAAAGGATATTGATACAAAATGCTGGTCAGATGTAAAACAAATGGAATACATATACACTACTGCTCAAATATAAAATGACACAGCTAGTTTAGAAATTTACTAGGAATTTTAAAAAAATTAAACAGATAACTAACAACAAGCCTTTGCCATTCCACTCCTAGATAATTAACAGGTCAATGAACACAAAGAGAATCATATACCAATGCTCAAAACAACTTTATTCTTAGTAGCCTCGAACTGGAGATCACCCAGATATCTATCAAAATATGAATGGATAAACAAAATATGCTCCATGTAGCCAATGAAATACTACTCAGTAATCAACAGTATTATGTGATTTACAAATGCAACACCATGGATGATTCTCACAATTATATGAAAGAAAGAAGCCAGATATGAAATACAGTATATGCATGGGGCTTGCCTGGTGGATCAGCCATAAAGAATCCACCTCTCAGAGCAGGAAACATGGATTCGATCCCT
>SJYW01044168.1:109250-139270 GCA_006410735.1 Raphicerus campestris
CCATCCCTTCATGGCAAATAGATGGGGAAACAGTGTCAGACTTTATTTTTGGGGGCTTGAAAAATCACTGCAGATGGT
Organism: Raphicerus campestris; assembly: GCA_006410735.1. Taxonomy (NCBI): domain Eukaryota; kingdom Metazoa; phylum Chordata; class Mammalia; order Artiodactyla; family Bovidae; genus Raphicerus; species Raphicerus campestris. The sequence continues at coordinate 109,329 of SJYW01044168.1, forward strand.
GACTGCAGCCATGAAATTAAAAGACGCTTACTCCTTGGAAAGAAAGTTATGACAAACCTAGATAGCATAATGAAAAGCAGAGACATTACTTTGCTGACAAAGGTCGATATAGTTCAAGTTGTGGTTTTTCTGTAGTCATGTATGGATGTGAGAGTTGGACCATAAAGAAAGCTGAGTGCTGAAGAATTGATGCTTTCAAATTGTGGTGTTGGATAACACGCTGGAGAGTCCCTTGGACTACAAGGAGATCAAACCAGTCCATCCTAAAGGAAGTCAGTCTTGAATATTCATTGGAAGGACTGATGTTGAAGCTGAAACTCCAATACTTTGGCCACTTGATGCGAAGAACTGACTTCTTGGAAAAGAACTGATGCTGGGAAAAATTGAAAGCAGGAGGAGAAGGGGACGACAGAAGATGAGGTGGCATCATCGACTCAAGGGACATGAGTTTGAGTCAACTCCGGGAGTTGGTGATGGACAGGGAGGCCTGGTGTGCTGCAGCCCACGGGGTCACAAAGAGTCAGACACGACTAAGCCACTGAGCTCACTGAAAGTAGGTATTTCCACCTGTCATAGAGTAGATCATGTTCTGTGTTTTCCTCCCTTTGGTATAAAGGTCTTTTGCTTCTAATAAAGCCAAGCATGGTGTTTGAATTATAGTAGGGGCTTAATAATGCAACCATTAGATAGTAAGCAGGGAAAACAATATGGGAAAAGGTCTTTTGAATCAATATATATCCACCAAGCAACTCTTCATTAAACAGTTCTTAAAATGTAAGAATACAGCTATGAAAAAGAGAGAAGAATCCTTTTTCTCATAGCTTTTGTTTAGTATACACAAAGGCTAATGTTATAAATTAGCTGGGCACACATATTCAATGAATAAAATTAAAAAGGATATTGATACGAAATGCTGGTTAGATGTAAAACAAATGGAATACATATACACTACTGCTCAAATATAAAATGACACAGCTAGTTTAGAAATTTACTAGGAATTTTCAAAAAATTAAACAGTTAACTAACAACAAGCCTTTGCCATTCCACTCCTAGATAATTAACAGGTCAATGAACACAAAGAGAATCATATACCAATGCTCAAAACAACTTTATTCTTAGTAGCCTCGAACTGGAGACCACCCAGATATCTATCAAAATATGAATGGATAAACAAAATATGCTCCATGTAGCCAATGAAATACTACTCAGTAATCAACAGTATTATGTTATTTACAAATGCAACACCATGGATGATTCTCACAATTATATGAAAGAAAGAAGCCAGATATGAAATACAGTATATGCATGGGGCTTGCCTGGTGGATCAGCCATAAAGAATCCACCTCTCAGAGCAGGAAACATGGATTCGATCCCTGATCTGGGAAGATCCCCACAGGCTGCAGAGCAGCTAAGCCAGGGAGCCGCAACGACTGAGCCCGGGAGCCGCAACGACTGAGCTCACACACTCTAGAGCCTGTGCCCCGCAACGGGAGAAGCCCTCACACACACCGAAGAGCAGCCCCTGCTTGCTGCAGCTAGAGAAAAAGTGGAGCACAACTGAAGACCTGCGCAACCGAGATAAATAAAATGACTTAAAAAGCCGATATATACTAGATTCCACTTATATAAAATGCAAACAGATCTACAGTGGCGCAAACAGAAGAGTGGTAGCCATGAGGTGGGGGCGGAGGGTGGGATGGGCTCTGCGAGAGCATGGAGAATCTTTCAGGGGTATTATGGGCTGAGTGGTGTCCTCTCAAACTGAATATGCTAAAGGCTGAACCCTCTGTAGAATGTGACTGCATTTGAAGAGAGGTTTTCTAAAGAGGGAATTAAGGCAAAATGAGATCATTGTGGTGGACTCTAATTCAAGGTGAGCATCTTCCCTGATGGCTCAGAGGGTAAAGTGTCTGCCTACAGTGCGGGAGACCTGGGTTCAATCCCTGGGTTGGGAAGATCCCCTGGAAAAGGAAATGGTAACCCACTCCAGTATTCTCGCCTGGAGAATCCCATGGACAGAGAAGCCTGGTAGGCTATAGTCCACGGGGTCACAAAGAGTCGGACACAACTGAGCGACGCCACTTCCTTACTTACTTAGGAGAGGAATATAGACAAAGTGCGGGCCGTGGCAGGGAGTGAGTGTGGCCGCCAAGTGGGGTGTTGTTAGCCAGTTATAATTCAGTGTGACTGGTGTCCTTAAGAGGCGTCTCTATCAAATGGGACTGGGACGCAGAACAGAGAAAACATCACAGGAACACACAGAAGAGAGCCCTCTATGAGCCAAGACAAGAGGTCCTGGTGCTGACACCTAATTTCAGACTCCAGCCACCAGAACTGTGAGTAAACGAAGTTCTGCTGCATCAGCCGCATACGTGTGGTGCTTCATTACAGCCCATCTAGGAAACCAAGGCAGAGGCTCTGGGGAAGCGCTCCTGCTTCACTGTGACGGTGGGTGTGTGGGATTATATACTTGTCAGAACTTTTCAAATTATACCCTTCAAATGGAGACTGTCAATTTCACACAAACTATTTCTCAGTAATGTGTAATAGGAAAAAATGAACTGAGAAATTGCCAAGGAAATTCTGTGAGGGAAGTAGGAGCTTTGCATCTAATGGTGCTTGACCAATTGAATATGAATATCTAAATCCTTTCCTCACTCCATACAGTTTCTAAAAGAAAACAAATGAAACCATCTTTACTACCTTGAAACAGAAAGAACTTTATGCAAGAACACTGAGAGCTCCAACCATCAGTGAAAAAAATTATAAACTGACCTTCAATGAAAATTATAAAAACAACTTCTGATCACCAAAGGACACTTGTGAATATGCAAGCCACAGACTGGAGGAAATATTGGCAGTGCCTACATCTATGCAATAACATCGAAGCTATACAGAGAACTTCAGACAATGGCCCCAATTTTTCCATGTATGACAAGCATGTAGACAAGCACACCAATTCAAAATAAGAAAAAGGCTTAAAAAGAAGACACACAAATGGTCAATAATCATAGGAAAAGATAGTCAGCATCATTAATAATCAGGAAATGCAAGCTAAAATAAAATAGAGTTTCAATGGTTTCACATCTTAGCCACCATAATGGCTTAAAAAAAAAAAAAAGGTGGAAAANATATTAATAGTATGACTGGGGGAGTGGCAGGTATCTCATCACTTTCACCATCTTCTCTTGGTTAGAAGGAAATCAGCAGAACCACCCACATTCAAGAGGAAGGGATTTCACAAAAGCATGGACACCACGAGGTGAGAGATCACAAGAGGTTACCTCCTTGACCTGTCTCTTATACACATCTTCTGGAAATGTTCTGTATTTTGATTGGAGTAGTAGTTACATGAGTATGTATCACTGTCAAAGCTCATAGAACAGAACCCTTAAATTCGGTTCATTTTATAAATTGTTCCAAAATTTAGAACAAGGAACTGAATTTTCACCTCTCCTTATTCAATAAGGACTTACTGACACCCTACCTCTCAGTAGCTCTTCAACCTTAGATGGTTTCCTGACCATTCAGGGATCAGCTGGCCCAGGACAAATGGAGAAATAACATAACTTAACTCATAAGGGTGTTGCAAGGATTAAATATAAAATGGTGAGGCCACTGCCAGACACACACTACGTTCTCAACAAAAGTTAGCCATTTCTGTATTTACCATTCATTAATTAGGGGCCATAGGCAGTATGGTTTAAAGAGCATTAATCCATGAATTGAAATTATTTTTAATTTGAAAAAAAGTACCTTTACTTTTTCAGTGATTTCCTAGTGTAGACTTTAGAGGCAATAATCTGTAACATTTGTCACGGGATAATCCAAGCCACTGACAATCACAAAGACCAGTTCTGTGGCTCTGAACTGGTTGCTAACATTCATCATCAGGCTACAGAATTCTCAAAGTGAAGGACCACATCCTACTTATATCTACATGCTTTGGTATGAATAGCAAAATGGTGTATGTAAACACACTGAATATTCAGATACATGTTAACTGAATTGGGCTTTACTTTTCTTTATATTCTCATTTTCATACTATAAAAAACTGAAAGATCAAAGCTTTTCAAAGTTGTGTTGTGTTTTCTTCTAAAACAGACTCCCTCCCCGCCCAAAGAACTNACACACTGAATATTCAGATACATGTTAACTGAATCGGGCTTTGCTTTTCTTTATATTCTCATTTTCATACTATAAAAAACTGAAAGATCAAAGCTTTTCAAAGTTTTGTTGTTTTCTTCTGAAACAGACTCCCTCCCCACCCAAAGAATTGTGTATAGAATCCAAAGTATAAAACAAATAATGCAGTCCTATTCTACTTGGAGAAAAAGGATGGGTCCCCCAAACTCTTGATGCCTATCGGTTGGCGCTCTCCCGCAGTCCCTTCCCATGTGGCCTTCCTAAATGTGGCTGTTTATTTCATGTTAGCAGGAGAATATCTGCATAGAACCCCTAAATGCAGTCTCCTGTAATGTAATTAAAGGAAGTCTTACATATTAATAGTATGACTGGGGGAGTGGCAGGTATCTCATCACTTTCACCATCTTCTCTTGGTTAGAAGGAAATCAGCAGAACCACCCACATTCAAGAGGAAGGGATTTCACAAAAGCATGGACACCACGAGGTGAGAGATCACAAGAGGTTACCTCCTTGACTGTCCCTGCCAAAGTTGTTTTATAGGTGAGGAGAAAGACCTTTCATAGCATGAAAGTTTAAGACATAAATGCTGGGAAAACTAAACAGCTCCATCTAAAAAAATAAAATTAGAACTTCTTACACCATACACAAAAATAAACTCAAAATAGACTAAAGCCCTAAATGTGAGACCAGACAGTATAAAACTCTTACAGGAAAACACAGGCAGAACACTCTCTGACATAATTACAGCAGTATCTTNTTCTTCAGCGCAGCTAATCCCGTGCACCACAGCTACTGAGCCTGGGCTCCAGAGCCTGGGAACTGCAGCTGGTAGCTGGCGTGTTGCAACATCTGAAGCCGGTGTGCCCAAAAGTCCCGCTTTGGAACAAGAGAAGCCACCATAATGAGAAGCCCATGTACCAAAACTAGAGAAAAGTCCCTGCTCATTACAACGAGAGAAAAGCCTGCACAGCAACAAGGCCTAGCAGAGTCAAAAACAGATAAGTTAAAAACAAGAGAAGATTCCCAATTGCATACTTTACCTGATGAGTCTTATTTCATTGAGAAATCTCCTTTTCTAACATTCCAGATATTCCAAAGTGCTCAAGTCACCCTGAGCAAGTATGGATATATTCACAAGGAAGAGACAGCTTTTTGCTTGTTTTGAGGTGTGTCAATTTTGTTTTAATGTAAGTCTTGAAGTGAAGTGAAGTTGCTCAGTCATGTCCGACTCTTTGCGACCCCGTGGACTGTAGCCCACCAGACCCCTCCGTCCATGGGATTCACCAGGCAAGAATACTGGAGTAGGTTACCATTTCCTTCCTTTAAATTCTTGGCTAGACTATCTTGTTTTATGATAGTAGAAAATGATTCAAATGGAAATGCCCCTGGATGTTACATAATAACTAAAATTACACTAAGTTGTCAAAATTAATATCAGTAAAAACTTTCCTAAAAAATAATTTTAATATAAGAGATAAGAACATGAGGATGTGTACTTTTATGATAAAGAAAAGGGACTAAAAAGAGAAATCAAATACATATTTTAACTACAAGAAAATAGGTTTGGGTTTTCATTTTTGTTTAAATTTAGTACAAATATGAGCACTTACTCTGTTTTAGGCAAAGTGCCTCATGATTGAATAAGGCATAGTATCTACTTCAAAGTGCTTACAGACTAACTTCCAGATTCTAATAACTCAAAAGGAGTTATTAGACATAGACAGTCTGCTTCTTACAACAAGGGGCTCCATTGCTCCACTTGGGTGAGAGGCAGGGATTAGAAGACAGAGATGGGACGAAACAGCACAACTGTGGGTATGAGGGCCGCATTCCAGAACCGGTCCAAATTCTGTAACCTGGCCACAACGAGGGAAACTGTTAGAAAAACCACAGTATTTATGACATCCTCATAATTCAAAAAGGACCTGGACCAAGAAAAAACATTGGCACTGTGGGTTAAGTTTCATTCTCCATCCCAATTATAATTCCAAGAAGGGAAATATCCAAAAAGCTTCCAAGGATTCCAGAAACATCCTGACAACCAAAGATGTGGGATCCAGGGCTACTCCATGACCTCGTTATCTTTTAGCAGCTCCTGAGTTAACCAGGAGCTTGGAAAACCTTGTTTCTTTCAACCATCAGAAAACTACAAACTAATAATATATGGCTAGTTTTAAAAATAATTATATATTTTATCAATCTCTCAAACTATTTGTCACAACACCCAATCACTAAGAGAACTGTGTTTATTAAGAAAAATTAAACTGGCTTAGTAAAAATATTTTTCTAATTAGCCTAGAAAATGCTTTGCACAAAGGGATTAGATGCTGGATGCTGATTAATATAAAACTGGATAAAATTATGCCAACAAATTAGGCAACCTAGATAAAAAAGGCAAGACCCAGAAAGACAAAAACTACCAGAAATCCTTTAAGAAGACACACACAAAAATCTGAAGAAAGCTATTGAATTAGTATTCTTAAAACTTTAGAGAAAGAAATCCCAGGACCAGAAGGATTCACTGGTAAATTTGACCAAGTATTCAATCAATATTCAAAAAGAGTACCAAGATGATTCAATGGTAAAAGAATAGTCTCAGCAAGTAACACTAAGACAGCTGGGTACCCACATGCAAAATAATGAAGTTTAACTCTGACTTCACACTGTAGATAAAAATTATATCCAATGGATCAGAGACTTGCACACAAGTAATAAAATCATAAGAAAACTCAAGAGTAAATCTTTATGACCTTGGGTTTGAGAATAACTTCTTTCCTGTGACGCCAAAAGTAGAAGTGAGCCAAGAAAAGACAGGTTCTTTGAACTTCAAGGTTCGTGCTTCAAGAACATCATCAATAAAATGAAAAGCTAACACATGGGAGAAAATATCTGTAAGTCAGTTGGTTCAGAAGCAGCTACATATGTAGAGTATTTAAAGAACCCTTACAACTCAACGAGAGGACAAGGAACTCGATGAAAAACATAGACAAAGGGCTTAACGAGACGTTTCTCCAAAGAAGATAGACAAGCAGCCAGTAAGCATGAGAAGACGCTCAACTCATTTGGGAAATGCCAATTAAAGCCACCAGACATTGCTTCTCACCCACGAGGACGGCTAAAATTAAAACCAATAACGAGTGGCAAAAATGTGGATAAACTGTAGTCCTCATTCGCAGTTGGCAGAAATGCAAATTGGTATAGCTGCTTTGGGAAACATATGTCCACACAAAACCTGGTACAAGGTTGTCCATGGCAGTACCATTCATAATAGCAAAACGTCAGAAATAACCCAAATACATATCAATTGAATAGATAAACAAAAGGCAGTGAATTGATACAGTGGAATATTTGATGACAACAAAATTCTGTAAAGCAATTATTCTTAAATTAAAAAATAATTTTAAAAAAAAGGAATGGGGAACTAATATATGGAACAAACAGAGGAATCTTGAAACATTACGCTAGGCACGAAAGGTAATCACAGAAGACCGCATTTATATGTCTCCATTTAAATTAAATGTCCAAAATAGGTCTTCAGGAAGTGAATCTGTCGCAGCTAGGGAGGGGAGGAGAGTGAGGTGGGGAGGAAGAATGTGGAGTGACTGCTAATGGGGATAGGCTTTCTTCTTGAGTTGATGAAAGAGTTCTAAAGTTAGGTGGTATTGATGACTCCACAACTCTGTGACCAGATTAAAAACTATTGAATCATATATTTTTTGGAAAGAAATGTTTTTATGAAAAAATTCACATATACACAAAATTAGAGTGTATAATCCAGTATCTATTACCTACCATCAACATAATATCAATACTTTGACAATCTTACTATGTTTTAGTAATAGTAAGGGACTACCATTAATATCGTTAGGTGTGTTGGCTCTATTAATGAATAAATGTATGTTTGATTGATGGATGAAAGTGAGAGTCACTCAATCGTGTCTGACTCTTTGTGATTGTGTGGACTATATAGTCAATGGAATTCTCCAGGCCAGAGTACTGGCGTGGGTAGCCTTTCCCTTCTCCAGGGGATCTTCTCAACCCAGGGACTGAACCCAGGAGTCCCGCATTGTGAGTGATTTTTTAACCAGCTGAACCAGGTGGGAGGGGGTTTCAGGATTCGGAGCTCGTGTACACCTGTGGCTGATTCATGTCAATGTATGGCAAAACCAATACAGTATTGTAAAATAGAATAAAAATAAAATTAAAAAAAAGAGAAAAAAAACAGAATCATGAAAGAGAAAAAACATAATAATGGAAAATTATTCATTTTACTACTCTTCACATAAGATAGTGTACATAACCCAGAGATAAGCGTACATAGCATTTTACATATTTTCTCACCTTATAATCCAGTGATTTTTCTTTCCAGTCAATTCTAGAGTATTACAAAGGTTCTCTTTACACAATTATATAATTTAAGTATCCAAATGAGGGTAAAATGAGGGTATTAAAATAAAAATTAAAAATACTAGGATATTATGGGGCATCTGGGTGGTGCCAGAAGATACCGGAGACACGGGTCCCATCACTGGGTCGGGGAGGTCCCCTGGAGGAGGAAATGGCTACCCGTTCTGGGAAATCCCATGGACAGAGAAGCCTGGCGAGCTCCAAGTCCGGGGGTTGCAAAGAGGCGGACGTGACTGAGGGGCTGAACAACAACAACAAAAGGATATTATGACTCTAAGACTTACGATGAATGTGCAGCGCTGTGAGACAAGGTTTGTGACACGACTCAAAGCTGAAAAGGAAGAACATGACGGAACGACACTCCTCCCAGAACAACAGAAACGCGACGCCTTCTGCGCTGGTGCTTGAAGTCTGTGAAAGGCTAGACCCTCAGTGGTACTATGGAATTTGATGATGGCCAGGGAGCTTGAGAAGCACACGCCGTGGCCTCTTTCCTGCTGGGCGAGATGCGCCTCCCTGCTCTCCAGCTAGTTACACCTGCTCTTACAACATGACATTCCTAAGTAATTGTGTGACTTCCCTTTTCATAGCCTCCCTATCTACTCTTGGACCTCCTGAAATATCAAACATAATATGGATCTTACTAGAAATACTATCTTACTTTGATAAAGAAAGACTGCGTTATTTCTTTTGTTCAATTATCTTTCTATGTGGGACATTACTGCTATGTGATTATAAACATTTTCTAATATTGTGGGTGAAATCAGAATCTAACCAGAGTTTATAAGGTTATATGACATTAAAACTGCTATAATTATTAGAGATTAACTGACAATAAAAATAAAAACAACTTACTGCCATTTACATCATAACTGTTTAGAACAAGACAAGAGAAAAGAGAAAAAAGAGAGAAGCAGTCAGATGGAATTGATACAATTTACTAATAAAGCTCATACTTCCCTATTCATCATACAAAGGCTTTTAAAATTTCAAACCAACAATTATTATCAAAACCATCAGATGCACATAGAGCACCATCAAGCTAGAATTATTAGAATGTAGAACGTGTGAAAAAGTCTAGGATCAGGGGACCTACAAAGTGATTGATCTGCTTTAAGTCCTTGCTTACTGAAGAACTTTTTTCATTAAAATGAAAACTGCAAGGCAAGTTTAATGCCGTCTGAACTCTCTGCAGACATTTTACAGCTTTCTGCTTTCTTAGAAGTACCCAGGTCAGACAAAGAATTCATCTTCACTGAAAATACAAAATGCAGGTAAGTTCAAATCTGCTATTTATACTACACACTATGTTTTCTTTAACTTTATGGATAGGAAAAAAAAGGTCATGTATATTACATAGTATCAGTTTAAATAAAAAACTTTGTTTTNCCAGGTCAGACAAAGAATTCATCTTCACTGAAAATACAAAATGCAGGTAAGTTCAAATCTGCTATTTATACGACACACTATGTTTTCTTTAACTTTATGGATAGGAAAAAAAAGTCATGTATATTACATAGTATCAGTTTAAATAAAAAACTTTGTTTTGATTAAGGAACAATCATGGTATACGACTATTATAAAAACATGGGCTTGTAATTAAGTTCCAATCCTTATTGTTTCTACCATTCTATTAACATATATATTATTATTTTGATAATATGGTCTTATGATACCAGATAGTAAATAAACATATATATGTAGTTACATTCCATATTTTCAAGAAATACAGTTTTAGTAACTAAATGGGCGCGTGAAAATAAGAAAACACAGTGTCAGGCTGTTCACTATTTCATGCTTTTACAATTTCTGTCTCTGATAAAGTGCTACACACACAAGTCACTTAGAAATTGACCTCACAGTTTTCAAAATCATTGATTTTTCAAACATTTTTCCTGGTCTTCTTTAAAAAGATATAAACATATGAATGCTGATAAGGGGAAATGAGCCATCTGCGGATAGTTTCTAAGAACACAAGACTGATAAGAAGTGCGGAATGCATTGTGCAGAGCTGGATTCACCGTGTGCACTGCGGACAAGTCCTCAATACTAATGTGTGTCTCCCGCCTGGCTCTCAAGGCCGAAACTCCATGGAGAGATCTGAACTGCCATCCAGAGGCATTTCACGACTTGAGCCAAAAGGTTTACAGTCCTGCATTCCAGCTCATTCTGCTGCTTCTAATTCCAGCTGGACTTAAACGCTTATCTCTGGCTGCCAGGCCCACAGACAGGGCCTATCACAGGAGCTCCAATTCGCAGAGGGTACTCAACTCCGTGACCCCCCCCCGAGATTAAATCCTTCCAGATAGCCTAAGTAAATGGTTCATAACTTGTTCCTGTCACTCCCACTGATGCCTCTGTACCATGAAAGAGACTAGAAAAGGTGTAAATATCTTCAAATTATGAGCTGAGCTTCCTCTTCCTTGCTTCTGTCAGCAGTTCCAGCATCCTTCTCCTTACGGAGAACGAGAAACTCAGAGGCGGCGATTCCTGAACCTTCTTCCCCAGTATTTATGAATAAATTTGCTGGAGTCTGTATATTGCTGGTAATATACAGATACACATTTCCCTTCTCTTCAACATCTTTCTGGTAAGCTCTGTGCACCCTCTTTCCCCTCTAAGAAAGACACCATCAGTTAGACGGGTACAGGTCAGCTATATAACTTGGTCTATTACCTTGAATCAAACAGATTTCACCTCAAGGACAGGTGCATCTGAAAGTGAAAGCATCTCACTGTCAATATAAGGGTCAGCTGTGCTCTCTTGCACTCTCTGAAATGTTTATTTAAAATAGGCAAAACAAATATATCAAATATATTATGGTAAATGTTGTTTGAAAACCGCTGAAGGACTGAGTTTTAAATCTTCCATAATTCTGATTTTGATCCTTCTCATTGGGAAGGGTATCTTTGAGAGCAGAACTAAACCATGATTTATCTTGTTTCTTTTACAGTTCACATTTTTAAACATGCATGATTCCAAGCACACGTTTTATAATTTTTTCATACGTTTTATAATGTACGATATTTTTACTATAAGCTTGTGGGATTTTGGAGGTGTTAAACAATAGTACCTGCTAGAACCCTCCTTAAAAGAAAGAAAATTGCTGATAGAATACATTTTTCCATGCCACTTTCAACTGTGGTATAATTGAAATTTGAGTCTATACTTTAAATTCAGTCCAAAGTCTCCCCTGAGTCACTTCTGGCCACTGGCAGTCATGCCTAACGTTGTGGTGATGAGCTCTTTTTTGAAAACACCTTTTTCATGACCTTGACCTCTCTGGTGCACTTACGATTATTGTAAAATGTAGAAAAATATGGGCTTTATCCTGCATGACTACATTTGTGAAACTTGTAATTTCTTTGTAACTTAATTAAACTGCATACTGCAGCAAGTTAAACCCTTTTTATTCAGAGGCAGTCTTTGACAGAAATGTGTTCCTCTTTGGAAAAATAGTTGTTCAGGACCTAGGAATGCATAACAGCAAGTATTCTGAGTATTCTTAATTTTACAACATCACTTCTAATGTCTTTAATTTTGATTCTTGGCATAAATCAGGCAATGGGGTAATGCTTTTTGAAATGTCTAATTGAATATGTGTGTTACATGCACACATTTTTTGAAACACCTCAAACTTAAAATTTAAGTCGGAGACAAAGATCTATTTCTTGAGAGTAAGCTGCTGACATGATATTCTATCAGGTGGTGTGTATTTTCTACAAACATCCCTTCTCCTATCTAATCATAATCCACTCATCTAAATTAGGAAGTAACATGGTCACATCACTATCATTTAATCTTCAGGCCTCATTTAAACTGTCCCAATTATGCCCTTTATACTTAAAAAAAAAAAAAAAGCCCAGCTAAAAATCAGGCACCATGTTTTGTTGCCACGTCTCATCATCTCTTCAGATATTTCAGTCTGGCACCATTCCTTGGATTTTGCATGACTACCACAACTGTGGAATTTTTGAAGATGACAGGANCAGTTTAAATGACATTTAAACTGTCCCAATTATGCCCTTTATACTTAAAAAAAAAAAAAAAGCCCAGCTAAAAATCAGGCACCATGTTTTGTTGCCACGTCTCATCATCTCTTCAGATATTTCAGTCTGGCACCATTCCTTGGATTTTGCATGACTACCACAACTGTGGAATTTTTGAAGATGACAGGACAGTTATTTTATACAATGTTTGTCATTTGGATCCGTCTGCTGTTTCTGCATGATTCTGGTTACGTGTCTTTGGCAGGAATATCACAGCAGGCATGCTGGGACCTTCCCCCTGCGCCACCAGGATGCACGTGGATCCAATCTTCCCATCACTAAGGACAGTCCCTTGGACATGTTTAAGGCAGCATCTGCCAATGTCAGTTTCACTGCAAAGGTATTCCTGGTAATTAGTATTTTATGGGGAGGTATTTTGAATTTCTGTCCCTTATTAAACTTTCAATGTATTCAGTGCAGGCTGACAGATTCCTATTTCATTACTTGGGTTACGTGCACTCGGTTACTATCATTAATAGGATGCCTCAAATTGTCCCAGGTTTGGCCAGCTGGACAAGTTAGTTCCTTTACTTTTTTCATGTAGCCTCATCATTTTTGAGGGACCTCCTTGCCTTCTGACAATATGTTCTTTTTAAACCTTCCTCAGTAATGAAGCAGCCCTGTTTATTTTNTATAAGAGACAGCACCTGGCCCACCTTCACTGGGGTCCTGCATCCTGTTGCTGTGGTGCCAAGCTGCAGATGCACTTGTCACCTTGGTCAGGCTGCAAGCATCCCCAGGATGGCCCACGCCTACTCCTGTGCCTCCTCGCCCGTTTGGGCCCTGATCGTCTGCTCTGAGTCACGTGGCTTCCCCCTCTGTCCCCAGCACAAATGTCTACCGAGCATTCATTCTGTCTGTGAAGTGTTCAGAAAGGAAAGGAAAAAAACTGTGCATCCAATATAAAATGACAATGAAGGGTCCAGAGTTAAGTACAAATTTTGTTTGTACATAAAAAATTAAAAATATTTTTATTTATTAAGTACAAAAATTACTTATCCAATAATTTTATTCATTACTAATCCAATTAATTGCTATTGCAAATACCTCAACTGAAATGACAGTTATCAAAATAGTAGTTTGGAACCTGTATAAATTTGCTTATAGGCAAACAATAAAAACTAATGGTAATAAAATAGCCTTCCCATGGGACTCAGTGGTAAAGAATCTGCCTGCCAATGCAAGAGATGCGGGAGACTCGGGCTTAATCCCTGGGTCGGGAAGATCTGGAGTATTGGAGAAGACACCTTCTCACATTTAGATAGATGTAATTTATTTCTGCTTGCTTTAATGAGATTTCTAGGTTAAAGAGAGAAATATAAATCAAGATTTGTACCATATGTTGAAGATATGTAACCACTTTAGGTTCAGCACTAATATTTTTGACTAAAACCAATGTGACAATCCCGGTGTTGAAAGAACAAAGTTAGCAAGGCCATAAAATAAGGCGGCTCCTTTTTCATATTAAAGGAAATAGTAATCATATGAGTGCCAGATAAGGACTTCAAAACACATATCTTTCTCAGGATAAACAACCTGTTTGCCACAGGCAGATGATGCAGGGGTTAAGAGCAGATGGGTAGGCCTTGGATATGAAGTCATACCAAAGATCTATTTAGCAAAAATAGCATAACACACATTACATTTGCCTGCTTTGTGCTTTTCACATTATATTCCTTAGAATCAGATTTGACTTCTATTTATTTTACCATATCTCTGTTGGATGTCACTATGGAAATATATGTTTAAACAGCGTTGTCTACATAGAAAACTACTTATTTACACGTTGTCAGCCCTCTCAATTATAGCACTGGCAGCCTCTACATAAGCCAGCAGCTCCAGTTTTGGGGAGGCTTATTTTTATATTTTTCTGTGTTACTTGCATTCTGATTAATGAGGAGAGAAGGGAAAACGTCCCTGTATCTTCGGCAGATAACAAATTTACCACTAGTTCATTATAGATTTCATTTCCTGTCTTGCTGGCTTCTTAATTCATGGCAGCAAAGAGCAGAAGGAAGATTAGTCTATGTAAGATTAGGGTGACATTTGGACATTTCTCTCAGGTAGATAGCAGTATACAACCTTTTAAATAGGAGTAACTGAGAGATATTTTCTCCCTTCATTTGATACGCTGAAATGTACCCAAGGCCATCTTCCGTCGTCCAGTGGCTTCCATATTTAGCCAATTTCTAGATTCGCCAGGGCACTAGCTTTCCTCCAAATACACTTCTAGTTGATAACAGGTACACAGGGAGCTGTGTGTGGCCTTGAATATAGAGCACACCACAAAGCTTGAAAAGCTCCTACAGGCGGCGCCCTCTCTTGACTCAGCTGCATCTTCAGCTTTCTGTTCCTCTTTCTTCACGTTCCTGGTCCCTTCAGCAGCGTAAGGCAGATCTCAGCATCTCGGCATCAGGAGGGAGCCCACCACAGCTAGGGCAGCCACCCACATGTGAAGCCAAAGAAATCCTCCTAGGATAACAGGAGCCTAGTCTTTCTCCATTTCAACCCTTACAATGTCGATTTAAGATTCTACTACAGGTCTATATACAAACCTAGACGGGATATTAAAAAGCAGAGACGTTACCTTTGCAGACAAAGGTCTGTATAGTCAAAGCTATGGTTTTTCCAGTTGTCATGTACAGATGTGAAAGTTGGACCATAAAGAAGGCTGGGAGCTGAAGAACTGATGCTTTTGAAATGTGGTGTTGGAGAAGACTCCGGAGAGTCGCTGGCACTGCCAGGAGATCAAACCAATCAATTCTAAAGGAAATCAACCCTGAATATTCATTGGAAGGACTGATACTGAAGCTGAATCTCCAATACATTGGCCACCTGATGCGAAGAGCTGACCCATTGAGAAAGACCCTGATGCTGGGAAAGACTGAAGGCAAGAGGAGAAGGGGTAGCAGAGGATGATATGGTTGGATGGCATCACCGACTCAAGGGGCATGAGTTTGAGCAAGTTCCAGGAGACAAAGAAGGACAGGGAAGCCTGCAGTGCTGCAGTCCATGGATCTGCAAAGAGTTGGACACAACTGAGAGAATGAAAAACAATAGCAAGAACAAAATTTAAAAAAAAAATGTGATTTGCATACTTAGCAATAAAGGATAAATCATTACAAAGATTAGTGGGGTGCAAAGAAAGTAATTAGAGAAAAAGTTCCTGGAAATTAAATATACAATGGAAATACCTACATTAATAAAAGAATTGTTCAATAGAGTGAATGAGTCAAGGGGCGGACCAGTGCTTCTCAAACTCTGATGTGCATGTGAATGACCAGGACTTGTGGTTAAAATGCAAAGTTTTAGACAGTGGGTCTGGGGTGGAATCTGAGACTGAATTTCTGACAAGCTCCCAGGTGACACTGGTGTTGCTGGGCCATTTCCATTCTGCCAGGGATAAGGATCTCAGAGATGAAGTTAGGGAAATTTCCAAAACTCAGAGGAAAAAGATGACAGAGGAATAAAAACAAAGTTTTACTTGTGTTTTAAATGGAAGCTAAATTAAGAAGCAACACATTTCTTCTAATTAGTAGAGAAAGGGCAGATCTCCTCACTCTCTGAGCTGGGACACGCATCTTCTCCTGCCCTCAACTGGCTGAATGATACTCACACCTGCTTTGTGAGGGTGATCCTCATTACTCAGTCCACTCATTCAAAGCTTAGTTTTTCCAGAAACAGCTCACAGACACACCCAGAAATCATGCTTTACCATCTGAGCATCGCTCAGCCTAGTGAAGTTACACATAAAACTAATCATTAGAGTAGGTAAATAATTACCTAAAGATGTACAAAGCAAAACATTTTTTAAAAGTCATAAAGGTGGGGAACAGAGAAAACAAAATCAACCAAACCAAACCAAACAATGGAACTAACAGAAGAGTCTGTAGAAAGTTACAGATACGAATTAGAACAGGGAATCCAACTAGCTCATGAAGAGTGTCCTCAAGGGGAAAGTACCTTCGATGACAACAAACTCTGTGATTAATAACAAAACGTTCTTAATCACAATATGAAGTCATGTTACTTTCATCAATAAGAAAAATGAAAGCCAACCTCTCTGAGAAAAATAGAAAGTAATAAAAAAAAAAGGCATGAATCAAGTATAAAACAATCTAAAATATGACAGATTTTTTTTTTAGTAATTTATATCTTTTATTGACTTTCCCATTTGGAACATCATTGGCTGGTACAGGCTGAGAATGTAATTAGAATATAATGTCCCCATGGATCTAATCATATGACATACTTGGTACAAGGTAATTAAGGTTTATTTGTTTTAGATTTTTTTTTTTTTTAATCAACCCCTGGTGGCTCAGAGGGTAAAGTGTCTGCCTACAAAGCGAGAGACCCGGGTTTGATCCCTGGGTTGGGAAGATCCCCTGGAGAAGGAAATGGCAACCCACTCCAGTACTCTTGCCTGGAAAATCCCATGGACTGAGAAGCCTAGTAGGCTACAGTCCATGGGGTTACAAAGAGTCAGACACGACTGAGCGACTTCACTTCACTTCACTTCATCGGCAACACATGGAAAGCTTCACTATGGTGAGAGAACGCAATATCAATCTTATAAGCCCTGTCAATGGAATCATAAAGATAGGGCTGACTGAATTTATGAGGAGGGGAAAAAAGGGAAGAATTTTAAAATGTAGACATATACATTCCCTTCTTCTAGAAAATACTTGGTGGATATTATGCAAGATTGCTGGATAAATAAAGGTTAAATTATGTTATTGAAAGTAATAATGCACTTTAGTATTATATCGAATAACTGAAGATGGGCTGTTATCTGGTTTAACACAGTGAAAGTTCCAACAAGGCAGAGACTATGCTGGTTCTCCTGTCTCTAAAAGATTCCAGTTAATATTGTTGAAGCTTGGTGAAACAACAGAAATGGGGTGAGAGAAGAGGCTTGGCACAGAGTAAGTATGCTGAGTTCTACATTCAAGATGGTGAGTAAATAGGCATATTAAAGGCTATTAAGTCCACGCACAGTTCCTTCATGATTATATTCCTCAAAGGAAATATATTTTTAAAATGTTTATAAGCGGCTAACTCTGGGGAACAGATTTAGCCTCATGAGAGGCAGATTTTTTTTTGACGAAAGTAAGCAAGCATGTATTAACTAAAGGTATTTTAGATGTTAATATGACTAAGGTTTGAAACACACTAAACATTTTCAATCCCATGAAAATCTATTTTTAAAAACAGTTTTAATAACAGATTTCCCTCATTTATGTCTTCATTTTACTTAGGAGGAGTTCAGCATGCTAACCTAATTTTTTCTGGAACTTTGCACAAATCATACAGGAGACGTGCATGAGCTGTAATTCGGGCAGCACGCTGATGTCATGGACATTCAATGGAAGGAAAAGCACTCAGATTCTCGATGTAGCTCCATGCCTGGGATCACCGTCTTTTCCCCTTTGTGACACATTTAAGTTTTACCTGGGGACTGGAGAAGCGTTTCAGACACAGGTCTATGGTGGGCATGGAGATTCTCTGCTTAAAAAGAAAATATTGTACCTCAAAGGGATTATTTTTATAAATAAATGCTAATGTTTCGAGGACACTGGAATTTCTGACGTCACAGAGAAAAGCATGACTGAGTCATCAACAGTATAATGCTGACCGGGAGAGCCACAGGCCTTGGTAAACAGCTGCTGTTATATTTCTAAGGGGCCCTCAATTCAAACCTTTTATATTTTCTTATTTCCTGTTGCTAGAAACCAGCCTTTAGGCACATTTGTGTGTGAAGTTTTTGGCGAAACTGCGAAGACGTGGGTGTCTACTAAGGGCAGCAAACCCCTGACCCCAAGGGGACTGTCCAACTCTCCCACGGGTGAACACTTCCCATTCTCGGTGCCCAGCTGTTTTCAAAGAAGGGTCTGGTCTATAACCTTTGTGCGTGCCCAGTCACTTCACTCGTGTCCAGTTTTTGTAACCCTATAGAGTGCAGCCCACCAGGCTCCTCTGTCCATGGGATTCTCCAGGCAAGAATACTGGAGTGGGTGGCCATGATATCCTCCAGGGGATCTTCCTGTAACCTTATTCGAAATTAAAATCCAATAGCGTCTAAGTTCCAAGTCCAAGACTGGTTTGTTAACCCTATTCTTAGCCCAATACACATTTCATGAAATGTCAGTGTTTCCACCAACCAGAATAAACAATAGCAACATAAGCCAGAATGTAGCAGGAACTCCAACCAGAGGATTTAAAATATATAGTTACAATGGAGTCTGCATATTGCGAAGTATCATGTATGTGATATTAAAAAGGTAGTTCAATTCTGAGTATAAAAGGATTTAATTTAAGCCAAAGCAGCCAGGCAGGACAGTTAATGCAGTGACAAAGGGGTATGGAGGGCACTTTTCAGCACGATGGGAACTTTTACAAGCACAGGCACTACTGTGCAGATAGCCCGCCAGGACCTGCTGCACAGAACAGGGAATTATATCCAACATCCTAAAATAGCCTAAAATGGAAAAGAATCTGAAGAAATATATATGTATGACTAAATCACTTTGCTGTACACTCAAAACCCTGTAAATCAACTGTACTTAAATTAAACAATCACACTGAGGCACAGCTGAGTAGTACGTCTTCAAGCTCTGATCCAGCGCAAGACTAGACATCTACCATCATGGCAAAGCTACGAAGATACGCAAGCAGAAGTAAAAGCCATCTTCAGGAAAGCAGGACTTGTCAGAAAGCATTACCTGCCTTAGCAATAGCACGCGATGAAAGCGTGCACAAGCAGAAATTTAGGGTTGAGCACAAGACGCAGTGCGTGAGGCCACGAGGCGGCCCTGGGGAGAGTGATGTGGGCTGGACGGTCCCAGGGGAACCAACGGCTCTGGACACCAAGGGAAAGCTACAGGCTGGACAAAGAAGGACCTGAGTCCATTCAACTCACCAAAGAGGCTGCTTCCTCGTTTGGTTGTTTTTACTAACTTTTAGAGAGAAACTAGAAGCTAAAATTAGAACCCCTCTATTTATTATTTATCGTTTGAAGTATTAGCACAAAGAGCGGCCTTGGCTAGGTTTATTCATCTCTACAGATGCCATCCATTAAACACTTTGCAATATCCCCAAAGCCCTCATAGAATGATTGCTTTTTCCTTATTTACTGCCTTCTCAGCTGTTCATGAGTCAAACTCTGTTCCTCTGTGCCGCTGTTGTAATTTTAGATTGTACATTACTCAAGACCTGAAGCTTATACAATATCCTGGACCGAAATCAAGTATTCTTTCCCCTGTCAAAACCAATCAGCATCACATGCTGATTATGGACTGTGAGACACTTGACAAATCTAGAAATCTTAACATGTATCCTTGAGGTTTATTTAACAATATGCTGAAATCTGTTCCTAACTTTGTGGTTAGTAGTGCTGGGGGTTTAGTACTTTTGAAACTCAATTGTGTGAACCATCAGTTCAGTTCAGTTGCTCAGTCGTGTCCAACTCTTTGTGACCCCATGAACTGCAGCACGCTAGGCCTCCCTGTCCATCACCAACTCCCGGAGTTCACCCAAAGTCATGTGCATTGAGTCAGTGATACCATCCAGCCATCTCATCCTCAGTTGTCCCCTTCTCCTCCTGCCCCCAATCCCTCCCAGCATTAGGGTCTTTTCTAATGAGTCAACTCTTCTCATCAGGTGGCCAAAGTATTGGAGTGTTAGCCTCAGCATCAGTCCTTCCAATGAACACCCAGGACTGATCTCATCTAGGATGGACTGGTTTGATCTCCCTTGCAGTGCAAGGGACTCTCAGGAGTCTTCTCCAACAACACAGTTGAAAAGCATAAATTATTTGGAGCTCAGCTTTCAGTGTGTGAACTATGGAATAAAATTAATGACATGATATATTGATGTCTCCAGTAATGTGGTTTCTTCCTGTGGAAGAGGATAGATATGGAAACTGAAGAGAGAACAGTGATGGAGAATTCTACGGTGTTGGATTTGAATTGGCATCGTCTGGAAGAGCTCGTGGAAGGACACGTGTTTACACATGTGCCAGTGTATTGTTATTTACTGAGACAGTCGAGAAGCAAAGACATCTGTAGTAGCGTGAACACCTAACAGCTGCATCTGAGGACACAGAAAATCAAAGATGAGCCTGGAACACCCTGTGCTTAAGAAACAGGAGCTTTTTAAAGACTGATGGGCATATATCAAAACTACGCAGAGGCTGCCCTAACAGACTGCTGCTGGCTACTTTCTTCTTTCTAGAGTGATGGGAAAGAGTAAATGGAAAAATAATAAAATCAAGCCTCTTTCTACTTCCAGTCACAAAATNGATGCTTTTTGGAACTCTGCTCTCGGACAGGAACATCCCCCTTCACGTGTCTGCTCATCTGGTCAGCTCCTCTCTTTGCTACGGTCACCCAGCCTGCAGCCAGAAGCCCTTTCACCAACTGGACTCTGACACTGTCCGCCAGGCCGCCCCTCACGCTGCTCAGGCTCTGCCTTCACACGATAACTGCTCCCCCTCACAACAGAACTTTTCAACCCGCTGGGCTCTCAGCTCCCACAGGAGGCTAATCCCCGCCACGCTCACACGAAGACACCTGGCCCACCTTCACTGGGGTCCTGCATCCTGTTGCTGTGGTGCCAAGCTGCAGATGCACTTGTCACCTTGGTCAGGCTGCAAGCATCCCCAGGATGGCCCACGCCTACTCCTGTGNCCTAACAGACTGCTGCTGGCTACTTTCTTCTTTCTAGAGTGATGGGAAAGAGTAAATGGAAAAATAATAAAATCAAGCCTCTTTCTACTTCCAGTCACAAAATACAACATTGACTTGAATAGGAATATCAATGGATCCTTCCAAACCTGTTGGGGAATAAGACATTCACATGATCTCAGAGTAGCACCCTCCCCCTTTTTATTTGCTAATTACTCAAGGGAAAGGTTGCCTTCACAAAGGAGATATATGATGGACTTCATGTCCCCAGATGATGCACCACTTGTATCAGAAGATAAGACATGTGCCCGCGGATGAGATGCAAGGTGACTACACACCATCTAGGAACTTGCCATTTAGTCTTACTGAGATAGGATCACGAGGAAGAACCTCAGGAAAAATACAGGTTGTGGGACATTCTAAAAGACAACTAGCTTGAAGTTTTAAAATGTCAGGCACAGGTGGTGGAAGGCAAGAAATGGCAGAAAGTTACAATACACTGAAGACTCAGGGAATATGAGATGGCCTGACATGATAAGATAACCGAGAGCAATCCTTGCCTTAACCAGGAAAAGGAAACAGCCATAAAGGGCGCTTGGGGGACAAATGTGGTCATCCGCTCATGGGCGGCATATTAAATAATGTCACTAAATCAATATTAAATTTCGTGGATATTATAGTAATGATGTGAGATGTGAGAGCTTAGATTAGAGGGCTACATGCTGAATATTAGAAGAAAAATGGTATGACTGGCAAATTTCAAATACATTGATAAAATATACATGTGGTCTAAAACACATTGTTTAGACCAAATATATATGTATGTATGGATGTACACTCTTACAAATATGCCATTTATCTCATGTCTATGTGTGTATTGGGGGGCAGAAATATGGTGTTTATACTAGTTTTTCAACTTTTCAATAGTTCTACAACTTAAAAAAAATAGAGAACATTTTTGTGGGAGAGAAAGAAGGAAGAAAAATAACCATAAGTTTCTGTTGACTGAATTAAGGAAATCACTTTTAAGTATGCAAAGCATCTGGGCAATTGGATTTTTCACATTTTAGCCAGTTCCACTGATGCCTCACAGTCTTACTTTCATAACCTCAATAAAAATCTACTGCCAAATGTTTGAATCCAAAGTTCTTTCCAATGTGTCTGAAAGCAGAAACCATAGGGAATCAAAATGAGCTTTTAAAGTCATTCACAACACTAGTAGCCAAGACATTATGAGAGACCTGTGAGTCTAAGCCAATTTTCTGATTTTTAATCCAAATTGTTTATCTCAATTTAACACCCTCAATACTTTTATCTACATCATACTGTACTAACACTAAGCATATGTCTATGCTGGAAAATTTGAATAGGTGATGTGAAAACTTGAATGGTATTTGCGTCCATCAAATAGCACTTAACATTCAAAATCCATTTATATATCCAATGTTAGACTAAATATTGTGGTGGCATTCTTTTAGACCAAATTGTTTCATGTGGAACATTATATTCCAGTCTAATTTTGCGGAGGAGATTCACTATGAAACAAAGAAAATTTAACGAGTATTCATGTCTCCTTACTTACTAGAATGCTTTTCACAAAGAATCCCCTGATTTTTTTCAGGCCGCTTTTGAAGATTATTATTCAAACACTGCATATAAAACAGGCAGAACCAGTTTCAGCCATGAGGAATTTAAGTTTATTGCGCTTCTTCGGTGGGCGTACGCAGAATCTCAGATGAGGCATGCTGTGCAGGTAAACGGGTTTCCACGTGGCGCTTTGGTCTCCAATGCAGGAGACCTGGGTTCCATCCTTGGGTCGGGAAGGTCCCTTAGAGAAGGGAATGGCACCCACTTCAGTATTCTTGCCTGGAGAATTGCATGGACAGGGGTGCCTGGAGGGCTTCGGTCAGACACAAATGATCAGCACTTTCACTTCCACTTGGCTTTGGGCCTAACACAGTGCCCTATAGAAGTCTTTGCCGTCACTAAAGTGTAAGGCCTGCTCTGGATCTGTGTCCCTCCCATCTGAATTGTCAGCACCTTAAGGATAGCTGGTAGGTCCGTCACTGCACTTATTACGCTTTCCTTGGTATATGTCCCTCAAGAACTGACTGTTTTCATGACTTTAAATAACTGCAAAATATACTAGCAGGCTTAGAGTTAATTTGAGGATGATAATATGACATCNCGAAGTCTTTGCCGTCACTAAAGTGTAAGGCCTTCTCTGGATCTGTGTCCCTCCCATCTGAATTGTCAGCACCTTAAGGATAGCTGGTAGGTCCGTCACTGCACTTATTACACTTTCCTTGGTATATGTCCCTCAAGAACTGACTGACTGTTTTCATGACTTTAAATAACTGCAAAATATACTAGCAGGCTTAGAGTTAATTTGAGGATGATAATATGACATCTTCCTATAAAAGCAGAGGATGAAATTATGTCATATGTACTGGACTGTTTCCAGGAATTAAGCCATATAAAATATCATGTATTTATTGAGCAGAAACTGCATTTAGAAATACCCAATTTAAAAGAATGCTTAAAGGTCATCAAGTATGATTACATTCTGTTCAACATTATAAAATGCAGTCAAGCGTAAATGATTATCAAGCAAATTATGAATGATTCATTCACAGCCAATTTTTCATTAGAAGGTAATGTCTCCTTTCCCGTAAAGTCAACATTATGATCCAGGATGCCATTTATCAGAATTTATGCTATTAAACAAGAGAGGAGAAGGGAGTTTTCTTAAGCACCTCACATCGGTTCAGTTATTTTCCATCTAAAAAGGAGCACACACAGTGCAGTCACTGGAGGGGGAGTGCGCGCACTATGCGGACGGCGTGTGCAATATGACTCGAGACGTATCGATTTTATTTACATGTGTGTGTACGTGTGAAAACATGTGTATGGTTTAATCACTGAGTTTTGATTTATGACTAAATGTCAATTACAAATGTTTCTTTATTGTGTTTAAATATTTGAGGCTTTACAATACCTTAGGATTGTTAACTAACATGTTAGTCATTATAAACAATTTGAGATTTCTGAATATTTTCTAAGTGTTAGTGGAGAAAGATGTTGAGAGATAGAAATACAGGGATACTTGTAATGAGATGAGTATGAAGATGGCTTCTGAGATGAGATAAAGTGGACTGAGAAAGACACCCCATTTCCAGTTTTCACATTGTTAAAATCAAAAGTCCTTTGGCACTACATATATCAACAGCACTAGCTAAGGAGATTTATTCCGGTAAAAATCTTTTTAATGTGTTAAATACACTTTCAACAGCATCTTTTTGCCACTGAGATTTAAGAAGTATTTTTACTTCCTGTCTCTTTAAAAAACTACTTCACAATTTATAGGGCCACTGCTCACTCCTCATNCAGAAAGACACCCCATTTCCAGTTTTCACATTGTTAAAATCAAAAGTCCTTTGGCACGACATATATAAACAGCACTAGCTAAGAAGATTTATTCCGGTAAAAATCTTTTTAATCTGTTAAATACACTTTCAACAGCATCTTTTTGCCACTGAGATTTAAGAAGTATTTTTACTTCCTGTTTCTTTAAAAAACTACTTCACAATTTATAGGGCCACTGCTCACTCCTCATATTTTAAAAAGTATAAAGAGGAATTTAGGAAAATTAGAATCCCTCCTGAACAGTAAATGAAATGTGTCCTTCAGCAAATTTTCATGACTGACATACTATGCTTGAGTACGTTATATCAATAGATATATAATATTGAGAGAATAATCACCAAGTATTCCAATGTACTTGACTTAACAGTTTTAATCCATTCTAAGTAGTATAATTTGATTAATAAACTGTCGGTCGAATAAGGATCTGTTAATCCATGGCTTATTTAATTGAATCAATGGAAAAGCTTATGAGGAATCCATTGATCACAGCATGAAAACAATTCCTACTTGGGGTGCTTCTGATCTCACGCTTTTATTGCCAGAAGTGGCTTTCAATTGGGGATCGATTTCTGCATCATGATTCTGGCGGGAAGGATCTTACTGGGAAAGAGAAGAGATCACGGAGGCGTGTGCAAGAAAACAGTGAGTCCCTGGAGCCTGAGTCCTTGCTGCACGGGTTCCCTCTGGGGCACCCTCTTCAGTCTGATCCAGTCCGACCTGGTACTGTTTACCATGCTGCAGGGCGGCTCAGAGTGTGTTCACAAGTTCATGGGTGTATTGATTCTACACATGGAGACTGAGCGTGTGCTGTGCACCCTGAAGGACCGTGTATTACTCAAAATCCACGGAGTAAATACCCTGCACAGTGATCACAGCCTAGTCAGGCAGAGACTGGGAAATAGACAGCAGCAGTTGTTTGATAGAAATTACATTGTTGAGGTTGCATCGGCAGTGAAGGAGCGCTGGGGGCGGGGAATATAGGGGAGCTCTGAGTAGTGTGATAGACCTGAAATGTGGGNCGTGTGCTGTGCACCCTGAAGGACCGTGTATTACTCAAAATCCACAGAGTAAATACCCTGCACAGTGATCACAGCCTAGTCAGGCAGAGACTGGGAAATAGACAGCAGCAGTTGATTGATAGAAATGACATTGTTGAGGTTGCATCGGCAGTGAAGGAGTGCTGGGGGCGGGGAATATAGGGGCGCTCTGAGTAGTGTGGTAGACCTGAAATGTGGGCCAGCGTGGGAAAATAAACTGTCACAGGCTGCACAGATCAAAGACGCGCACATCAGGGCAGGGGGCTTTCGCTCTGCACGCGAGGGCTGGCGTGGGAGAGCTGTAAGACGCCGAGGAGCAGTGTCCATTCCAGAGCTCGCGACCCAACAGCCGAGAAGGCAGCTTCAGCCCCATGGAGTGTGTTTCATCAAACCGCACGGGACAATTTCTGAGCAACACGCAAAAATGTAAATCACCGAGGGAAAGCAGCGGTAATTCATGATGACAGAAAAACCACTTTAAATCACCAACACAAAG
Source organism: Raphicerus campestris (assembly GCA_006410735.1). NCBI lineage: Eukaryota > Metazoa > Chordata > Mammalia > Artiodactyla > Bovidae > Raphicerus > Raphicerus campestris. Next base: position 135,574 of record SJYW01044168.1, read on the forward strand.
CAGGCAAAGAAAATGTTCCTTTGAGGAGGAAGAGAGAGAGAAGGCGGGGCTTAAAAATCCATGGTGAAGAGTGATTTTAAATCTCTACATTGACACGTAAATGGCTTTGCATCAGGCTATTCTAGAAAGTTATGTGACTTCAAACAAGACTTATATTCAGGAGGAGATTCCCAGCAGCCTGTTACAAGCATGCCCTCTAGTTGGCACTGTCGCTACGTAGGGTTCAAAGTCTTTCAGACAGGCACGCTGCAGTGCTTCCCCTCACCAAGGGCACGTGACTTACAGGAAATGTGAAATTCAGCAGAGACTGTGAAAAGGTCTGAGGACTTCTGCGTCAAGTCTCTCTCGACACATGGGAAAATTGAGTTGAACTGATAAACTTTTCCTATAAACAGGTCACCCAGAATCTTGCCATGCCCTACCCTGGCCAGGGAACATCTGAGGTTATGTTGGAATGCTCTGATTTATTCGTCATTTGCAGCTTCACCCATTCACACTTGTGTCGGTCAGTCTGAACAAGGGCCTCGGAGAGCAATCTCAACACAGGCTCCATTCTCTGTACCCGTGCTGGCACGCAGTCCAGGGTGAAGAGACGAGTTTAAGTACCAATGACCTCTATCCTGTGTGTGTGCTAAGTCACTTCAGTCATGTCCGACTCTTTGCAGCCCCACAGACTGTAGCTTGCCAGGCTCCTCTGTCCATGGGATTCTCCAGGCAAGAATACTCCAGGCAAGAATTCTCCAGTAGTCATGTATGGATGTGAGAGTTGGACTCAACTGTGGTGCTGGAGGACTCTTGGGAGTCCTTTGGACAGCAAGGAGATTCAATCAGTCCATCCTAATGGAAATCAGTCCTGAATATTCACTGGAAGGACTGATGCTGAAGCTAAAGCTCCGATACTTTGACTACATGATGAGAAGAGCCAACTCACTGGAAAAGACCCTGATGCTGGGAAAGACGAAGGGCAGGAGGAGAAGGGGATGACAGAAGATGAGATGGTTGGATGGTATCACCAATTCAATGGACATGAACTTGTGCAAACTCCAGGAGATAGTGCAGGACAGAGGAGCCTGGTGTGCTGCAGTCCATGAAGTCTCAAAGAGTGGGACAGGACGCAACTGAACAACAAACCTCTGTCCAAGGAGCAGAAATTCAGAGCCGAGCATGAAGAGAGCGACGACACACCCCGTCAGCATCCTCCTGTCACCTTGCTTCTTGGAAGGTAGTAAGTCAGGGCGACCTATCACACTATATTTAGCTTTGCTAGAGAAATGCTACTGACAGTGTTTTCGAGTCTGGTATCAAATGATAGAAATGAAAAGATCTTTACAAAAATGCTTAAACTTCAAATTAGGAAAATCTGTATGTTCACGTTAGAAAGTAGTAAACATTTCAGGCTGGAGCATACTGCATTTTTTTTTATTAAATGTTTCACCTCATTTTCACTATTAATTATGTACAAGTGTGTTTGCTTCACTTTTGTAAACGGATGGCTGCTATAAATGGCACTGTGGTTCCTAAGTAAATGCCAAGGGAAGGCCGTACACTCTGGGGTCCTGACCTTGGAGTGGTCCATGATAAATGGCTTCAAAACAACATCATTAACATGTGCCCTTTAGAAGCAAATAAAANTTATTAAATGTTTCACCTCATTTTCACTATTAATTATGTATAAGTGTGTTTGCTTCACTTTTGTAAACGGATGGCAGCTATAAACGGCACTGTTGTTCCTAAGTAAATGCCAAGGGAAGGCCGTACACTCTGGGGGTCCTGACCTTGGAGTGGTCCATGATAAATGGCTTCAAAACAACATCATTAACATGTGCCCTTTAGAAGCAAATAAAACCAACCACAAAAAAAGGTATTTAATTGTTTTCTTCATTTATGAGGAAATCCATGAATTTTAGCAAAAAAAAAAAAAAAGCCTATGATCCCCTTGGCTCTTTGCATTAGCATCACACCCACAGAGATGACTTGTCCTTTGAACACAAGGATGATGCCCTTCCCGACATACAGCCAGCCTAGAGTGCACAGAGAGCTGCTTCCCCAGTCAAAGTCATAATTTTATTCCACCTACACTTCATCCAATGTATTTGTGACCAAGAGCACACACTTTCAAACTGGCTACGTGAGACGAAATGTGTCTATCTAGGTAACGTAATGAGCAAAGGAAAGTGAATCAAATTAAGCACACAGAGATTATGGCAGAACCTGAGGCAGCTATCTTACTTCCGTCTATATGATGGGAAGGAATGTTTTTTCCTCTAACAAAGTTGCCAGGCATTCTGGTAGAGCCCTGGGGGAAAAGTCCTCTTTGCTCTTAGACTGCTTCCTCCAGAAGAAAGAAAATGTAACGTGAGTNGTAACGTAATGAGCAAAGGAAAGTGAATCAAATTAAGCACACAGAGATTATGGCAGGACCTGAGGCAGCTATCTTACTTCAGTCTATATGATGGGAAGGAATGTTTTTTCCTCTAACAAAGTTGCCATGCATTCTGGTAGAGCCCTGGGGGAAAAGTCCTCTTTGCTCTTAGACTGCTTCCTCCAGAAGAAAGAAAATGTAACGTGAGTGCTCATTATCGAAACGCGTGGCAGGATGAGACAAGTGATCCTCAAATGGGCACAAAGTCTGTAGGATTTTGTGGGGTTCCCTAGTTGCTCAGCAGTAAAGAATCCTGCCTGCCAACTCAGAAAAGTGGGCTTGGTCCTTGAGTCAGGAAGATACCACAGATGGGGAAATGGCAACTCACTCCAGTAATCTTGCCCGGAAATCCTATGGACAGGGGAGCCTGGAGGGCTACAGTCCATGAGATCAAAAAACAGTCAGATACGACTGAGGGACTAAACAACAACTACAGGATTTTAATTAAGGGGACCGGGACCATCAGGGAAGTGCTATGGATGAGCTTCCAACCTACAGTCTTCCATAACTGCTGGGCAGGGCTGTCAAGTATTTGGGCTTTTTTTTTTTTTCTTTTTTTTCTCAACGTCCTATTCACCCTTCTACACTCAGCTATTGATGGTGGGAGGGATGGAAAACTGATTTCCCAAGCTCCTTTGCTGATTGGCTTTTGCTAGATCCTGACTATAGAGACATGTGGGGGAGTCTGGCACATGAGAGAAAGATTGAGACCTTCTCATCTCTGCTGGCTTGCCTTGCTGTTTGCGTCAGTGATATGACATGAGCAGAAGTAACCCAGGGGTCGTTCTTTGTCACAGAGGCTGCTGCTGTCTCCAGTATCAGGATTGTGCTGGCACTCCTAGAACCAGTTTATTTAGCCCCACTAAGGTGGCTCAGAGGATAAAGCGTCTACCTGAAATGCAGGAGACCTGGGTTAGATCCCTGAGTTGGGAAGATCCCTTGGAGAAGGAAATGGCAACCCACTCCAGTATTCTTGTCCGGAGAATCCCATGGACAGAGGAGCCTGGCTGGCTACAGTCCATGGGGTCACAAAGAGTTGGACACGACTGAGCAACTTCACTCAACGAACCCACAGTAGCCACTTCTTCAAGCCAGCAAGGCAGAGAAGGGAGAAGGGCTGTTGTCATTGGCACCAAGACATCAGACAGATTGGCGAGCTCACCATCAGCTTTGTCTGAATCTGCCTATTTGGTCTGCTTCAAATCTCGGGGCCCAGTGTCTTTCTAATCAATAGTCTACCTTTCACATGGAGATGAGAAGAGTCTGTGAACTTAG
>SJYW01044173.1:3332-16581 GCA_006410735.1 Raphicerus campestris
CTCCAATTTAAAGAAAATGAAAAGAACACGGCCATTGAGCCTCAACTGGTTTGTACATAGTTTTACTTGATATATAGGGCAGCATCATGTACTATGCACGGGCATCACAAGAATATACCCAGCTATTTTAAATGAAATATTTTCAGTAGCCCTGAAATATTTTCAGGTGACAGTTCCTACTACTTCATTACTGATTTCTTCTAATGGCATTACCACTCTCCAGGTGACTCAGATTTAAAAACCTTGAGTCATCCAAACAAACCAAAACCAAAACTGAACCACCATAACAACAAAGCCAAGCTGAATTTGACCCATGAACCACAGTTCTCCAACACCAGATCTAGAACCCTAGAAACATGTGGCAACTCTCTTTTTTGAGCTTGTCAGAGACACTTACAGTGGTTTTACCTGCCATGGATACCTCTGGCATATCACATCTACTGAGTCATATGACCCAAGTAGCAGAATAGCTTGCTCTGTTGCTTGGACTTGCTACAAAGCATACAGTTGCTTGGACTTCAGTAGCAGGTCCCTCTCTTGCTCTTCGGTTCAGTTCAGTCACTCAGTTGTGTCTGACTCTTTGAGACCCCATGAACTGCAGCATGCCAGGCCTCCCTGTCCATCACCAACTCCTGGAGTTCACTCAGACTCACATCCATCGAGTTGGTGATGCCATCCAGCCATCTCATCCTCTGTTGTCCCCTTCTCCTCCTGCCCCCAATCCCTCTCAGCATCAGGGTCTTTTCAAATGAGTCAACTCTTCACATGAGGTGGCCAAAGTATTGGAATTTCAGCTTCAGCATCAGTCCTTCCAATGAACACCCAGGACTGATATTTAGAATGAACTAGTTGGATCTCCTTGCACTCCAAGGGACTCTCAAGAGTCTTCTCCAACACCACAGTTCAAAAGCATCAGTTCTTCAGTGCTCAGCCTTCTTCACAGTCCAACTCTCACATCCATACATGACCACTGGAAAAACCATAGCCTTGACTAGACAGACCTTTGTTGGCAAAGTAATGTCTCTGCTTTTGAATATGCTATCTATTTTGCTCGTAACTTTCCTTCTTGCTCTTAGTCTCACTCAAAAGTAGGAGCTTTCCTAGATACTCAATAACTGGGTAAAGCAGTATTTCCAAAGTGGCTTATGCTGCTCTCATAATTTTGAAAGAGGTCCAGCAAGTATAGTTTCTTTTGCTTTCTTTCCTAGTACAAGGTGAAGCAACTTGTCCTTTAACTTTTAAGGGATGCCACAAATCATTGGATCACTAAACACTTCACCAACTTGGTAGTTTTAAATTTTCATGAGTTTACATGGCCTACATATATATTACTAGGGCTTTGGGGAGTATTTAATACTCCTGCTCACCAGATCCAATTAGTATGATGTTCTGACTACGGTGATGTTCTACAGAATGTTAAGAGATCAAGGTCACTGCAGACTGTATATACAGTGACAAAGCAGGAGAATTAAATAAAACAGCCTTGGGGCAAGACACTAAATGAGTACTAGTGTCTTTTCCATTAAAGACAAAATGCTTTAGGCCCTTACTTTCTATATAGTCATAACCATTTACTAATTGCTAGAAGCTGTGTTGATGTGTTGACAGTTCCTTGTATTCAAGCTTCAAAAGAGCCATCCCCAGCAGGATATTAGGACCAGCTCCAAGTGTGCTCCTGCCAGAGAGCTGAATCTGAGTCTTGGGTGAGTGTCTCCATGTCAGTAAATTCTCACCTATTTGGTTTAATAGTCCACTCCCTTGCTCTAACTCTCTCAAGGTAAGCTCTTTCGGTTTCAGTCGTGACATATTAGCCAAGTCCTATAGTTCTTTTGCTGTGTAATTTATTTTCTCTTGGAGCAGGAAGAATATTTTTCCTCCTGGGCTATCCTGAGACCTAACCCTGACTATTAGTATTATGAGCCCAGAGCAATGAGGGGTGACAAGGATGGATCTTAAGAAGGACAAGTCCTCTTATGAGGCATCTGCTCAGGTTAAATCTTCTCAGGGTCCTCAAGGGAGGGGAGGTTTCTTTCCTTTAGCTAGAGGAAGGAAGGGCTTCTGCTAAGCTGGAGGACTTAAGAGAATCCATGGGTTCAAAATTCTCCTGCTTGTCCATCTAAGTATCTTTATCCCAGTTTTCTTTTTTTTATTAATTTTTATTGTAGTATGGTTGCTTTACAATGTTTTGTTTCTGCTGTACAGCAAAGTGAATCAGCTATATGTATGCATATATACCTTCTTTTTTTAGATTTCCTTCACATGTAGGTCACCACAGAGCACTGAGTAGAGTTTCCTGTGCTATGAAGACAGTTCTCATTAGGTTTCTGTATTATACATAGTGGTGTATATATGTCAGTCTCAATCTCCCCATTCATTCCACCCCTCCTGCTCCCCTCGGTGTCCTTAAGTTTGTTTACTACATTTATGTCTCTATTCTGCTTTGCAGATACAGTCATCTATACCATTTTTCTAGATTCCACATATAAATGATATTATACAATATTTTTCTGACTTACTTCACTCTGTATGACAGTTTCTGGCTTTATCCACATTTCTGCAATTGGCAATATTTTGTTCCTTTTTATGGCTGAGTAATAGTCCATTGTATATATGTTTATATGTACCACATCTTCTTTACCCATCCTTCTGCTGATGGACATTTAGATTGCTTCTGTGTCCTGGCTATTGTAAATAGCACTTCAGTGAACATTGGAGTACCTGTGTCTTTTTGAATAATCATTTTCTCTGAGTATACGCCCAGAAGTGGGATTTCTGGATCATATGGCAATTCTATTTTTAGTTTTTTGAGAAATTTCCATACTGTTTTCCATAGTGGATGTACCAATTTACATTCCACATAGGAGGGTTCCCTTTTCTCCACACCCTCTCCAGCATTTATTGTTTGTCAGCTTTTGGACGATGACCATTCTGACCCATGTGAGGTGATACTATCCCAGATTTAGTGCCCCACCTTCTTCCTATCAGGGACTGACTGACTTAAGACATCTGTCGCAGTTTTGAAACAATGCTAGCCTTCTGATGAGAACCTAGGCCCAGTTTTCAGCACAGACTGCTCTATTNAAGGGTTCCCTTTTCTCCACACCCTCTCCAGCATTTATTGTTTGTCAGCTTTTGGACGATGACCATTCTGACACATGTGAGGTGATACTATCCCATATTTAGTGCCCCACCTTCTTCCTATCAGGGACTGACTGACTTAAAGACATCTGTCGCAGTTTTGAAACAATGCTAGCCTTCTGATGAGAACCTAGGCCCAGTTTTCAGCACAGACTGCTCTATTATTTCAGGTGTTTAGAGTCTACTGAAATGTATCCCAGAGGTCCTCTTGCGTTCAAAGCTTAGTTAAGTTGTCAAGGCTAACAGAGGTTTGTCCTTTCCGTTTTTTCTTCAAGTCTTACAATGCTAATAAAAAATGAAGTCCCTCCACAATCTTCATAATCATCATTGCCCCAAACTCTTTAAGCGTAGATATAGCAAACACCTCCCTTTCACCTGCACTTCATCCCAATCAACCACAGGTGAGAGTCTTAGTAAATGTGATCCCAATGAGGTCAGAGGTATCACTAACCCAGTTTTCAACAGCATGAAGTCATTAGGTGATGCAATTCTTTCCCAAAGTTCTGCTTTCTAAGACCGTTTAATGTATGGCTGTTCTTAGGCTGGATTGTTCTGAGAGCAGACCTCAAGACAAAGGCATACAGTATTATTTCAGAGCTCAATCCCAGAGGGCAAAAGTAAGGGACAACAAGAGTTAAAACAAGGAAACAGAAAGAAGCCACTATAAAGGGGACTCTGCAGTTAGCTATTGTTCTGGACGACTGGGTGCTAGATTCTGTGAAGCTGTCTCAGGAGTTATAGGAAAGATATCTCAGGACTATCCACCTGAGGGAAGAAAGAGAGAAACTTCTTTTTTTTTTTTTTTTTAATCCATTCCTGTCCTTATTGCTTAGGGTGTCTCCACAAGGCTTACACTTCTCTGGGCACTTTTGGGTTATGATGAGGGAATACCCAAGCAGGTGCCCACAGGATCCCAAGAAGTGTAATCAGAGACATCCTCGGACAGGAAGTGAGAGGTAAATTACATGCCTGAAATGAGACTTTGTCAAACTACACCTACATGAAGGTGGTTGAAACCACACAGAATTGGTCACTACAGCTAAAACTAAGAGGATTTGAAGTGGTGCACAAGAAATATAGAAAAGACTCAGGAACTTTACTTCCTGAAGTATCGCTTTATAGCAACACTTATATCCTAATCATCTCTCACCTTGACTACAACTCATTTTGTCTGATTTATCTGCTCTTAGTCTCACTCCTTCCAAGTCATCTCATTATTACCAGAATAATCTTTCTAAAACACAGGCAATTCTCTGGTTCAGATAATAAAGCATGGTGATACGATGATGAAGATCACACATACACATACACACAAATAATAACTATCATGTCCTGAATGTGTACTATATGCCAAGTACATGCTGTACTATATGCCAAGTGCATATAGCATGCATTATAGAAAGGTATCCATGCAGAATAGTACACCGTATAGAAACAGTGACAGATTTTATTTTCTTGAACTCCAAAATCGCTGCTGTTGGTGACTGCAGCCATGAAGTTAAAAGACGCTTGCTCCTTGGAAGAAAAGCTATGACCAACCTAGACAGCATATTTAAAAAAAAACAGACATTACTTTGCCAACAAACGGCTGTCTAGTCAAAGCTATGGATTTTCCAGTAGTCATGTATGGATGTGAGAGTTGGACCATAAAGAAAGCTGAGTGCTGAAGAATTGATGCTTTTGAATTGTGGTGTTGAAGAAGATTCTTCAGAGTCTCTTGGACAGCAGGGAGATCCAACCAGTCAATCTTAAAGAAAATCAGTCCTAAATACACATTGGAAAGATTGATGCTGAAGCAGAAGCTCCAAAACTTTGGCCACCTGATGCGAAGAACTGACAAATTGGAAAAGACCCTGATACTGGGAAAGACTGAAGGCAGGAGGAGAAGGGGATGACAGAGGATGAGATGATTGGATGTCAGCACCAACTCAATGGACATGAGTTTGAGCAAGCTTTGGGAGATAGTGAAGGACAGGGAAGCACAGCATGCTGCAGTCTCTGGGGTCACAAAGAGTCAGACATGACTGCGTGGCTGAAGCCAAGTACTGTGCTCAGAGGTTTATGTGCATTTTCTCATTTCTCACAAGTCACTCATAAATATTATTATTTATTCTCAATGAGAAACTGAGTCTCATTGAGAGTAAATAACTTGCCCAATGTCATATACCTGCCTTGTGATGTGATTCAGATTCAAATCCAAGGCTTTTAAATTCAAATCTGAGCTTTTCAACCACTCTAAAGTACTGCGCTAAAAATTACTTTTCACCTGTAAAGCACAAATTCTAGCATGATACTTTTACATTTTAGCACTAGCTGAGCTTTCTGAATTCATCTCTCATGATTGTCCTCCCCTTTCCACTCTCAAACGCCATGTACTCTCATTATTCTATGTCCCCATACCTGCTATGCCTTCTTCCTGGAATGCTCTTCATTCTAACTGCATTTAAAGTGGGATCTCTTATCCTCCAAGTTCAGGGATATGCAGTAATCTGAAAATCCTCCTGGACTCCTTGAAAATTAATAATTTTGACCTATATAGTCCTTCCTTCCATCTTTCTAGCCTTACTTTTTTCCTTCTTTTCCTCCCAGCTTTTGGATCTCAGATGTGGAGACTTGAGTTAATTATAATCTCAACTCCTGGCACATTTATTATCAATGGTCCTTGCTGGATTCCCTTCTTTTATTCCCCTTCGTCTGTGACTCTCATTAACATCTCTTTTCCTTCCATGGGCAACCATTTTAATATGTTTTATATGTATCCTTGAGTAGTTATTATGCTTGTAAAACATAAAATACTATTTTTTGTGAGTGGACATTTTTAAATGTCAGATAAAATAGACTTTAATGAAAAAAAAGTTACTGAGCTAAAGACAATCATTTCATAATGGTAAAAGTTTCAGTCCCCAGTAAATAGCTTAGCCCCAAATATCTAATGCTAGCCAACTGATAGAATTACAAGAGAAAATTTAGAAGTCCACAATCATAGATGATTTTAATTTTTTTTAATGTTTGAAGAAACAAAGAGGAATTAGGAAAGAAAAAAGGACAGAAGATGATAAAGGCTAAACAGTGTCCTCCCAAAATTCATGTGATGAAGCTTTAACTACCAGAATGTGACTATATCTGGAAATAGGGCCTTAAAAGAGGTGAAGTTAAAGTGAAGCCATTAGGACCTAATCCAACTTGACTGGTGTCCTTATAAGGAGAGATTAGGACACACACAAAAAGAGACTCCAGGGACACAGTGTCCATGGAGGAACCACTATGTGAAGACAGTGAGAAGCTAGCCGTGTCCAAGCCAAGGAGAGAAGCCATAGGAGAAACCAACGCTGCTGACGCCTTGCTGTTAGAATTTTAGCCTCCAGAACTGCGAGAAAATAAATTTCTGTTGCTTAGAAGGTAAAAAATGTGACAATGTGGGAGACTGTTTCATTATTTTTATATTTTTTGAACTTTTAGTTTTGAATATTTCTTTATTATTTTTAATTTAGTTTTCAGACTTTTTAAAAAAAAAAAGAACAAAAATTCCCATATGCCCTTTACCCTGACTTCTCAAATGCTAGCATTTTACCAGGTTATCATTCTCTTTGCCTATGTTTCTTTTTTGACCATAAAGTGCAGACATGATACCCCTTTATTTTTCAGTTTTTTATAGTTTTGTTGATTATTTACTTATTTTGCCTGTGTGGGGGTCTTTGTGCACAGGCTTTTTCTCTAGCTGCAGTGAGCAGGAGCTGCTTTCTAGTTCCAGTGCACGGGCTTCAGTAGTCATGGCCCCCTTGGCTCTAGATCACAGGCTCTGTAATTTTGGCACACTGGCTTAGCTGCTCCACAGTATGTGTGATCTTCGCAGATCAGGGATTGAACCCATGTCTTCTGCATCGACAGGTGGATTCTTTACCACTGAGCCACCAGGGAAGCCCCCTATTTTTTATTTTTTTAAGAGAAAATGAGTTTGTTTAGAAACATACACATTCCATAGGCAGCATGCGAGCTGTCGCATAAGATAAGAACACACACAGCTTACATGACACCCCTTTAATGCTAAACTCTTCTATGTGTATTTTCTAAAAATATATTGGGTTATTTTTGAGGATTTGTTTTCAGATTTTATCAACTTGAATCTAGCAGAGCTTTTTCTTTAAGATATGGGCCTTATGGCTAAGATGCAGATATCCTAGTGTCTCAGCTGAAGTCCAGGGATGTTTAATGGGATCTCTTTACCCTGTCACGGTTGGAACTCCAGTGACTCCCAGACAACTTGGTCTCTACCATCTCTGGTCCATTCTCTAGCTCCTGGTAGCTTTTATTTGGCAAGCCTTGGATGCTTTTGCTCCATGTGCATACAGCAAAACCCTCAGCCATGTTCTCATGGGAGACCATCACTACCTAGACTTCTGTGGCTCACCTGTACACAGCTCCCGTTTCTGGGAAATCTCTTCTGGAAACCCCAAAGATTCCAGCAATTTCTCCTGGCCTGAGCTCTAATCTCTGATTTCTTAGATCAGCAGGATTCCTGTGTTCTGCCAGAACCCTCTTCTTTAAGCTGTAATTAAGAATTATCTTCGGACAGAATAGACTGGTGGTTGCCAAGGGGACTGGGGGTTGGATTGGGAGTTTGGGATTAGCAGATGCAGACTGGTATGTATAGAATGGGTAAACAAGGTCATGCTGTATAGCACAGAGAACTATGTCCTACATCCTGTGATAAACCATAGTGGAAAAGAATATGAAAAATAATATGTGTATATATACGAGGGCAGTGGTTCAGTGGTAAAGAATCTGCCTGCAATGAAGGAGACTGCCTGCAGTGCAGGAGATGTGGATTCGATCTTTGGGTCTGGAAGTCCCCTAGAGAAGGAAATGGCAACCCACTCCAGTATTCTTGCCTGGGAAATCCCACAGACAGAGGAACCTTGCAGGCTACAGTCCATAGGATCACAGAGTCTGACATGGCTTAGCGACTAAACCACCACATATGTATATGTGTAACTGAGTGACTTTGCTGTACAGCAGTAATTATCACAACATTATAATTCAAGTATACTTCAATAAAAAATGTTTTTAATTAAAAAAAAAAGAACTATCTTCAGACAGATAGGTGAACAACCATAAGGCTCACTTTGTAAGTTCCTTTTCTCTCAGGGATCAGTCTGACACTGTCTTTTTCTTTTCCTTTACCCGAAGATGAATATCTTATGTATTTTGTCCAATTTTATAGTTGGTTACAGTGAGATGGCTCATCCCCCAGTTATTCTGTTTTGGTCAGAAATGGCATATGTGTGGGTTTTTAATTTACATCAATGTCATTATGCTGTGAATTTCATTAGGTCGCTGCCTTTTTCACACAACCCTGTTTTCCAGATCTGTTCATATTGCTCTAGATACACTGAGATTGCTGCTTTTAACTGCCTCATAGTGCTCCAAAATGTGGATGTATTACTTTTGTCTTTTCCACTGCTCTTCCAGACTTTCCACTGCTCTAATGATAGACACCTGTGTTCCCTTTTGCTTTCTTCTAAAAGAAAACTGAAGATTTTGCTCTGAATTGCAGACCTAGGACTGGGAGCTCTGCCTTATATTTGCTTTTGCTAAGTACTAACAGATTATTTTCCAAAATAGTTGAATAAGGTTATGCTTTCATAAGCAGTACACAAGAGTGCCGTTCTTCCCATATTCTTGTATTTATAAATACTTGGTATTATACTATATATTTTCTTGTTGCTGTCCCAGTGGATTAAAAAGTGGCATTTCATTGTTTTATGTTTCACTAATTACTTGTGACCTTGAGCATTTATGTCCCATTTAGCAATTCAAGCTTCCCCTTCTAGGAATTGCCTCTTTATATTACATTTCCGTTTTTCTTTGTGGTCTTAATTATACTGATTGCAGGAATTCTACATATATACTTGATAATTATCCTCTGTGGGTTTTAGATATGGTAAATTTCTATATAGACTCCGCCATTAACTTCGTCTCTTGTATCTTTAATTGGATAGAAATCCTTGTTTTTATGTAGATACATTTTTGTTTTTGAGTTTTAAAACCATTTCCCTCCTTCTAAGGTAAAAAAAAAATTCTTTTACACTTTTGCTATTAACTTTACAGTTGTACTTTTCAAAGTTATATCTGGCTACTTCCTGGGTGGTTTAGTGTCTAAGACTCCCCAGTTCCAATGTAGGGGGCTCTGGTTTGATCTCTGGTCAGGGAACTAGATCCCACACTCTGCAGCTAAGACCCAGCACAGCCAAATAAATAAATAAATATTTTTAAATTGCTACAAAATTATATTTGTAACCACATATATAATAGAGTGCATTTTAAATCTTAAGTGAAGACCCAGATAATTTTTTAAAATATTTGTTTATTTTTTGGCTGCATTGTGTCTTGGCAGTGGTAAATGGACTCTCTAGTTGAGGCATATGGGCTAGTAGCCCAGAGACATATGGGATCTTAGTTTCCTGACCAGGAATGGAATCCATATCCTCTGCACTGGAAAGCAGATTCCCAACCACTGGACTACCAGGCAAGTCCTAAGACCTAGATAATTTTTGCATGTGTATGTAACTGTTGTAACCACTATTTAAACCAATACATAGAAAATTTCCATCATCCCATAAGGTTCCTTGTTTGCTCTCTCTGTCAGTATCCTCTCTAGGGGTAACTACTATTCCGACTTCTACATCTACTGATTAATTTTCTATACTTTTGAATTTTAATGTAAGCAGAGTCATACAATATATACAGCATCTATATGTGTGACTTCTGTCTTTAAACATTGTCAGGGAGATTCATCCGTATCATGTGTGTATCAGTAATTTGTCCTTCATTTCAGTGTAGCATTCCAGTGCATGAATTTATTTATCCATTATTTTAATAAATATTTGAGTCTTTTTGGTTTTGAACGATGTAAAGAACACTGCCACAAATATTCATGTGCAAGTGTTTTGATAGACATAAACAATAATTTCTTTAGAGTGTATGTCCAATGTCATCTGTTCAGTTCAGTCACTCAGTTGTGTCCAAATCTTTGCATGGACTGCAGCACACCAGGCCTCCCTATCCTTCACTATCTCCCAGAGCTTGCCCAAACTCACGTCCATTGAGTTGGTGCTGACATCCAACCATCTCATCCTTTGTTGTCCCCTTCTCCTCCTGCCTTCAGTCTTTCCTGGCATCAGGGTCTTTTCCAGTTTGTCAGTTCTTCGCATCAGGTGGCCAGAGTATTGGAGCTTCAGCTTCAGCATCAGTCCTTCCAATGAGTATTCAGGGCTGATTTCCTTTAGGATGGACTGGTTTGATCTCCCTGCTGTCCAAGGGACTCTCCAGAGTCTTCTTCAGTATCACAGTTCAAAAGCATTAATTCTTCAGCACTCAGCTTTCTTTATGGTCCAACTCACATTCATACTTGACTACTGGAAAAACCATAGATTTGACTATATGGACTTTTGTCAGTAAAGTAACATCTCTGCTTTTAAATATGCTGTCTAGGTTTGTCATAGCTTTTCTTCCTAGGTAATGGAAGAAAACCACCTTATATTGGTTTAATTTGCATTTCTTTGATGACTTAAAGATGTTGAACACTTTTTCATATTGTTTTTTCTTTTTTTCTCTTTAGTGAGACATCTATGTAAATCTTTTGTAGGCTTTTTGAGTTATTTTTTTTCCCCCAGTTTGCAGGGATTATGTATATATTCTGGATATAAATTCTTGTGTATTTGACTTATGTATCTTATTAACTTGCCACTATTCATTATTTTTTAGTAAACCTTTTTATCTTAGAAGATTTAGAGCAGGAGAGGAGCTAACTCTTCTCTAAACTTTTGCTAGAATTTGACTATGACGCCGTCTGGCCCTGGGCTTTTGTTTTTGGAAGTTTTTTTTTTTTAATCACAGTTTTGATTCCAGTGTTTGTGATTGGTCTGTTCATAGTTCTTGTTTCTTCCTGGTTCAGTCTCGGAAGGTTGTATTTTTCTAAGAATCTGTCCACTTCTTTCATGTTGTCCATTTTATTGGCATATAGTTGCTTGTAGTAGTCTCATATGATCTTTTGTATTTCTGCATTGCCTGTTGTAACTTCTCCTTTTTCATTTCTAATTTTATTGATTTGAGTCATCTCCCTTTTTTCTTAANCATGTTGTCCATTTTATTGGCATATAGTTGCTTGTAGTAGTCTCATATGATCTTTTGTATTTCTGCATTGCCTGTTGTAACTTCTCCTTTTTCATTTCTAATTTTATTGATTTGAGTCATCTCCCTTTTTTCTTAATGTATCTGGCTAGTGGTTTATTAATTTTGTTTATCTTCTCAAGGAACCAGCTTTTGGTTTTATTGATCTTTGTATTGTTTCTTTCATTTCTTTTTCATTTATTTCTGCTCTAATCTTTATGATTTCTTTCCTTCTAGTAACTTTGGGGTTTTTTTTCTTTGATTCTTTTTCTAGTTGACTTAGGTGTAAGGTTAGGTTTTTTTATTTGACTTCTTTCTTGTTTCTTGAGGTAGGCTTGTATAGCTATAAACTTCCCTCTTGTCACTGCTTTTGCTGAATCCCATAGGTTTTGAGTAGTTGTCATAGAAAGAGTCTACGAGTGATCCTCCCTCTGCAATTTTTGGAAGAGTTTAAGCAGGGTAGGTGTTAGCACTTCTCTAAACTTTTGGTAGAATTTGAATTTTTTATTTTAGAATAGCTTTAGGTTTGCAGAGTTACTACAAAGATAGAATAGGGTTCACCCATACTGCACATCTAGTTTCCCCTATTATTAACATTAGCATTAATGAGCCACTACTGATACATTATTATTAACTGAAGTCCTTAGTTTATTCAGATGTTCTGTTTTTCCTAATGTCCTTTTTCTTTTTTAGAATCCTATCCAAGATGCTGCATGGCATTTAACATTTATGTCTACTCAGACTCCTCTTGGTTACAATATTTATTATTTAAAAAAATTTTTTTTCTTTTTTGTCTGTGTCATGTGGTTTGTGGGATCTTAGTTCCCTGACTTGGGATTGAACATAGGCCCACAGCAGGGAAAGCACAGAATCCTAACCACTGGACCACTAGGGAACTCCCCCTAAACTTTTTATTATTATGCAATTATAGCTTCACAGGAAGTTGCAAAAGTAGTACAGAGCAGTCCTATGTATTCTTTATCCCATTTCCCCATTGCATCTTGGACATTAGCACAATATTAAACCAGGAAGTTGACACTGGTACAGTGTGTGTGTATAGTTCTATGGCATATTATCAAATGTGTTGATTCAGGTAGCAGCCACTGCAATCAGGATTCAGAGCTATTCTGGGGACTTCCCTGGCAGTCCAGTGGTTAAGATTCTGGACTTCCACTGCAGGAGGCATGTGTTGAATTCCTGGTCAGGGAACTAAGATCCCACATGCAGTGTAGCCAGAAAAAGAAAAAAAAAAGATATGGAGCTATTCCATAATCACATCTCCCTTAGTGTTTTCCCTTTTAAAGTCACATAACTTCTTTTCTTTCTTGTCCACCACCATCTCTAACCCTTGATAACCACAAATTTGTTCTCTACCTATATAATTTCATCATTCTGCCACTGTTGATTTTTGAATTGACTTTAGTTTTTAGGGCAGTTGTAGAATAATAGAAAAAGTGAGCAGCAAGTACAGAGAATTCCCACTTATCCCTTCACCTCTCCCCACTCAGCTTCCCCTGTCCTTAACATCTTGCATTAGTGGGTACATTTGCTATAGCTGATGAGCTGATGCTGATATATTATTATCATTTTTTACTACTTAATATTTTCAAAAACTTTTTTATTTTGTATTGGGGTACAGTGTGTGTGTTTGGGTTTCCCAGGTGGCTCAGTGGGTAAAGAACCTGCCTGCAGTACAGGAGAGACAGGAGATATGGGTTCGATTCCTGGGTCAGGAAGATCCCCTGAAGGAAGTGACTGAGCCAGAGTACAGTGAGTGTTTAGTCAGTCAATTGTGTCTGATTCTGCGACCCTTCGGACTTTAGCCCACCAGGCTCCTTTGTATATAGAATTTTTCAGGCAAGAATACTGAGGTGAGTTGCTATTTCCTTCTCCAGGGAATCTTCCTAACCCAGGGATCAAACCCACATCTCCTATATCACCT
>SJYW01044174.1:7247-20881 GCA_006410735.1 Raphicerus campestris
ACACACACACACACACACCTGGGAATGCTTAGTCAACAGGTAAGAATGCTGGAGAGATGCTTAAGGAGCCTCAGGCCTTCAAGCTTGTAGAAAATCTTAGACTCTTCCAGCTGAGACCTCACCCATCATGAAACAGAGATAAGAGTCCCCTCTCTGCCCTGTTGTGAGCTATAGAATCTGTGAGCCTAAGAAATAGTCATTTTATGCCATTTACTATGTTTTGGGGTAACTTGTTCCAAAACCATAGCATCAGTAAGATCCTATCTCTTGACTCCACTAAGCCTATCCTGTCCTTCTCCAGCCCCTATTCCAGTGGTCAGATTTTTTTCTGTAAAGGACCAGAGAGTAAATATTTTAGGCTTTGCGTCTATTCTACCATTCTTGCATAAAGGCAGCCATGGACAATACCTAAATGAATGATCCTGGCTGTACTCCAATAAAACAGGCAGCCACTGAATTTGGTCTGGGGGCCTAGTGTGATGAGCCCTAGCCTATACTTAGGAGTCATCAGCACTAGGTCTCATAATTACAGCAGTTTAGGTCGGTCTTGCTGGCTATTCTAGGAGGACAGGGAGCATACATGGGGCCCGTGTTCAAGAGCAGGTCAAAGGAGGCTGAGTGATCAAAATGTCTGGGGTGACATATTTCCCTCCCCTCCACCCCTACTCACTGAAGAGCCCTAGTCATTTCCACACCATGATAATTAGGTCCTCCAAATTCTCCTAAGCTGGAGTTCTTCCTCCAATTTTACTTGGTTCTTAACTGCCCCATATGGACTGAGTTCAACACTGTAATCTTGAGGGTTTTCCCACTGCTCAAAGCATAACTGATTTGTAAAACCCAGCTCCCTGTTACTAAGTGCTCAGAGTTCATTTCAGAAACCAAAAGGGTGCTCTTCACCCATGATACATGGAACTCAAGGATGGGCAAGAATGCATTCCATGATCCAATTCCTATCCCTTGAAATGCCAACAACTGTGAACAGCAGCGAGCGACAAGTAGGCAGGAGAGTACAATGGGCCCGTGCTTTTGTTCTGCCCCCGGAGAGCCGAGTTGCTGTTGGGTCCTTGATACCTTGAAGTGCTGATTTTGCAATGATGGTGAAGTAAGCGGTACTGAGTTCACAAGTGCACATCACAGAACACACTGAGAAAGAGGCCTTAATGAGAGACGGAAGGACTATAAGCTAACCAGAAAATTCGCCTCTCCTTCCTCCTGGTTTTACAGGATTCTCTAATAAGGGGATAACTTGGAGAAAAAGAAGAGAAACTCAACTAAGTGTAACAGCAGGAGTCCCTCCAGCAATCTTCTAAGCAGCTTCCTGAGAAGGCCTCCAGCCATTTAGCAGAGCCTGGGAAGGCTTAATGAGAACAGCCCCACATGCATGACCTGTACACAGCCGCTCCGATGCCAGCTGCCCTGGATCTTTGCCCGCCCAGAGTTAGCAGGTCACTCAGAAAAAGCAGAATGGGAGAAATTCTCAGCGACTGCTCTCAGCCCTGACGCTGCTGTTATTATATTACATTATAAGATAATGTAAACATATAAAATAAAAATGCCTTAGAGGAAAACCAGATAAATATATATGTTTTTATAATGTGCCTCTGTGCTAAGTCGTGTCTGACTCTGTGAGACATTATGGGCTGTAGACAGCCAGGCTCCTCTGTCCATGGGATTCTCCAAGCAAGAATACTGGAGTGAGTTGCCATGCCCTCCTCCAGGGAATCTTCCTGCCCCAGGGATTGAACCCAAATCTCTTATGTCTAACTTGCATTGGCAAGCAGGTTCTTTACCACTGACACCACCTGGGAAGCCCATGGTTTTATATTAGGGTCACTGAAATGTAAATGATAAGAGTGCTAGGGAAATGGACTTGTGAT
Source organism: Raphicerus campestris (assembly GCA_006410735.1). Lineage (NCBI taxonomy): Eukaryota > Metazoa > Chordata > Mammalia > Artiodactyla > Bovidae > Raphicerus > Raphicerus campestris. Next base: position 9,128 of record SJYW01044174.1, read on the forward strand.
TTCACTTCTAAGATAAATGGAAAGTGAGAATAGAATTATGAGGAAATCTATCTCCTCTAATACAAAAAAAAAAAAAATCAGCACAGATTGTTTAGAGGGAAAATATATCACCCTGAGAAGATAGACAAATGCCTTTCGGAATGACCTAACAGGCTCTTGGGCATCACAGCAAGTTAGAAATTTGGCAGCTCAAACAACCAAAGCAGGGATGGTTTGGGGATCTTGGAATGGAGAAAATCTTTTTTCCTCTTCCACCTGTCCCCTAAATCATGACAACTTTATAAGGAAGCAGGACAGCAATTGCAGTGAACTCTCACCTCAGGCCTCAGAGGAACTGCCATATTCTTTCAGAAAGCACTGGATAAAACAACTGTTTGTGTGAGCCCTAGCTCCAACCTTGTGGGAAAACTGTGTTTAAAAGAGTCACTTTGATTTACAAAAAGTAACAGAGTGAATTCTGTTCTAAAATACCTCAGGAAGGCTTTCCCTGGAATCAAACTGTACTTTCCAATGCAGAGTGCTGCACTGCGCCTAGTGATGAGCCGAGTGGCTGGCTCAGAGACCCTACCTTTGCCTGGATGCAGGGTGACTGAGCTGAGCCACTGAAACCTCAGTCTTCTCATCTGCAAAAGGGGTCTAGTAAACCAGGGTAGCTCATTCAGTTGTTATGAATAAGGTCCAAATGAGATAAAATATGGGAAAACCCAAAGTGATTTGCTAAGTTATTAGTTTTGTGACATTCTGTACAACTGGAAGCAAAAAACGAATAGGGAGACAGAAGGAGGATGGTGATGATCTGGTGATCAAAGTGTTTATTAAACATTTATATAGCACTTTCTATTCTCAAAGAGTATAATAATCTCTTCCCCTGAGTTTGCTGCTGCTGCTGCTGCTAAGTCGCTTCAGTCGTGTCTGACTCTGTGTGACCCCATAGATGGCAGCCCATCAGGCTCCACCATCCCTGGGTTTAAGTCCATGGAATTCTCTGTGCCAGAATATTGGAATGGGTAGACTTTCCCTTCTTCAGGGGATCTTCCCAACCTAGGGATCAAACCCAGGTCTCCCTCAGTTAACATCTCATTTACTGACCTTGGAGCAATTATCCATGTCAAAACGTGGCAGAAAGGGTAAAAGTTCAGGAAAGCACTAGTGCAGTCGTTTTCCTTCTGGATACACGTGCATGTCGTCAGCCATCAAGAAATCCTTTCCCTCCTCCCCTTTACCCTCACTCCACACTCCAACTTATCTAGGGGCAACATAAAATAGAACCCCAGACCAAACTTTAGCTACAGACCACACGTTTTTCTTTATCACAGAACCAAGCTAGCAACTTCAAACTCAAGACTTCTGATGAAACCTATCTGCCAAAGTCCTGATTTTCCTAAACAGCATAGAAAAAGCCAATGGACTTTGTCCTGGAAAAGGGAGCTAGGCCTCCAGAGCTCCACCCTGTGCCCTAATCACTGCTCCATGCCTGAGCCAGCTGGTGGAGGGCTGCCGGTCAATTACTGATTCTCTAATCTCTGATCTTTTAAACAAACTCATCCTGCAATTGCTGATATCTTGAAAACAAACAATGCTTTGGTGGTTCTTTCTATTGCTGGAGATGGAGGCTTCAGCTGAGGGTCAGGATGCATTTGTCTTCAGGGAGTAAAACACACACAAAAGGAAACATTTCAATGGGCTAGGCAAATGTCAGGCCAAAATCCTGTTCTGAAATGAAGACATTTGGTGCCCTGTGTTGAAAGCTTGATTTTGGCTCTGGCCAGGTTATAGCAAGGCTGGTTTGCTTTTGCTCTTTCACCTTCCCCTGGGCTGGGTCTTGATAGCAAAGCAGGTGCCTGGTCCTAGGGAGGGGAGGACGTGAACAAAGGCCCTCACAAAGGTGGTGGGCCAGAGTGCCAAGGAAGAAGGGCAGATGGACGTAAGGGAGCAAGAGCCGCCTCAGGACCTCCTCATGAAAGGTCATGACTGTGCACTTGGGGAGGAGTTTCAGCTAGGATTGAGTTTTAAGTTTGTCTTTTCCTATTGTAAATCCTATCTGTAAACTCCACTCAATTTTATTATATATTAGGTGTCCTAGCAGGTGAGAGAATGACCAAGGATCATCAATGCTTTGGGAAGTGGGGATGGGTAGGTGGGAAGTCTTAGTGGACAATAACTGTAACCATGTATCTTTGTATAGCAGTTTGGGCCTTAGGATAGGGCAAGGGGAGAAGAAATATAAACCCAGAGCTAAGGATGCAGGGGTGAAGGAGGCCCTAGGGAACATTTTCCCTTCCCCCACCCCACACTACAGATAAGAAGTCTGGCCCAGAGAGCTTCATTTACTTTCCAAAGTTTGATGAAAAGTTCCCATCTGTTGTTTATATACTTGGGCTGGAATTTCCCTGCCAACCGCCACTGCCCCTTTATCTAAAAAAAAGGTTGGAATTTCTCATTCTGTTTCTCTGTACCCCACCTCCCCCAACCACCCCATCCCCCAGCCCCCCAGCCACAACATGCACACACAAAATTGCTAAAATACATTGACTAAAAGCCAGGTCAAGACTACAAGCCCCCAAACAAGTACAATGGCTGGCTGAGACTGGGCAGACTCTCATTTAAGATTGTGCTATTTTGGTTTTTTTGTCTTTCTTTTCTCCTCTTGTCCTCAGATTTTCTATCTCCTAACAGACTCTTTTCAATGATGGTTCTTGACATTTTCTTAGTTCCTTAGTCTGCCTACAGTCTTCAGAAAGACATAACCATTTCCTCACTCCACTCAGCAAACATTTATTGAAAGCTTGTTGTATGCTCTGGGCATTGTTCTAGACAGTATGTGCTGATGGAAAGGAAGGCCCGTTTTTCCAGTAGTCACGTATGGATGTGAGAGTTGGACTATAAAGAAGGCTGAGTGCTGAAGAATTAATTGATGCTTTTGAACTGTGGTGTTGGAGAAGACTCTTGAGAGTCCCTTGGACTGCAAGGAGATCCAACCAGTCCATTCTGAAGGAGATCAGTCCTGGGTGCTATTTGGAAGGAATGATGCTAAAGCTGAAACTCCAGTACTCTGGCCATCTCATGCAAATAGCTGACTCATTGGAAAAGGCTCTGATGCTGGGAGGGATTGTGGGCAGGAGGAGAAGGGGACGACAGAGGATGAGATGGCTGGATGCATCACCGACTCAATGGACGTGAGTTTGAGTCAACTCTGGGAGTTGGTGATGGACAGGGAAGCCTGGCGTGCTGCAGTTCATGGGGTTGCAAAGAGTCGAACACGACTGAGCAACTGAACTGAACTGAACTGACCCTCCTGGGGCATGTGCTAGAGGTCTGCTCTCTTTCCCAACTTGGGGAACAGTCCTCAATGTTCCACTAAATTTGCACCACACTAAATTTTCCAAAGCCTTTATTTTCCACTGACGTCTCTTTCATTATTTATTTTTTTAATTATTTTTATTTTCAAAAATTTTTTGACTGTGCCACACAGCCAGTGCTATGTTAGCTCCTTGACCAGGGCTCAAACCCATGCTGCCTGCATTGGAGATGCAGAGTCTTAACCACTGAACCACCAGAGAAGTCCCTCTACTGAACTCTTAAAGCATGGAGAAATCTAGCCACAAATAGAGGTAAACAATTCTATTTCATTCAAGCTCTGTCGATGCTTTGTATTCTTTCCTCTGCTTTGTCATTTTTGATGAGTACATTCTTTGTGTGCGCCCTCCAGCCCCTCCCTGCTAAGTTGCTTCTGCTGCTGCTGTGTCTAAGGCTGCTTCAGTCGTATCCAACTCTGTGCGACCCCATAGACGGCAGCCCACCAGGCTCCCCTGTCCCTGGGATTCTCCAGGCAAGAACACTGGAGTAAGCTGCTTCAGTCACGTCCAACTCCGTGCAACCCCATGAACTGTAGCCGGCCAGGCTCCTCTGTCCATGGGATTCTCCAGACAAGAATACTGGAGCGGGTTGCCATGCCGCNTTCTAAAATACCTCAGGAAGGCTTTCCCTGGAATCAAACTGTACTTTCCAATGCAGAGTGCTGCACTGCGCCTAGTGATGAGCCGAGTGGCTGGCTCAGAGACCCTACCTTTGCCTGGATGCAGGGTGACTGAGCTGAGCCACTGAAACCTCAGTCTTCTCATCTGCAAAAGGGGTCTAGTAAACCAGGGTAGCTCATTCAGTTGTTATGAATAAGGTCCAAATGAGATAAAATATGGGAAAACCCAAAGTGATTTGCTAAGTTATTAGTTTTGTGACATTCTGTACAACTGGAAGCAAAAAACGAATAGGGAGACAGAAGGAGGATGGTGATGATCTGGTGATCAAAGTGTTTATTAAACATTTATATAGCACTTTCTATTCTCAAAGAGTATAATAATCTCTTCCCCTGAGTTTGCTGCTGCTGCTGCTGCTAAGTCGCTTCAGTCGTGTCTGACTCTGTGTGACCCCATAGATGGCAGCCCATCAGGCTCCACCATCCCTGGGTTTAAGTCCATGGAATTCTCTGTGCCAGAATATTGGAATGGGTAGACTTTCCCTTCTTCAGGGGATCTTCCCAACCTAGGGATCAAACCCAGGTCTCCCTCAGTTAACATCTCATTTACTGACCTTGGAGCAATTATCCATGTCAAAACGTGGCAGAAAGGGTAAAAGTTCAGGAAAGCACTAGTGCAGTCGTTTTCCTTCTGGATACACGTGCATGTCGTCAGCCATCAAGAAATCCTTTCCCTCCTCCCCTTTACCCTCACTCCACACTCCAACTTATCTAGGGGCAACATAAAATAGAACCCCAGACCAAACTTTAGCTACAGACCACACGTTTTTCTTTATCACAGAACCAAGCTAGCAACTTCAAACTCAAGACTTCTGATGAAACCTATCTGCCAAAGTCCTGATTTTCCTAAACAGCATAGAAAAAGCCAATGGACTTTGTCCTGGAAAAGGGAGCTAGGCCTCCAGAGCTCCACCCTGTGCCCTAATCACTGCTCCATGCCTGAGCCAGCTGGTGGAGGGCTGCCGGTCAATTACTGATTCTCTAATCTCTGATCTTTTAAACAAACTCATCCTGCAATTGCTGATATCTTGAAAACAAACAATGCTTTGGTGGTTATTTCTATTGCTGGAGATGGAGGCTTCAGCTGAGGGTCAGGATGCATTTGTCTTCAGGGAGTAAAACACACACAAAAGGAAACATTTCAATGGGCTAGGCAAATGTCAGGCCAAAATCCTGTTCTGAAATGAAGACATTTGGTGCCCTGTGTTGAAAGCTTGATTTTGGCTCTGGCCAGGTTATAGCAAGGCTGGTTTGCTTTTGCTCTTTCACCTTCCCCTGGGCTGGGTCTTGATAGCAAAGCAGGTGCCTGGTCCTAGGGAGGGGAGGAGGTGAACAAAGGCCCTCACAAAGGTGGTGGGCCAGAGTGCCAAGGAGGAAGGGCAGATGGACGTAAGGGAGCAAGAGCCGCCTCAGGACCTCCTCATGAAAGGTCATGACTGTGCACTTGGGGAGGAGTTTCAGCTAGGATTGAGTTTTAAGTTTGTCTTTTCCTATTGTAAATCCTATCTGTAAACTCCACTCAATTTTATTATATATTAGGTGTCCTAGCAGGTGAGAGAATGACCAAGGATCATCAATGCTTTGGGAAGTGGGGATGGGTAGGTGGGAAGTCTTAGTGGACAATAACTGTAACCATGTATCTTTGTATAGCAGTTTGGGCCTTAGGATAGGGCAAGGGGAGAAGAAATATAAACCCAGAGCTAAGGATGCAGGGGTGAAGGAGGCCCTAGGGAACATTTTCCCTTCCCCCACCCCACACTACAGATAAGAACCTGGCCCAGAGAGCTTCATTTACTTTCCAAAGTTTGATGAAAAGTTCCCATCTGTTGTTTATATACTTGGGCTGGAATTTCCCTGCCAACCGCCACTGCCCCTTTATCTAAAAAAAAGGTTGGAATTTCTCATTCTGTTTCTCTGTACCCCACCTCCCCCAACCACCCCATCCCCCAGCCCCCCAGCCACAACATGCACACACAAAATTGCTAAAATACATTGACTAAAAGCCAGGTCAAGACTACAAGCCCCCAAACAAGTACAATGGCTGGCTGAGACTGGGCAGACTCTCATTTAAGATTGTGCTATTTTGGTTTTTTTGTCTTTCTTTTCTCCTCTTGTCCTCAGATTTTCTATCTCCTAACAGACTCTTTTCAATGATGGTTCTTGACATTTTCTTAGTTCCTTAGTCTGCCTACAGTCTTCAGAAAGACATAACCATTTCCTCACTCCACTCAGCAAACATTTATTGAAAGCTTGTTGTATGCTCTGGGCATTGTTCTAGACAGTATGTGCTGATGGAAAGGAAGGCCCGTTTTTCCAGTAGTCACGTATGGATGTGAGAGTTGGACTATAAAGAAGGCTGAGTGCTGAAGAATTAATTGATGCTTTTGAACTGTGGTGTTGGAGAAGACTCTTGAGAGTCCCTTGGACTGCAAGGAGATCCAACCAGTCCATTCTGAAGGAGATCAGTCCTGGGTGCTATTTGGAAGGAATGATGCTAAAGCTGAAACTCCAGTACTCTGGCCATCTCATGCAAAGAGCTGACTCATTGGAAAAGGCTCTGATGCTGGGAGGGATTGTGGGCAGGAGGAGAAGGGGACGACAGAGGATGAGATGGCTGGATGCATCACCGACTCAATGGACGTGAGTTTGAGTCAACTCTGGGAGTTGGTGATGGACAGGGAAGCCTGGCGTGCTGCAGTTCATGGGGTTGCAAAGAGTCGAACACGACTGAGCAACTGAACTGAACTGAACTGACCCTCCTGGGGCATGTGCTAGAGGTCTGCTCTCTTTCCCAACTTGGGGAACAGTCCTCAATGTTCCACTAAATTTGCACCACACTAAATTTTCCAAAGCCTTTATTTTCCACTGACGTCTCTTTCATTATTTATTTTTTTAATTATTTTTATTTTCAAAAATTTTTTGACTGTGCCACACAGCCAGTGCTATGTTAGCTCCTTGACCAGGGCTCAAACCCATGCTGCCTGCATTGGAGATGCAGAGTCTTAACCACTGAACCACCAGAGAAGTCCCTCTACTGAACTCTTAAAGCATGGAGAAATCTAGCCACAAATAGAGGTAAACAATTCTATTTCATTCAAGCTCTGTCGATGCTTTGTATTCTTTCCTCTGCTTTGTCATTTTTGATGAGTACATTCTTTGTGTGCGCCCTCCAGCCCCTCCCTGCTAAGTTGCTTCTGCTGCTGCTATGTCTAAGGCTGCTTCAGTCGTATCCAACTCTGTGCGACCCCATAGACGGCAGCCCACCAGGCTCCCCTGTCCCTGGGATTCTCCAGGCAAGAACACTGGAGTAAGCTGCTTCAGTCACGTCCAACTCTGTGCAACCCCATGAACTGTAGCCGGCCAGGCTCCTCTGTCCATGGGATTCTCCAGACAAGAATACTGGAGCGGGTTGCCATGCCGCTTCCTGGGATCTTCCAAGCTGAGGAATCGAACTCACGTCTCTTATGTCTCCTGCATTGGCAGGCAGGTTCTTTACCACTAGCACCACCTGGGAAGCCCCTACATCCCCAGGTAATTCAGGAAGTACCCTTAAGATGCATATATTATTGAAAACCTTCGAGAAATCTAAGTACAGCTTTCTTTCCCATTTAGCATCCCTATGCCGAGTTAAAAGGAAGCTCATCAATCTCAAGTAAAGATAACTTGAAAGTATTTTTGGAGGTTAAATCTCTACTACACCAACATGCCTCATCATTTCGAAAATACAGGGTGAGTGAAGGATCTCCTAGGGAAAACAAGGAAAATCCAGAAAGCCAGTTGAACTGATACCCTGAAGCTGAGAATGACCATGCATGGCCCCCCTAATGCTTTTGCAGAACCCCCGGTGGAAAGGAAGATACCTCAGTGTGGTGCAGTGTGGTGTCTTTTCCCTTCCAAGACCTTTATATGGAGAGAAAACAGAACTGTTACCACATCAAAGGCTTCCAGATTCATCCTAGAGTAAGCGACTGAAGTCTTGTTCGGTCGCTAAGTTGTGTCCGACTCTTTGCAACCCCATGGACTGCAGAACGCCAGGGCTTCCCTGTCCTTCACTATCTCCCAGAGTTTGCTCAAACTCATGTCCATTGAGATGGTGATGCCATCCAGCCATCACATCCTCTGTCGCCCCCTTCTCCTTTTGCCTGGCTGGAGTCTTGGAAACACGTTATAAAGACTTTCTGGCTTCATAAGTCAACTATAACCATTTAAATCCATAAGATTAACCATGTCACTTGCTTGTGACTTCAGACATTTAAAAAAAAAAAGATGAGATAAACACGTGAAATGAACTAAGCCAAGATAGCTTCTGGAGACACATACCACTCTCCAAGACAGGCCCCAAATTTTCCTTAATCAACAGTAATAAATTTTAGGGAATGATATTGAAACAAAGGCTGCTGGTTTACAACTGTGATGAATAAGTTCCCAAATTGGCAAGAATTTCCATGCATGTTCCAAGGCAACTTTTCCCAGCCCAAGTGACTCACCCAGATCCAGGAGGCATTACCTAGACTGACTTCATTCTTCCAGCCACAGTGAGACTGTTGTTCCCCTGTGTGTTGGCTCACTTTTTTGAATCATAGCATGAACTGACAATAGAATCATGTCAAACAAAATTCCTACATCAAAAAGAAGTTGTCTGAAGGATGTGCTTGTGCCCACTCAGCCTCTTGCAATGGCGATGCATGCCCACCCACCACACTTAAATCATGAACACTTGTATTGTTTATTAGCAAATCTGTGAACAGAAGGGTCATTTTCTGCCTTGATTTCCTTAAACACCATGTGTTTAAGAAGGATGAAAAGCACATTAGGAGGATGGCAAAGCACAGCCACTACAATATCCTAGCTCTGTCGGTCCTATTCAATTCTTTTTTTTTTTTTTTTCCCTCTTCAGTGAGCTTTGCATAAAGCTTACCCAAACCCACATGGATTTCTATAATATCCAAAAAGAATGACAATGAGTGATGTGATGTAGGTGGAAACTGCCTGAAGAAACCTAAATTGTAACAGGAAAAAAAATTGACATTTTAGATTTTAAATGTTACACAGTTTTTATAAAGCTTCAGTCAATTTATTTTATTTATTCTAATGAAGAGCATTACAACTGCTTTACTGCGCTGAAGCAAGCATCGATCACATCATTAATCACACCTCGTGAATAGCCACAAATCAAGTTCTAACAGCAAGCACTGAATCAGAAGCAATGAAGCATAAACTCCTTCACAATTTATGATCTCTCCAATTGCATCTTTTCAACCATTAAATTGCAAGATACCATAAATTTTTATCTTCTTCACTTCAGTCACATTATTGATTCTGCCGTGTGAAATATAGAAGCACCGTAAATCTCGGCTATTGAATTAAATTTAAAGTCCCGACTTCAGAAAAGAAACCCAACACACCGCCATGGCTGTTAATTTACACTGAGGAACAAATGATAGAAACATTAAAATTTAAATGGACAACAGGGATTTCTAAAAGCCATAGTACTGTCAATCCTAGTCCTTGTCAACCTTGAGGGCTTTTTTTTTTCCTTTTTTTTTTATTATGAATTCAAATTTTAAAATGTAAATTAAAAAAGAATCAAAAATTTTAAAAGTGGAAAGCAGAGAGATTGTTCATAAGAACAGATCATAGAAAGGTTCCTCAAGGGGAATGCCTGCCAATATTAGATATTTTAAAAGGCAGGATGATGATAACATTTCACCCCAACACCTCCCATGGGATAGGGTCAGATGAACCCGTGTGTCCCACATCCCACTCACACATCTGGGGCTAAAGTGGTGATCCCATCAGAGGCACTGACCATCCCTATTTTACAGTCTGACTCCTGACTCATTTGCGGCCCCAGTGTCCCTCCCTGTCCCCGCAGGCTGTCTTACAAGGCCTTTGACTGTCTGGCTTCCTGTTGGGTTTGGCCTGTGGGAAGGACCAGCAGAATAGCAAAGGGCATGGAGAGAGAAAGGCTGGAGTATGAGTTCCTGATTCCTTCCTTGTTTTGATGCCAGAATCTGGCAGTGGAAGCATCCCTACCTGGCGACACTTCCTCTGGTATGTGGGCAGGGGACTGGCACCCCTCCTTGGTGCCCCTCACAGGGTCCGCTAACACTCTTCCTCCCTTTGCAGCTTCAGGACTGGGGTTAGGAGAGACTTCCATGTGTTTCTTTCCAGGTTGCCTCAGCATCCCTTAACAGTACCTGAACCCACCCAGATTTCTGTAAATAGGTCCTTCATTAAAGTTTCTTTAGTTGAATGTCTGAATGGATTCTGCTTCCTGCTGGAGCCTTGGCTGATACAAGCAGGGCACAGGGAAGATCTTAAAAGCTCCAGAAAACAGCCGATAACAGCCCAGCCATACAGTAAAAGCCAGAGATACCACACCCCCAAAATGATGAAAATTCCTAAGTAAACCCAGACCACACACAGAATAAGAAATGCCAATTATGCTTTGGCGGATAGCTGACCCTGGCTATTACGAAGGGCATGCGTTGTACCCAGAAGCGAGACAAATGAGATCACAACGAGAGGCTTTGTTCACAAGCCACTGGGCAAGCTGAGATCTAGCCACAGAGAATAAGGGGGAGGTTACTGAGCAATGACTGAGCTAGAGGAGGAATTAGGGCTTGCCTGCATGCACGCAGTATCCCAACACAGATGGAGGTCAATCAGGGTCCACTGCGATGTCCAGGGCTGGCTGGAACTCAACAGGCATAAGCAGACCACCAGGCTGTTCTCACAGGATCCAGAATAACCCTATGGTGTGTAAGCTGTGATCTGAGGAAGCCCTAAATGGCTTATAGCCTTCTTGACTACCCAGTGAATCATCATGCTTTCCGCAGGAGTTTTCTGTGTCCTTCAAGGTACTCCCAAGTCTCAGAGCCGGCTGCTGCCTCTGGGAGGGTGAGACAACTAGAAACGGCAGTAATGAAAAAACACTACTATAATGACTGTCCCGTGATCCAGCAAACACTCCCCCCACCTCCCCACCGCCCACAGTTGACCAAAGAATTCCCAGAACTGAATATGCTAACTTCTCCCACCAAATGACAATCTCAGGAAATAGAGAGATTGAGTGACTTTCCCTTGAGAGCCAGCAAAGCCATTCTGGGACCAACTGCCGGCCCGTGTGTGTGTGCCCAGTCCCTTCAGTCTGACTCTCTGCGACCCTGTGGACTGTAGCTCACCAGCCTCCTCTGTTCATGGGATTCTCCAGGCAAGAATACTGGAGTGGGTTGCCAGGCCCTCCTCCAGGGAGGAGGGCTTCCCTGGTGGCTCAGATAGTAAAGCATCTGCCTGCAATGCGGGAGACCTGGGTTCGATCCCTGGGTTGGGAAGATCCTCTGGAGAAGGAAACCCCTTCTCCTATAACCCCTTCAGGCTATAGTCCATGGAGTTGCAAAGAGTCGGACACAACTTCCTCCAGTGGATCTTCCTGACCCAGGTGTCCAAACCAAGTTTCCTGTGACTCCTGAATTGCAGGTGGATTCTTTACCAACTGAGCCACCAGGCAAGCCCCACTGGGAGTCCAGCTTACTCCGATAGAGTCCAGGCAAGTGCACTAAACAGGATTTCTGAGATCATCATCCATTTGATTAAATGAGAGGTGGAACAGCAGAGATCCACACCTGTGTCGTCTATTACATGTCCGTTCTGGACTTGGAGATTCGTGCTCCAGAGTGACTGAACCCCCTTCAGTCTATCAGAATAATGCCCCCAAC
>SJYW01044175.1:4082-26852 GCA_006410735.1 Raphicerus campestris
TAGAACCATTCAACTTTAGCTTCTTCAGCATTACCAGTTGGGGCATAGACTTGGATAACTGTCATATTGAATGGTTTGCCTTGGAGACAAACAGGGGAAAGACTGGAGATCTCTTCAAGAAAGTTAGAGATACCAAGGGAACATTTCATGCGAAGATGGGCTCAATAAAGGACAAAAATGGTGTGGACCTAACTGAAACAGAAGATATTAAGAAGAGGTGGCAAGAATACACGGAAAAACTGTACAAAAAAGATCTTCATGACCCAGATAATCATCATGGTGTGATCACTTATCTAGAGCCAGACATCCTGGAATGTGAAATCAAGTGGGCCTTAGAAAGCATCACTATGAATAAAGCTAGTGGAGGTGATGGAATTGCAGTTGAGCTATTTCAAATTCTGAAAGATGATGCTGTGAAAGTGCTGCACTCAATATGAGAGCAAATTTGGACAACTCAGCATTGGCCACAGGACTGGAAAAGGCCAGTTTTCATTCCAATTCCAAAGAAAGGCAATACCAAAGAATGCTCAAACTACCGCACAATTGCACTCATCTCACATGCAAGTAAAGTAATGCTCAAAATTCTCCAAGCCAGGCTTCAGCAATGCGTGAACAGTGAACTTCCTGATGTTCAAGCTGGCTTTAGAAAAGGCAGAGGAACCAGAGATCAAATTGCCAATATCCACTGGATCATCAAAAAAAGCAAGAGAGTTCCAGAAAAACATCTATTTCTGCTTTATTGACTATGCCAAAGCCTTTGACTGTGTGGATCACAATAATGTAGAAAATTCTAAAAGAGATGGGAATACCGGACTACCTAACCTGCCTCTTGAGAAATCTGTATGCAGTTCAGGAAGCAACATTTAAAACTGGATATGGAACAACAGACTGGTCCCAAATAGGAAAAGGAGTACGTCTAGGCTGTATATTGTCACCCTGCTTATTTAACTTATATGCAGAGTATATCATGAGAAACGCTGGACTGGAAGAAGCAGAAGCTGGAATCAAGATTGCCGGGAGAGATATCAATAACCTCAGATATGCAGATGACACCACCTTTATGGCAGAAAGTGAAGAACTAAAAAGCTTCTTGATAATACTGAAAGAGGAGAGTGAAAAAGTTGGCTTAAAGCTCACCATTAGGAAAACGAAGATCATGGCATCTGGTCCCATCACTTCCTGGGAAATAGATGGGGAAAGAGTGGAAACAGTGTCAGATTTTATTTTGGGGGCTCCAAAATCACTGCAAATTGTGATTGCAGCCATGAAATTAAAAGACACTTACTCCTTGGAAGAAAAGTTATGACCAACCTAGATAGCACTTTGCTGACTAAGGTCTGTCTAGTCAAGGCTATGGTCTTTCCTTGGTCATGTATAGATGTGAGAGTTGGACTGTGAAGAAGGCAGAGCACCGGAGAATTGATGCTTTTGATCTGCAGTGTTGGAGAAGACTCTTGAGAGTCCCTTGGCCTGCAAGGGGATCCAACCAGCCCATTCTGAAGGATATCATCCCTGGGATTTCTTTGGAAGGAATGATGCTAAAGCTGAAACCCCAGTACTTTGGTCACCTCATGTGAAGAGTTGACTCATTGGAAAAGACTCTGATGCTGGGAGGGATTGCGGGCAGGAGGAGAAGAGGACGACCAAGGATGAAATGGCTGGATGGCATCAGTGACTTGATGGACGTGAGTCTGAGTGAACTCCGGGAGTTGGTGATGGACAGGGAGGCCTGGCGTACTGCGATTCATGGGGTTGCAAAGAGTCGGACACGACTGACCAACTAAACTGAACTGAATTGCTGATAGTAGTCTCTTATAATCCTTTGTATTTCTGTATTGTCTGTTGTGATCTCTCCGTTTTCATTTCGAAATTTGTTGATTTGATTCTTCTCCCTTTGNCCAACTAAACTGAACTGAATTGCTGATAGTAGTCTCTTATAATCCTTTGTATTTCTGTATTGTCTGTTGTGATCTCTCCGTTTTCATTTCGAAATTTGTTGATTTGATTCTTCTCCCTTTGTTTCTTGATGAGTCTGGCCAATGGTGTCGATTTCATTGAATTTTGCTATGGTCTCTTATTTCTTTTGCATTTATTTCTGCCCTAATTTTTAAGATTTCTTTCCTTCTGCTAACCCTGCGGTTCTCCATTTCTTCCTTTCCTGTTGCTTTATGTGTAGAGTTAGGTTATTTATTTGGCTTTTTTCTTGTTTCCTGAGGTATGCCTGTATTGCTTTGACCTTTCCCCTTAGCAGTTTTTACAGTGTCCCACAGGTTTTCAGTTGTTGTGTTTTCATTTTCATTCATTTTTATGCATATTTTGATTTCTTTTTTGATTTCTTGGTTATTCAGCAGCGTGTTGTTCAGCCTCCATATATTGGAATTTTTAATAGCTTTTCTCCTGTAATTAACATTTAATCTTACTATATTGTGATCAGAAAAGATCCTTGGAATTATTTCAATGTTTTTAGTTTACCAAGGGTAGATTTATGGCCCAGGATGTGATCTATCCTGGAGAAGGTTCCGTGTGCACTTGAGAAAATGGTGAACTTCATTTTTGGGGGGTGAAATGTCCTGTAGATATCAATTAGGCCAAACTGGTCTATTGTATCATTTAAAGTTTGTGGGTTTTTTGTTAATTTTCTGTTTAGTTGATCTGTCTATAGGTGCAAGTACTATTGTGTGGAAGACTTGTATTCCACTACTAATTGTATTCCATACTAATTGTATTCTACTACTATTGTCAATTTCCCCTTTCATACTTGTAAACATTTGTCTTACATATTGCGGTGCTCCTATCTTGAGTGCATATATATTTATAATTGTTATATCTTCTTCTTGGGTTGATCCTTTGATCATTATGTAGTGTCCTTCTTTGTCTCTTTTCACAGACTTTGTTTTGAAGTCTATTTTAGAGGCCAGTCCTAAGATGGCAGAGGAATAAGACAGGGAGACCACTTTCTCCCTCACAAATTCATCAAAAGAACATTTCAATGCTGAGTAAATTCCACAAAACAACTTCTGAATGCTGGCAGAGGACATCAGGCACCCAGAAAAGCAGATCATTGTCTTAAAAAACAGGTAGGAAGAAATATAAAAGATGAAAAAAGAAACAAATGAGGTAGGGAGGGAGCTCCGTCCTGGGAAGGAAGTCCCATCCCAGGAAGGGAATCTTAAGAAGAGAAGTTTCCAAACACCAGGAAACACTCTCACTGCCAAGTCTGTGGCGAGCCTTGGAAGCACAGAGGGCAACATAGCAGGAAGGAAAAATAAATAAATAATTAAAACCAACAGATTATGACCCAACAGTAACTCCCCCAGTGGAGAAGCAGCGCAGATGCCTGCATCCGCCACTAGCAAGTGGGGGCGGGGCAGGGAAGCGTGGGAGGTGCGGGCTGCAGTGCTTTATAAGAATCAGGCCAGAGCACCCCGCGCATAACCAGAGCGAACTAACTTGGGCCAGCAAACCAGACTGTGGGATAGCTATCATGCAAAAAGCTCGAACATAAGACATCACCAGAACCACGCACAGAACAAAGGACGGAGCAGAAATAGCTGGCTGCAGACCATCCCCCTCCGGTGAAAGGCAGCCAGAGCAGTAAGGGCTTGACGGGGGCAATCACAGCCCAAGAGAGACATTGCCTACCAAAATGCAAGCGGGCTTCTTGCTAAGTAAGACTTCTGGGGGTTCTGGACACTCATCATCTGCCTGAGAAGGGGCACCAGTGGTACACCCAGAAAACTGAGCAGCAGAGACGGGAAAGGCGATAAGTTGCAGGGACTGCGGTAGCCAAACACGTAAGCTACTCGGACCTGGGAAGGGCACAAAACGCAGGCCCAACCAGATCTGTGCCTCTGAGGGCTACTTGAGCACCAAGCCTGAGCGGCTTAGACCGGGGAGGTGCATGCAGCCTAGGGCCAGCCTCAGACGGTTCCTGGCAGAGCAACATAGAGCCTGAGCAGTGTGTGCCACGAACAGAGGCAGGCCCAGCAGGGCTGAGACACTGCGAGCACATGCCAGCACCCCTCCCTCCCCACAGCATGACTGAACAAGTGAGCCTACAAAAAATAAGTGTACACCACTGCCCTGCCCCCTGTCTCAGGGCAGAAATCAGACACTGAAGAGACCAGCAAACAGAAGAAGTTAAACAGAGGGAACTGCCTTGGAAGTGATCCCACACTGCCCACAACACCAGAGAAAGGGCCAGATATATCTTTACTATTTTTAGGATCATTCTTTTTGTTGTTGTTGTTGTTGTTGTGTGATTGTTTTTTCTTCTTTTCTTTTTCTTCTTTTTTTTAAACTTTTTAAGAATTTTAAGTCCTCTATTCCTCCTTTAATTTTTATAACCTACTATTATTTTTCAAAAAAAAAAGCCCCTATTTTTAAAGCAAACGCCTTATATAGTCTTTTTGTGGTGGTTGTTGTTGTTGTTTAATAATTCTTGTGGCTTTTATTTTTCTTCTTCGTCATCGTTGTCTTTTCTTTAATATTGTATTTTTGAAAATCCAACCTCGACTCTAGATTTTTAATCTTTGCTTTTTGGTATTTGTTGTCAATTTTGTACATTTAAAAACCCAATCTTCAGTAACCAATTTTACCTGAGAGAGATTACTGGCTTGACCACTCTCTCCTCCTTCAGACTCTCCTTTTTCACCACCAGGTGGCCTCTGTCTCTTCCCTCCCCCTTCTCTTCTTTACCCAGTTCTGTGAATCTCTGTGTGTTCCAGATGGTGAAAAACACTTAGGGAACTGGTTACTGGCTGGATATGTCTCTCTCCTTTTCATTTCCCTCTTTTATCCTCCTGGCCACCTTTGTCTACTTCTTCCCTCTCCTCTTCCCTGTATAACTCCATGAACACCTCTGAGCAGTCCAGACTGTAGAGTGCACATAAAGAAGTGATTACTGGCTAGCTTGCTCTCTCTTCTTTTGATTCCGCTTCATCTCATTCCAGTCACCTTTAACTACCCCCTCCCTCTTCTCTTCTCCATGTAACTCAGTGAACCTCTCTGGTGTCCCTCAATGTGGAGAAACCTTTCATCTTTAACCTAGATGTTTTATCATTGGTGCTGTATAGATGGAGAAGTCTTGAGGCAACTGTAAAAATAAAACTGAAAACCAGAAACAGGAGGCTTAAGTCCAAATCCTGAGACCACCAGAGACTCCTGAATCCAGGGAACATTAATCAATAGGAGCTCATCAAATGCCCCCATACCTACACTGAAACCAAGCACCACCCAAAGGCCAACAAGTTCCAGAGCAAGACATACCATGCAAATTCTCCAGCAACNGGATCATTCTTTTTGTTGTTGTTGTTGTTGTTGTGTGATTGTTTTTTCTTCTTTTCTTTTTCTTCTTTTTTTTAAACTTTTTAAGAATTTTAAGTCCTCTATTCCTCCTTTAATTTTTATAACCTACTATTATTTTTCAAAAAAAAAAGCCCCTATTTTTAAAGCAAACGCCTTATATAGTCTTTTTGTGGTGGTTGTTGTTGTTGTTTAATAATTCTTGTGGCTTTTATTTTTCTTCTTCGTCATCGTTGTCTTTTCTTTAATATTGTATTTTTGAAAATCCAACCTCGACTCTAGATTTTTAATCTTTGCTTTTTGGTATTTGTTGTCAATTTTGTACATTTAAAAACCCAATCTTCAGTAACCAATTTTACCTGAGAGAGATTACTGGCTTGACCACTCTCTCCTCCTTCAGACTCTCCTTTTTCACCACCAGGTGGCCTCTGTCTCTTCCCTCCCCCTTCTCTTCTTTACCCAATTCTGTGAATCTCTGTGTGTTCCAGATGGTGAAAAACACTTAGGGAACTGGTTACTGGCTGGATATGTCTCTCTCCTTTTCATTTCCCTCTTTTATCCTCCTGGCCACCTTTGTCTACTTCTTCCCTCTCCTCTTCCCTGTATAACTCCATGAACACCTCTGAGCAGTCCAGACTGTAGAGTGCACATAAAGAAGTGATTACTGGCTAGCTTGCTCTCTCTTCTTTTGATTCCGCTTCATCTCATTCCAGTCACCTTTAACTACCCCCTCCCTCTTCTCTTCTCCATGTAACTCAGTGAACCTCTCTGGTGTCCCTCAATGTGGAGAAACCTTTCATCTTTAACCTAGATGTTTTATCATTGGTGCTGTATAGATGGAGAAGTCTTGAGGCAACTGTAAAAATAAAACTGAAAACCAGAAACAGGAGGCTTAAGTCCAAATCCTGAGACCACCAGAGACTCCTGAATCCAGGGAACATTAATCAATAGGAGCTCATCAAATGCCCCCATACCTACACTGAAACCAAGCACCACCCAAAGGCCAACAAGTTCCAGAGCAAGACATACCATGCAAATTCTCCAGCAACACAGGAACACACCCCTGAGCTTCAATATACAGGCAGCTCAAAGTTACTCCAAAACCATTGACATCACATCTCATAACCCATTACTGGTCACTTCATTGCACTCCAGAGAGAAGATATCCAGCTCCACCACCAGAACTCCAACACAAGCCTCCCTAACCAAGAAACCTTGACAAGCCACTGTTACAACCCAACTCACAGTGAGGAAACTCCATAATAAAGAGAACTTCACAAATTCCCAGAATTTAAAAAGGCCATCCGAAACACTGCAATATAACCAAGATGAAGAGATAAAGGAGTACCCAGCAGGTAAAGGAATAGGAGAAATGCCCACCAAACCAAACAAAAGAGAAAGAGATAGGGAATCTACCTGAGAAAGAATTCCAAATATTGATAGTGAAAATAATCCAACATCTTGAAATCAAAATGGAATCACAGATAAATAGCCTGGAGACAAGGATTGAGAAGATGCAAGAAAGGTTTAACAAGGACCTAGAAGAAATTTAAAAAGAGTCAATATATAATGAATAATGCAATAAATGAGATCAGAAACACTCTGGAGGCAACAAATAGTAGAATAACGGAGGAAGAAGATAGGATTAGTGAAATAGAAGATAGAATGGTAGAAATAAATGAATCAGAGGAAAAAAGAAATGAATTAAAAGAAATGAGGACAATCTCAGAGACCTCTGGGACAGTACAAAATGCGCCAAGATTCGAATTATAGGAGTCCCAGAAGAAGAAGATAAAAAGAAAGACCATGAGAAAATACTTGAGGAGATAATAGTTGAAAACGTCCCTAAAATGGGGAAGGAAATAATCACTCAAGTCCAAGAAACCCAGAAAATTCCAAACAGGATAAACCCAAGGTGAAACACCCCAGGACACATATTAATCAAATTAACAAGGATCGAACACAAAGAACAAATATTAAAAGCAACAAGGGAAAAACAACAAATAACACATAAGGGGATTCCCATAAGGATAACTGCACATCTTTCAGTAGAAACTCTTCAGGCCAGGAAGGAATGGTAAAATATACCTAAAGTGATGAAAGAAAATAACATACAGCCCAGATTACTCTACCCAGCAAGGATCTCATTCAAATATGAAGGAGAAATCAAAAGCTTTCCAGACAAGCAAAAGCTGAGAGAATTCAGCACCACCAAACCAGCTCTCCAACAAATGCTAAAGGATATTCTCTAGACAGGAAACACAAAAAGTGCATATAAACCTTAACCCAAAACAATAAAGTAAATGGGAAAGGGATCACACCCATCAATAATTACCTTAAACGTAAATGGGATGAATGCCCGAACCAAAAGGCAAAACTGGCTGAATGGATACAAAAACAAGATCCCTATATATGCTGCTTACAACAGACCCACCTCAAAACAAGGGACATATACAGACTGAAAGTGAAGGGCTGGAAAAAGATATTCCACGCAAATAGAGATCAAAAGAAAGCAGGAGTAGCAATACTCATATCCAATAAAATAGACTTTAAAGCAAAGGCTGTGAAAAGAGACAAAGAAGGACACTACATAATGATCAAAGGATCAATCCAAGAAGAAGATATAACAATTATAAATATACATGCAGCCAACATAGGTGCACCACAATATGTAAGACAAATGATAACAAGTATGAAAGGGGAAATAAACAATAACACAATAATAGGGAGAGACTTGAACACTCCACTCACACCTATGGACAGATCAACTAAATAGAAAATTAACAAAGAAACACAAACTTTAAATGATACAATAGACCAGTTCCACCTAATTGATATCTATGGGACATTTCACCCCAAAAACAGTGAAGTTCACCTTTTTTCTCAAGTGCTTACGGAACCTTCTCCAGGATAGATCACATCCTGGGCCATAAATCTAACTTTGATAAATTCAAAACAATCAAAATCATTCCAAGCATCTTTTCTGACCATAATGCATTAAGATTAGATCTCAATTATAGAAGAAAAACTATTAAAAATTCCAACATATGGAGGCTGAACAACATGCTGCTGAATAACCAACAAATCACAGAAGAAATCACAAAAGAAATCAAAATAGACATAGAAACAAATGAAAATGAAAACACAACAACCCCAAACCTGTGGGACACTATAAAAGCAGTGCTAAGAGGAAAGTTCATAGCATAACTCAAGAAACAAAAAAGCCAAATAAATAACCTAACTCTACACCTAAAGCAACTAGAAAAGGAAGAAATGGAGAACCGCAGGGTTAGTAGAAGGAAAGAAATCTTAAAAATTAGGGCAGAAATAAATGCAAAAGAAACAAAAGAGACCAAAGCAAAAATCAACAAAGCCAAAAGCTGGTTCTTTGAAAGGATAAATAAAATTGAGAAACCAGTAGCAAGACTAATCAAGAAACAAAGGGAGAAAAATCAAATCAATAAAATTAGAAATGAAAATGGAGAGATCACAACAGACAACACAGAAATACAAAGGATCATAAGAGACTACTATCAGCAATTATATGCCAACAAAATGGACAACTTGGAAGAAATGGACAAATTCTTAGAAAAGTACAACTTTCCAAAACTGAACCAGGAAGAAATAGAAAATCTTAACAGACCCATCACAAGCATGGAAATTGAAACTGTAATCAGAAATCTTCCAGCTAACAAAAGCCCAGGTCCAGACGGCTTCACAGCTGAATTCTACCAAAAATTTCGAGAAGAGCTAACACCTATCTTACTGAAACTATTCCAGAAAATTGCAGAGGAAGGAAAACTACCAAACTCATTCTATGAGGCCACCATCACCCTAATACCAAAACCAGACAAGGATGCCACAAAAAAAGAAAACTATAGGCCAATATCACTGATGAACATAGATGCAAAAATTCTTAACAAAATCCTAGCAATCAGAATCCAACAACACATTAAAAAGATCATACACCATGACCAAGTGGGCTTTATCCCAGGGATGCAAGGATTCTTCAATATCCGCAAATCAATCAATGTAATTCACCACATTAATAAACTGAAAAATAAAAATCATATGATTATCTCAATAGATGCAGAGAAGGCCTTTGACAAAATTCAACATCCATTTATGATAAAAACTCTCCAGAAAGCAGGAATAGAAGGAACGTACCTCAACATAATAAAAGCTATATATGACAAACCCACAGCAAACATTATCCTCAATGGTGAAAAACTGAAAGCATTTCCCCTAAAGTCAGGAACAAGACAAGGGTGCCCACTCTCACCACTACTATTCAATATAGTTCTGGAAGTTTTGGCCACAGCAATCAGAGCAGAAAAAGAAATAAAAGGAATCCAAATTGGAAAAGAAGAAGTAAAACTCTCACTGTTTGCAGATGACATGATCCTCTACATAGAAAACCCTAAAGACTCCACCAGAAAATTACTAGAGCTAATCAATGAATATAGTAAAGTTGCAGTATATAAAATCAACACACAGAAATCCCTTGCATTCCTATACACTAATAATCAGAAAGTAGAAAAAGAAATTAAGGAAACAATTCCATTCACCATTGCAATGAAAAGTATAAAATACTTAGGAATATATCTACCTAAAGAAACTAAAGACCTATACATAGAAAACTGTAAAACACTGGTGAAAGAAATCCAAGAGGACACTAATAGATGGAGAAATATATCTTGTTCATGGATTGGAAGAATCAATATAGTGAAAATGAGTATACTACCCAAAGCAATCTACAGAGTCAATGCAATCCCTATCAAGCTACCAGCAGTATTTTTCACAGAACTAGAACAAATAATTTCAAGATTTGTATGGAAATACAAAAAACTTCAAATAGCCAAAGCAATCTTGAGAAAGAAGAATGGAACTGGAGGAATCAAACTGCCTGACTTCAGGCTCTACTACAAAGCCACAGTCATCAAGACAGTATGGTACTGGCACAAAGACAGAAATATAGACCATGGAACAAAATAGAAAGCCCAGAGATAAATCCACACACCTATGGACACCTTATCTTCGACAAAGGAGGCAAGAATATACAATGGAGTAAAGACAATCTCTTTAAGAAGTGGTGCTGGGAAAACTGGTCAGCCACTTGCAAAAGAATGAAACTAGATCACTTTCTAACACCACACACAAGATCTAAATGTAAGACCAGAAACTATAAAACTCCTAGAGGAGAACATAGGCAAAACACTGTCCGACATAAATCAGAGCAGGATCCTCTATGATCCACCTCCCAGAATACTGTAAATAAAAGCAAAAATAAACAAATGGGATCTAATTAAAATTAAAAGCTTCTGCACAACAAAGGAAACTCTAAGTAAGGTGAAAAGACAGCCTTCTGAATGGGAGAAATAATAGCAAATGAAGCAATGGACAAACAACTAATCTCAAAAATATACAAGCAACTTATGTAGCTCAATTTCAGAAAAAATAAACAACCCAATCAAAAAATGGGCCAAAGAACTAAATAGACATTTCTCCAAAGAAGACATATGGATGGCTAACAAACACATGAAAAGATGCTCACCATCACTCATTATCAGAGAAATGCAAAAAGACTACAATGAGGTACCATTTCACACCAATCAGAATGGCTGTGATCCAAAAGTCTACAAGCAATACATGCTGTAGAGGGTGTGGAGAAAAGGGAACACTCTTACACTGTTGGTGGGAATGCAAACTGGTACAGCCACAATGGAGAATAGTGTGGAGATTCCTTTAAAAATTGCAAATAGAACTGCTTTCTGACCCAGCAATCCCACTGCTGGGCATACACACCAAGGAAACCAATAATAGAAAGAGACACATGTACTTCAATCATTGCAGCACTGTTTATAATAGCCAGGACATGGAAATAACCTAGATGTCAATCAGCAGATGAATGGATAAGAAAGCTATGGTACATATACACAATGGAGTATTACTCAACCATTAAAAAGAATACATTTGAATCAGTTCTAATGAGATGGATGAAACTGGAGCCAATTATACAGAGTGAAGTAAGCCAGAAAGAAAAACACCAATACAGTATACTAACACATATATATGGAATTTAGAAAGATGGTAACGATAACCCCGTATGCAAGACAGCAAAAGAGACACAGATGTATAGAACGGACTATTGGACTCTGAGGAAGAGGGAGAGAGTGGGATGGGATGTGGGAGAATGGCATTGAAACATGTATACTATCATCTAAAAAACAAATCGCAAGTCTATGTTCGATACAGGATACAGGATGCTTGGGGCTGGTGCAGGGAATGATCCAGAGAGATGATATGGGGTTAGAGGTAGGAGGGGGCTTCAGAATTGGAAAGTCATGTACACCCGTGGTGGATTCATGTCAATGTATGGCAAAACCAATACAGTATTGTAAAGTAAAATAAAATAAAAATAAAATAATAATACATATTCTGATTTTTAAATCTATTGATGTTTACATTTTTAAATGTTTTTTCTGATTTTCATACTAGTAGGAAATTTGGAAAATAGAGGAAAATCAAAACAATATATAGAAACAAAATAAAAATTAAAATATCATTCATAGCTCACTTAAGAACCATATCATTCAAAGTTCTAAAAAACATCATTTTGTAATGACTGCAAATGTTAAATTGTATGGATGCACAAAAGTTTTTTTTAACCACTTTCCCATTGTTGACCACTTAGTTTATTTTGATTCCTTTTTTTTTGAACAGCTTAAATTAAATGCCTGTTACCTGGTCTTCCCTAGTGGCTCAGATGTTAAAGAATCTGCCTGCAATACAGGAGACCTTGGTTTGATCCTTGGGTTGGGAAGATCCCCTGGAGGAGGACATGGCAACCCACTCCAGTATTCTTGCCCATGGACATAGGAGCCTGGTGGGCTAAAGACCATGGGGTCGCAAAGAGTTGGACACATAACTGAGCAACTAAGCACACAGCACCTGTTACTGAAGCTCACAAAAACATCAGGGAGGATTTAATCATATTTCAAGGTCATGCCTGGTGTGATAGGACTAAAAATACAAGCTGTAGGAAATAAAGCAAAGTCACTTGTTGGGTGCCAAGCTACACTAAAAGAGAAGCAGTTATTCTTCAAAGCAGCTAAACATGAGGTAAAGAAGAGCTATAATTGGACACAGTATATTCCATGTCTATTACGATGTCATATAGAAAAGAAAAATAAGGAGAAATAGTGGTTTCAAGTAAGATCCCCTAATAGAAGTGGGCAAGCATTCTTAATCATAAATATCAATTTGCATTTGAACTGTTTCTAATCTAGACTTCATGTAATTTGTATCTTGTTATTAAGCAGCACCACAGATTTGAATTTATTTGTGTCATAATTGTGACTTGTTAAGCAGCACCACAAATTTGAATTTATTTGTTTCATAATTGTGCACATGGGTAAGTTAGGGTGAAGCAGTTAATTTTAAATAAAACTAAAAAATGCATGTTCTTGTATATACATTTCTGTTCACAAACCCTTCTATCTATTACAGTCCCTTTCAGTACTGTATATTTAGTTTCCTTGATGTGACTAGATTTTGTTCTTGTAGATTTTAAAAGCAGTTTTAAAACCTTTTTCATTTAGAATATGGTAACAAAGCTGCCCCTAATCACTCCTGGTTTCAGAAACTATCTTGACTTTTCTACTTGTGAAACTATTTTTGTTAAATTTTAAAAGGGGGACAAAAGCATTTAGATAGTTTTCTATACCAGTTCATCCTAAAGGAGATCACTCCTGGGTGTTCATTGGAAGGACTGATGCTGAAGCTGAAACTCCAATACTTTGGTCACCTGATGTGAAGAGCTGACTCACTGGAAAAGACTGATTCTGGGAAAGATTGAGGGCAGGAGGAGAAGGAGACAGCAGAGGATGAGATAGTTGGATGGCATCATCGACTCAATGGACATGGGTTTGGGTGAACTCTGGTAGTTGGTGATGGACAAGGGAGGCCTGGCATGTTGTGGTTCATGAGGTCACAGAGTCAGACACAACTGAGGGACTGAACTGACTAACTGACTATACCTTATAGCAAGTTTCTGTGGTTTTCTTCATTTGCTCCCACACATTCTTAGATGTTTTATACTTTTGTGTGTGTGTCTTGCCTGTTATGAATATATCTTTTAAAAGTCATTGTATTTTCTATATAATTATTAATGCTTGTGTATAGTAAAATTTATTCTAGTTTTTCAGTTGAAAAAAAAAAGTCTATTTTATCTGTTATGAGTATTGCTACTCTTGCTTTCTTTTGGTCTCTATTTGCATGGAATATCTTTTTCCAGCCCTTCACTTTCCATCTGTATGTGTCCCTTGTTTTGAGGTGGGTCTCTTGTAGACAACATGTATGGGGATCTTATTTTTTATCCATTCAGCCAATCTTTGTCTTTTGCTTGGGGCATTTACATTTAAGGTAACTAGCGTGGGTGGCTGCGACCTGGCGCACTAAGTGCGGGCGGCTGCAACCTGGTGCTCTAAGTGCGGCTGAGAGGAGTTACCCCGTGTCCGGGGTCAGGGGCAGCGGCCGAGAGTGCCAGGCTTCGACAGTGCAGAATGGCTGAGAGGAGCTGCCCAAGTCCGAGGTCAGGGGCGGTGGCTGAGAGGAGCTACTCCACGTCCGAGGTCAGTGGCAACCGGGAGGAGATACCCCGTGTCCAAGGTCAGGGGCGGCGGCCAAGAGGATGCACATCTGAGGCCAGGGGTGGCCAGGAGAAGCCACCTCGCACCCGAGGCCAGGGGCAGTGGCCCTGAGGAGCCATCCCATGCCTGTGGCCAGGGGAGGTGTCCGGGAGGATCCACCCCGAGCTGGAGGCCAGGAACAGCCAGGAAGAGCCACCCCATGCCCGAGGCCAGTGGCAGGGGCTGGGAGGAGCAACCTGAGGAGCGGTGGCTGCGCAGGCACAGGAGGGCCTAGAGGAGCTATCCCACATTGAAGGTCAGGAAGGGCGGCAGTAAGGAGATACCCCTCATCCAAGGTAAGAAGCAGTGGCTATGTTTTGCTGGAGCAGCTGTAAAGAGATAACCCACGCTCAAGGTAAGAGAAACCCAAGTAAGATGGTAGGTGTTGCAAGAGGGCATCAGAGGGCAGACATACTGAAACCATACTCACAGGAAACTAGTCAATCTAATCACACTAGGACCACAGCCTCGTCTAGCTCAATGAAACCAAGCCATGCCCGTGGGGCAACACAAGATGGGTGGGTCATGGTGGACAGGTCTGACAGAATGTGGTCCACTGGAGAAGGGAATGGCAAGCCACTTCAGTATTCTTGCCTTGAGAACCCCATGAACAGTATGAAAAGGCAAAATGATAGGATACTAAAAGAGGAACTCCCCAGGTCAGTAGGTGCCCAATATGCTACTGGAGATCAGTGGAGAAATAACTCCAGAAAGAATGAAGGGATGGAGCCAAAGCAAAAACAATACCCAGCTGTGGATGTGACTGGTGATAGAAGCAAGGTCTAATGCTATAAAGAGCAATATTGCATAAGAACCTGGAATGTCAGGTCTATAAATCAAGGCAAATTGGAAGTAGTCAAACAAGAGATGGCATGAATAAACATCGACATTCTAGGAATCAGCGAACTATACAGAGAAGAGGAGGGGCAGGAAGGAGACAGAGGCAGCCAGGAGGATAAAGGGGGAATCAAAAACAGAGAGAGAGATCCAGCCAGTAATCAGTTCCCTAAATGTTCTCCACTGTCTGGAACACACAATGAGATTCACAGAGTTGGGTAGAGAAGAGAAGGGGGAGGGAGGAGATAGAGGCAACCTGGTGGAGAAAAAGGAGAGTCCAAAGCAGGAGAGAGCAGTCAAGCCAGTAATCTTGCTCCCAAGTAAAAATGGGTACTGAAGATTGGATTCTTAAAAGTACAAAATTGATAAGAAATGCCAAAAAGCAAAGATTAAAAATCTAGAGTAGAGGTTGGATTTTCAAAAATACAATATTGAAGAATAGAAAAAAGTTATAAAAATTATTAAATATATATATATATGAAGTTTGATTTAAAAAATAGGGTCTTTTTTTGGTAAAGTAATAGTAAGTTATAAAAATGAAAATTAAAGGAGTAATAGAGGACTTAAATTTTTTAAAAAAAATTAAAAATATAAAGAATGATAGTAAAAATGTATCTAGGACTTTCTCTGGTGTTGTGGGCAGTGCGGGGTCAGTTCATTTTCGGATAGTTCCTTGGTCCAGCTTATATTTAACAAGATCTATAGGCCCCTTCCTATGTAGTTGGTACTAACTACAGAGTTTTAATCTATTGCACTGGTCACTTCCAAGGTGATTCCCTCTATTTTAGCTTCTTCTGTTTGCTGGTCTCTTCAGTGTCTAATTTCCGCTCTGACACAAGGGGGCGGTGGTGGACTCTTTTATAGGCTCACTTGTTCACGCTGTGGGGAGGGAGGGACACTGCAAACAAACACAGGCGTGTGTTCGCAGTGTCTNTGCCCAATATGCTACTGGAGATCAGTGGAGAAATAACTCCAGAAAGAATGAAGGGATGGAGCCAAAGCAAAAACAATACCCAGCTGTGGATGTGACTGGTGATAGAAGCAAGGTCTAATGCTATAAAGAGCAATATTGCATAAGAACCTGGAATGTCAGGTCTATAAATCAAGGCAAATTGGAAGTAGTCAAACAAGAGATGGCATGAATAAACATCGACATTCTAGGAATCAGCGAACTATACAGAGAAGAGGAGGGGCAGAAGGAGACAGAGGCAGCCAGGAGGATAAAGGGGGAATCAAAAACAGAGAGAGAGATCCAGCCAGTAATCAGTTCCCTAAATGTTCTCCACTGTCTGGAACACACAATGAGATTCACAGAGTTGGGTAGAGAAGAGAAGGGGGAGGGAGGAGATAGAGGCAACCTGGTGGAGAAAAAGGAGAGTCCAAAGCAGGAGAGAGCAGTCAAGCCAGTAATCTTGCTCCCAAGTAAAAATGGGTACTGAAGATTGGATTCTTAAAAGTACAAAATTGATAAGAAATGCCAAAAAGCAAAGATTAAAAATCTAGAGTAGAGGTTGGATTTTCAAAAATACAATATTGAAGAATAGAAAAAAGTTATAAAAATTATTAAATATATATATATATGAAGTTTGATTTAAAAAATAGGGTCTTTTTTTGGTAAAGTAATAGTAAGTTATAAAAATGAAAATTAAAGGAGTAATAGAGGACTTAAATTTTTTAAAAAAAATTAAAAATATAAAGAATGATAGTAAAAATGTATCTAGGACTTTCTCTGGTGTTGTGGGCAGTGCGGGGTCAGTTCATTTTCGGATAGTTCCTTGGTCCAGCTTATATTTAACAAGATCTATAGGCCCCTTCCTATGTAGTTGGTACTAACTACAGAGTTTTAATCTATTGCACTGGTCACTTCCAAGGTGATTCCCTCTATTTTAGCTTCTTCTGTTTGCTGGTCTCTTCAGTGTCTAATTTCCGCTCTGACACAAGGGGGCGGTGGTGGACTCTTTTATAGGCTCACTTGTTCGTCACGCTGTGGGGAGGGAGGGACACTGCAAACAAACACAGGCGTGTGTTCGCAGTGTCTCAGCTACACTGGGCATGCCCCCACTCACTGCACGTGTGCCCTCCCTGCTCACACTGCTCAGGCTCTAGGTTGCTCCACCGGGAACTGTCCAAGGCCAGCCCTGGGCTGCATGCACCTCCCAGGTCTAAGCCGCTCAGCTTCAGGCACTCGGGTAGTCCTCAGAGGTGCAGACTCGGTTGGGCCTGCGTTTTGTGCCCTTCCCAGGTCTGAGCAGCTCAAGTGATCAGGTGTTTGTCCAGTGCAGTCGCTATGACTTATCATCTCCCCCGTCCCTGCTGCTCGGTTTTCTGGGTGTACAACTGGTGGATGTTGACCATCCAGAACCCCAAGAAGTCTTAGTTAGCAAAGAAGCCTGCTTGCAGTTTGGTAGATATGCCTCTCTGGGGCGGCAATTGCCCCCTTCTGGCTCTGGCTGCCTGTCACTGGAGGGGGATGGACTGAAGATGGCTAGCTCTGCTCAGTCCTTTGTTCTGTGAGCGGGCCTGACGGTCTCTTAGGTTAGGGCTTTTTGCATAGCTCTAGTAGAGGTGGATATGACTGAAGCGACTTAGAAGCAGTAGCAGCAGCTAGTCAGTCCTTTGTCCTGTATGCAGGCCTGGCGGTGTCTTAGGGCTTTTCACGTGGTAGCTATCCCCCAGTCTGCTTTGCTAGTCCAAGTTAGTCCCTCAGATTGCCTCAGGGCATTCAGGCCCAGACCTTACTCTAAGCAAGGCAGCCCGTGCCTCCCTGCCCAGCCCCTGCTTGCTAGTGGTGGATGCAAGCACCTGTGCTGCTTCTCCACTGGGGGAGTTACTGTTGGACATGTAATCTGTGGGTTTTAATTATTTATTTTTCCTCCCAGTTATGTTGCCCTCTGGTTCCAAGGCTCACCACAGACTCGGCAGTGAGAGTGTTTCCTGGTGTTTGTAAACTTCATTTTTAAGACTCCCTTCCTGGGATGGAGTTCCGTCCCTACCTCTTTGTCTCCCTTTTCATCTTTTATATTTTTTCCTACCTCCTTTTGAAGACAATGGGCTGCTTTTCTGCATGCCTGATGTCCTCTGCGGGCACTCAGAAGTTGTTTTGTGAAATTTACTCAGCGTTTAAATGTTCTTTTAATGAATTTTTGGGAAGAAAGTGGTCTCCCCATCTTATTCCTCTGCCATCTTAGGATCGCCCCTGTTTTATCTACAATTTTAATAACCAACAACTATATTACAATGATATAATGTTATTTAATATAAATTTAATTGGAGGTTAATTACTTTTAAGAAAAGCAGCCTTGCTTAGGGAACTGACAGAAAGCAGCACCTGGGGAAAGCGATGGACAGAGATTAGAATTCAAGTCTTCTTCTTCAGGGACTGTATTATCTGAACATCTTTTCATTAGCAAACAATGAGGACAGGATTCTTAGCATCTGCATGAATTGTTCTTGACTTTACTACTGTTTTTCTTCCTCCTTCTGTGCCTCCCCCCCTCCCCCCGCCCCCAGTACGGCTAACTTGCTTCCTTTCTCCAGATCTGATACCTTTTGAGTTCAGGTGGGCACTGTCTCTTATTGGCACTCTCAGTGGGTTCTTGACACAGCCCTCTGGCTGCACCTTCCCCACCCTCCTGTTTCCCTTCCGTGTGATAAGTGATCTGTTTTAACTGCAGGTCTGAATGTGTCCATTCTCTGTAGCATTTGAATAGCTCCCCATTTCCCTTGGAAAGAGAATGGCATGTATGGCCAGGTCCTAACCCTCTTTCGTTCTCTCTTCCTTGTCCCCTTCCTCTGCTGCACCCTCTCTGCATGAACCCCTACAGCCCATGCTTCCTTTGACATCTTCCAGGAGCATAAATGTATCCTATTCCTGCCTTTTTCAGAGAACTTTTTCTCTATGTTGCATCTACCATTGGCTCCTGGCTTCAGATTCTTGGCTGCTAACCGTAGTTCTCAGGCCTTGCTTGAACACTATCTCCTCTGACTCCCTCAGGCTAAGTCACATCTCCTTGTCCATTCTTCTGGTCCTGTGTGCCATTTGCTTGGTGTGCATCTACCATATGGTGGGACAAATAGTTCTCGTCTGACTGCCCTCCTAGGCCCAGGGCTTCCTGAGAGCAAGAACCCAGTCTCCAGCCTTGCTGGGCACAGAGATGCTCAGTTTGTCTTCCCAATGACTGGAAGCTGTGACTGTTTCATAAGGCCTCCTGGCTTCCTTGGTCTTTCATCACAAACACTGCCTGTGCTGTGGAGGAGCAGCTTTTCACTTTAAGACCTCCAATCTCTCCATCTTCCCAACAGAGTCACATGCTCTCCAGCTTATCCTACTCTACTCCTTCTCCCATTCACTCTTCAGTGTCTGCTGTCTACCAGGGTTATGGGAGCCCAAGAACACAGATGTGCAGGATTCATCAGCCCTGCCTTCCAAGAGCTTCCAGAGCAGTGGCAGGAGTGGGGAAGGAACAGACAGGCAGGAACTTAAGCACGCCACTTCATATAGGCCCTATGTGTGTTAGGGAAAACACTAACTGAAAACACTCACCCTACCCAGGGACCCTGGTAACCATCTGCATGAGCTACTTTATGACAGGAGGTCCTGGCAAGGAACACAGAACAAATAAGCCACCACTAACCAGAAGAATCTGAGTTAAAAATTCTTTAACTCAGAATGGGTGAATTTAACTCAGATGACCATTATATCTACTACTGTGGGCAGGAATCCCTTAGAAGAAATGGAGTAGCCATTATAGTCAACAAGAGTCCAAAATGCAGTACTTGGATGCAATCTCAAAAATGACAGGATGATCTCTGTTCGTTTCCAAGGCAAATCATTCAATATCAGGGTGATCCAAGCCTATGCCCCAAACAGTAATGCTGAAGAAGCTGAAGTCAAATGGTTCTATAAAGACCAACAAGACCTTTTAGAACTAACACCCAAAAGAGATGTCTTTTTCATTCTAGGGGACTGGAATGCAAAAGCAGGAAGTAAAAAAAAACACCTGGAGTAATAGGCAAATTTGGCNTGATACCTTTTGAGTTCAGGTGGGCACTGTCTCTTATTGGCACTCTCAGTGGGTTCTTGACACAGCCCTCTGGCTGCACCTTCCCCACCCTCCTGTTTCCCTTCCGTGTGATAAGTGATCTGTTTTAACTGCAGGTCTGAATGTGTCCATTCTCTGTAGCATTTGAATAGCTCCCCATTTCCCTTGGAAAGAGAATGGCATGTATGGCCAGGTCCTAACCCTCTTTCGTTCTCTCTTCCTTGTCCCCTTCCTCTGCTGCACCCTCTCTGCATGAACCCCTACAGCCCATGCTTCCTTTGACATCTTCCAGGAGCATAAATGTATCCTATTCCTGCCTTTTTCAGAGAACTTTTTCTCTATGTTGCATCTACCATTGGCTCCTGGCTTCAGATTCTTGGCTGCTAACCGTAGTTCTCAGGCCTTGCTTGAACACTATCTCCTCTGACTCCCTCAGGCTAAGTCACATCTCCTTGTCCATTCTTCTGGTCCTGTGTGCCATTTGCTTGGTGTGCATCTACCATATGGTGGGACAAATAGTTCTCGTCTGACTGCCCTCCTAGGCCCAGGGCTTCCTGAGAGCAAGAACCCAGTCTCCAGCCTTGCTGGGCACAGAGATGCTCAGTTTGTCTTCCCAATGACTGGAAGCTGTGACTGTTTCATAAGGCCTCCTGGCTTCCTTGGTCTTTCATCACAAACACTGCCTGTGCTGTGGAGGAGCAGCTTTTCACTTTAAGACCTCCAATCTCTCCATCTTCCCAACAGAGTCACATGCTCTCCAGCTTATCCTACTCTACTCCTTCTCCCATTCACTCTTCAGTGTCTGCTGTCTACCAGGGTTATGGGAGCCCAAGAACACAGATGTGCAGGATTCATCAGCCCTGCCTTCCAAGAGCTTCCAGAGCAGTGGCAGGAGTGGGGAAGGAACAGACAGGCAGGAACTTAAGCACGCCACTTCATATAGGCCCTATGTGTGTTAGGGAAAACACTAACTGAAAACACTCACCCTACCCAGGGACCCTGGTAACCATCTGCATGAGCTACTTTATGACAGGAGGTCCTGGCAAGGAACACAGAACAAATAAGCCACCACTAACCAGAAGAATCTGAGTTAAAAATTCTTTAACTCAGAATGGGTGAATTTAACTCAGATGACCATTATATCTACTACTGTGGGCAGGAATCCCTTAGAAGAAATGGAGTAGCCATTATAGTCAACAAGAGTCCAAAATGCAGTACTTGGATGCAATCTCAAAAATGACAGGATGATCTCTGTTCGTTTCCAAGGCAAATCATTCAATATCAGGGTGATCCAAGCCTATGCCCCAAACAGTAATGCTGAAGAAGCTGAAGTCAAATGGTTCTATAAAGACCAACAAGACCTTTTAGAACTAACACCCAAAAGAGATGTCTTTTTCATTCTAGGGGACTGGAATGCAAAAGCAGGAAGTAAAAAAAAACACCTGGAGTAATAGGCAAATTTGGCCTTGGAATACGGAATGAAGCAGGGCAAAGACTAATAGAGTTTTGCCAAGAGAAGGCATTGGTCATAACAAACACTCTCTTCCAACAACACGAGAGAAGACTCTACACATGGACATCACCAGATGGTCAGTACCAAAATCGGATTGATTATATTCTTTGCAACCAAAGATGGAGAAGCTCTATACAGTCAGCAAAAACAAGATCAGGAGCTGACTGTGGCTCAGATCATTAAATCCTTATTGCCAAATTCTGACTTAAATTGAAGAAAGTGGGGGAAACCACTGGACCATTCAGGTATGATCTAAATCAAATCCCTTATGATTATACAGTGGAAGGGAGAAATAGATTTAAGGGCCTAGATCTGATAGAGTGCCTGATGAACTATGGAATGGGGTTCGTGACATTGTGCAGAAGACAGGGATTAAGACCATCCCCATGGAAAAGAAATGCAAAAAAGCAAAATGGCTGTCTGAGGAGGCCTTACAAACAGCTGTGAAAAGAAGAGGCAAAAAGCAAAGGAGAAAAGGAAAGATATAAGCAACTGAATGCAGAGTTCCAAAGAATAGCAAGAAGAGATAAGAAAGCCTTCCTCAGCGATCAATGCAAAGAAATAGAGGAAAAAAACAGAATGGGAAAGACTAGAGATCTCTTTAAGAAAGTTAGAGATACCAAGGGAACATTTCATGCAAAGATGGGCTCGATAAAGGACAGAAATGATATGAACCTAACAGAAGCAAAAGATATTAAAAAGAGGTGGCAAGAATACACAGAACTGTATAAAAAAGAGCTTCACGACCAAGATAATCACGATGGTGTGATCACTCACCTAGAGCCAGACATCCTGGAATGTGAAGTCAAGTGGACCTTAGAAAGCATCACTACAAACAAAGCTAGTAGAGGTGATGGA
Source organism: Raphicerus campestris (assembly GCA_006410735.1). Lineage (NCBI taxonomy): Eukaryota > Metazoa > Chordata > Mammalia > Artiodactyla > Bovidae > Raphicerus > Raphicerus campestris. The sequence goes on from SJYW01044175.1 coordinate 26,327, forward strand.
ATTCCAGTGGAGCTGTTCCAAATCCTGAAAGATGATGCTGTGAAAGTGCTGCACTCAATATGCCAGCAAATTTGGACAACTCAGCAGTGGCCACAGGACTGGAAAAGGTCAGTTTTCATTCCAATCCCAAAGAAAGGCAATGCCAAAGAATGCTCAAACTACCACACAATTGCACTCCTGTCACATGCTAGTAAACTAATGCTCAAAATTTTCCATGCCAGGCTTCAGCAGTACATGAACCATGAACTTCCAGATGTTTAAGCTGTTTTTAGAAAAGGCAGACGAACCAGAGATCAAATTGCCANGTCACATGCTAGTAAACTAATGCTCAAAATTTTCCATGCCAGGCTTCAGCAGTACATGAACCATGAACTTCCAGATGTTTAAGCTGTTTTTAGAAAAGGCAGACGAACCAGAGATCAAATTGCCAACATCTGTTGGATCATAAAAAAAGCAAGAGAGTTCCAGAAAAACATCTATTTCTGCTTTATTGACTATGCCAAAGCCTTTCACTGTGTGGATCACA
>SJYW01044176.1:5406-25563 GCA_006410735.1 Raphicerus campestris
GGGAGGGATTGGGGGCAGGAGGAGAAGGGGACGACCGAGGATGAGATGGCTGGATGGCATCACTGACTCAATGGATGTGAGTGTGAGTGAACTCCGGGAGTTGGTGATGGACAGGGAGGCCTGGCTTGCTGCGACTCATGGGGTGGCAAAGAGTCGGACACGACTGAGTGACTGAACTGAACTGAGCAGATATGTGAAGAAGTCATTTTGACTATACATTCAGCACTGTTATTTCCATGTCTTTCTTCTCTAAGGACATATGATTCTATAGAATTAGTATAGCATTTTATTCATGTGTGAATTCAGTTTGATTTTATACTCTCCTAAGATATTATAAGCTCTTTTTAATATATAATTAATGCATAAGGCAACACACTATATATCTGTGTGTGCATATTATATATATATGAATATACATATGTATATGATTGCTGAGGTCGTGATCATGCTTATCAGTCTGCTTTGTTCCTCATTTATTGCATTATTTCTGCCTCATTTTCTAAGCTGATTGTTTGCTGTGCTTTTACTCCTCTGTGATTGGCATTAGACTGTGTACATTAACAGCAGAGTGTTTTCAGACTCACTCATTGACATGTTTTAACACTATTTTAAAGTTCAGAAGATACCTATCTTAATCAAAGAGACTGGTATTTCTATTGTACTCTTTTCTCATTTAGAATTGTACTAATCTATAAAGTGCACAATATTTAGGAATGGCTACTCTTTGCATATTTCTCGGATGTCTGTCTTTAACTGCCTTCTGCAATATGCCTACTAGTTTGAGAAAGATTAGAATGGAAAGGGAATAAACTGAAAACTCACAGAGCTTCAGGTTTTTGACCAGAGTTTGTATCCCAGGAATGTTTTTAAGCATATGTGGGCCTTCAACATGAGTAAACTGAGGCTCAGAGAGGAGGGAAATTTCTTCTGGGGTGTTTGTCTTTGTTGGCCAGTTGCTGTTACTCTTGGATGGCATGGATGACATGAATGGTGGAGTATAACATAAAAGTCAGGGAGAGGGCAGACACGCAGATTTCCTCCTCGGTCATTTATTGATAGTTCAGTTTCCGAGGGCAGGAAAGGAGGAGCTAGGATGGAGTTGGGGGTGAGGAGGGACAGAGCGTCTGCTGAATTACTTGACTCTCTACTGTTTGACGGACACTGTCACCAATTGGTACAACACTGTTCCTTTTATCCAGAATGTTCCATTCTGGCAGCTGCCTGAGAGATTGTGATGTAATTCCCCCAAACTTGCTGAGAACCTCATCTACAGTTTCAAACTGTGGCAGATTCCTCCACAACAGTAAATAACTCCTTCTTTAATAACATGTCAAATAAAATCTATGACTGTTTTCTTTTAGCAGATGTGGGCAGTATGACTCAAAAAGGTTTATGACTTCTTTAGTCTATAAAGCTTTATAATGGCTTGGCCAGGATTCACACAGTCACCTTTCTGACTTGACCCTGTTTCACATTAATTGGGACACCTCTATTAGTATCGAATGCATTTTAATTATGTGATTTCTCTCCCATCTTCTGTATTATTCTGTAAGCTCCTAGACAGTCAAAACTTAGTTTGGGCTTAACTTTTCAAACTGAACAATGTTTCTGAAGCTCCTGAAAGGCTAAAGTGAATCTCCTAACAGAGGTTAGTTTCAAAATGTTTTAGAAACCATTGCTTTCCTTTTCATTATGTCATTTTAAAAAGTTGGAATGCTCAGTTTTCTCTAGTTGATTTCTCCAAATGCCCTGTGAAAACTATTTACAGAGATTTCAGAAATTCTGTACAAAATTCCTACGACTCTGAATTTACCTCCTGGGTCTGATTGTGTGGTAGCAACACCTTTATTCTCTCTGTCAATCACATTCACCCAACACAATAATCATAAGTTTTTTTTTTTTTTGATTGCCCTCTGCTATGTGTGTATCTGTGTGTGCGTGTGTGTGTGTTTCTCTCAAACTGACTGTGAAACTGAAGGCACACAGTCGTGTCCGATTCCTTGCGACCCAATGGACTGTAGCCTACCAGGCTCTTCCATACATGGGATTTTCCAGGCAAGCATACTGGAGTGAGTTGCCATTTCCTTCTCCAGGAGATCTTCCCGACTCAGGGATTGAACCCGGTCTCTTGCATTGTAGGCAGACACTTTACTGTCTGAGCCACCAGGGAAGTCTGACCATGGGATACTGACAATTAGTCTTTGCATCTGATCTTTTACCTGCTGTGCAAAACTTTGGAACTGCTTGATGGCTCCACTCACTGACTACATGCCCTCATGAATTATGGTAATTTGGTAGATTATGAGATGCCTCATGATATATAGTCATTCTTTAAGGGGAAATTCTGTGTACTTCTTCTTGGTTAATTTGGAAATGGAGACCACATAACTCATGTGGACTTCTTCATTAGGACTGAGACAATGAAAAAGCAGGTAATAAGTAAGAAGTAGGCTGATGCAGTGAAAAGAGCACTGGAATGTGAGCAAAAGGCGCTGTATTTCAGCTGGCGTTTTTGTGCTTACCTGCTAGGTAACCTTGACCAGTTTCTACAACGCATCCTGTATTATATTTCTTATCCACAAAATAGAAAAACCTCTACTTTTCCTTCTCCTCACAGATGATGTAAATGTCAAATGAGGTAATATCCAGCAATTTATCATTAACTCATCTATCCATTCTTTCATGTATCCTATGCACATTTATTGAATATCAGCTAAATTCTAGGGCTACTAAAATTCATGAAAAGCCCCTAATCTCAAAATGGAGGAGAAAAAAACAAATATCAGTAATGTAATAACAGTTTAAAAAATTCTATGTAAAAAAGCACTTTTTAAATTTTACTGGCAAAGAAATAGAGGTAGTCCCTCTTTTCTTAGAAAATAAAGTCACCTTTCATTCAGGCCTATAAACTGGAAAACTTAAGGGTCATTTTACTCTCCCTTCTTCCTTAGAAACTTTCACATCATCAAATAAGGAAGTCCTATTGAATATTCTTCCTTAACCATTTAAAAGTGTATCAGTTTGAGGAGCTTTGATAGCCTTTTAGAAACAAGTTTTTGTTACTTTTCTGCAAAAGTCCTTCAAAGAGCTTTATTTTGTCTTTAAAATAAAATGTAAGCATTTTAAGAGGAATTAAAATCATTTTTGTCTCCCTTCTGTGTGCTGTCAGAGTATCCCATATTTCCTCATCTATTTCTATTGCTTCATTCCCAAATAATATGTAAGCTCTTTGAGGGAACATACCTGTATTTTTATTGTTGCATTTCTGACAACTAGCCTCTTTTTGTACTGTAGTATATATTTAGTAAATCCTTTTTGCAAGAATGAGTCCCCCGCCACTTTTTTTTTCAATCANCATTTTAAGAGGAATTAAAATCATTTTTGTCTCCCTTCTGTGTGCTGTCAGAGTATCCTATATTTCCTCATCTATTTCTATTGCTTCATCCCCAAATAATATGTAAGCTCTTTGAGGGAACATACCTGTATTTTTATTGCTGCATTTCTGACAACTAGCCTCTTTTTGTACTGTAGTATATATTTAGTAAATCCTTTTTGCAAGAATGAGTCCCCCGACAATTTTTTTTTTCAGTCAAAATGTTCCTGAGGTGTGTTGGATTAAAGTGACTTCCTATTCTGTAGTCACCCTATTACATCTCTCTTGGTGGCTGGAATTCAACCCCTGGNAGTATATATTTAGTAAATCCTTTTTGCAAGAATGAGTCCCCCGCCACTTTTTTTTTCAATCAAAATGTTCCTGAGGTGTGTTGGATTAAAGTGACTTCCTATTCTGTCGTCACCCTATTACATCTCTCTTGGTGGCTGGAATTCAACCCCTGGGAAGAATAACATGGTTCAACGATACGTTATTTTAAATAGCTTGATACTTTCAGGTACATAATCTGTATTTTGCTATCATACCAACAGGAGATGAGACATCTTTTATAAGGTTTTATATACCTTACATGATGTGTATGTGTGCGCTCAGTCGTGTCCAACTCTTTGAAACCGCATGGACTGTAGTTCGCCAGGCTCCTCTCTCCATGGGATTTTTCAGGCAAGAATACAGGAGTGGGTTGTTGCCATTTCCTTCTCCAGGGGATCGTCCCCACCATAGATGGACCGCTCATCTCTTGCATTGACAGGCGGATTCTTTACCACTAGCGCCACCAGGTGGACAGCTTGAAGAAGATTAATTTGTGAAAGTACATTAGCTTTCAAAGGCTATGAAATTTTAAGGCTCTATGATGAGATACTTTGTCCATGTGATAAATGTTAGAAATATGACTTAAATGTGACCCATAGAATTTGTTCACCTAGTGATTTTTGTCGATTTTACGTTTGTCCATGTCCATATTGTCTGATTCCATGGTTTTACGTTCCCAGATATTCTTCTAATATATGTAAAAATATGCATTGCTAATCGAAACAAGGACATGATGAGTCAGGATATACAATAACTTTATTGATTTTTTAAGGTGTTGCTCTGTAATGTATTTTACAATTTAAAAGCACCTTGCCACTACGTGCTAAGCCAGCTGTCCTACGCCAATAAAGACCAAGTTAAGAAAATTGAACAGAATTATTAAACTGCTGAAATATTCAAGGGCAGTATCACTACGCTGTCTTTGTGCTGGCATTAAGTGAACTGTAGCTATTTTTAATGTCTAGAACTGTTTGGCTTTCAGTCATTGTGAACTATCCCAAATGATTAAGCATTTCTTTTGCTCATTGGGTGATATCGGAGAGGGGGACTTTAATTTTTTCCTTCCCTTTTTCTACTTTTTAAAATCAGTACCTCTTCTTAGGATCCCTTTTTCTTGGTAACCCTCTTCCTCTTGTAACCTTGCCACCTAAGAGTGACTTGAGTCTTTCTCTGTCCTTTCATTTACCCTCAGCATTTTGTTACCATAAGACTTGCTGTGTTTATGGAATTATTTAACTGCCACTCTTTATCACTAGAATGCTAGGTCCTTGAGGGTAGGCGATGTATCTTTCTCAGTTTTATTTATTTATAACAAATTCAGTGTATTACTCAGTGAAAGTCACTGTGAGATTTGGGGCATGGAGAGAGCAGCAGATTATCATTTGGGGGACCCTACAAAATCTGAAGAAAACACATCAGATTGTTTACTTGTCAACACTGTTTGACACACAAATGATGCAGTGATTATTAGAATAAATGCAGGTTAATTATTTTTCCAAGTTGATGCTTATCTTTTGAAGAAGATAGTTACATTTTATGTCATATTGCTTTTGTGTCAATATTAATAAAAACACAGTTTTTTTTTTTAACACANGAAGATTAATTTGTGAAAGTACATTAGCTTTCAAAGGCTATGAAATTTTAAGGCTCTATGATGAGATACTTTGTCCATGTGATAAATGTTAGAAATATGACTTAAATGTGACCCATAGAATTTGTTCACCTAGTGATTTTTGTCGATTTTACGTTTGTCCATGTCCATATTGTCTGATTCCATGGTTTTACGTTCCCAGATATTCTTCTAATATATGTAAAAATATGCATTGCTAATCGAAACAAGGACATGATGAGTCAGGATATACAATAACTTTATTGATTTTTTAAGGTGTTGCTCTGTAATGTATTTTACAATTTAAAAGCACCTTGCCACTACGTGCTAAGCCAGCTGCCCTACGCCAATAAAGACCAAGTTAAGAAAATTGAACAGAATTATTAAACTGCTGAAATATTCAAGGGCAGTATCACTACGCTGTCTTTGTGCTGGCATTAAGTGAACTGTAGCTATTTTTAATGTCTAGAACTGTTTGGCTTTCAGTCATTGTGAACTATCCCAAATGATTAAGCATTTCTTTTGCTCATTGGGTGATATCGGAGAGGGGGACTTTAATTTTTTCCTTCCCTTTTTCTACTTTTTAAAGTCAGTACCTCTTCTTAGGATCCCTTTTTCTTGGTAACCCTCTTCCTCTTGTAACCTTGCCACCTAAGAGTGACTTGAGTCTTTCTCTGTCCTTTCATTTACCCTCAGCATTTTGTTACCATAAGACTTGCTGTGTTTATGGAATTATTTAACTGCCACTCTTTATCACTAGAATGCTAGGTCCTTGAGGGTAGGCGATGTATCTTTCTCAGTTTTATTTATTTATAACAAATTCAGTGTATTACTCAGTGAAAGTCACTGTGAGATTTGGGGCATGGAGAGAGCAGCAGATTATCATTTGGGGGACCCTACAAAATCTGAAGAAAACACATCAGATTGTTTACTTGTCAACACTGTTTGACACACAAATGATGCAGTGATTATTAGAATAAATGCAGGTTAATTATTTTTCCAAGTTGATGCTTATCTTTTGAAGAAGATAGTTACATTTTATGTCATATTGCTTTTGTGTCAATATTAAAAAAAACACAGTTTTTTTTTAACACATAGGAAGTTCACACAATACTGTGATTTAGCCACTTACTAACTGTGCAATCTGGAGACAATAAATTTATCATCATCCCACCTTCTGAAAGATTATCTTAAGACCAATTTGCAAATAAAAATAAATAGCAATAGAGAAATATTTATGCTGTTATAATTAGAGCTTGGGCAACATTTCTTTAAGTTAAATTATTTATATATCTTCACAACAAGCTCATGAATTTGGTATTATTCACATTTTAAAGGTATATAAACTGAAATATAGAACAGTTAGGTGACTTTCCCAGATATAAACAGCAAGTGGCAGTCAGGATGAGACCTTGCTGTGTGACTTCACAATCATTAGCTCTGACCCACATGTCAAGTAAGTAAACTACATTGTAGATTATTAATAAATGGTGACCAATAGTCTGGGCTTCTCGGGTAAAGGATCCTCCTGCCAATACAGGAGTCAAGGGTTCGATCCCTAGGATGGGAAGATCCTGTGGAGGAGGAAATGGCACTCCACTCCCGTATTCTTGCCTGGGAAATCCCATGGACAGAGGAGCCTCACAGGCTATAGTCCATGGGGTCGCAAAGAGGCAGACACTACTGAACGCATAAACACACACACACACACAATATTATTACTATACACCTATAGCTGTTGAAAAGAAGTAGACAATATTTTCACTGGCTTTACCTTTAGCCATAAGCCATTACTTACAGGTTTTAAGTAAAAATCCACTATCTCCTATGAACTTCCTTCATCAGCTGGTGAGATGCATGGGTAAGGAGTGATATCATTCTAAAGATATTGGAGTGAAGTCAGAGGTTACAGGGTTTTTGACTGATTCTACCAAAAATTCCTAAATTCTTATCCAGTCCACTGACTCAAGGCAGAAAATGCATTGTATTGAAGATAGTCATCCATCAGTGTGGGGATATTCATGTTTGAATGTTCTGAGGCACAAAATCCTTTGTCCTTCTTTTCAACCTCATTTTACATGCTTGAACATAAGCCATTTTTGTTGACAGAGTTCAGAGATCTTATGGCAACTGCCTAATTATTCAAGGTGGATGACCTTGACATTGATCAATATCCAATGAGTTATTAAAAACTGAGCAATGATTGGTGACAGAAAGGGCAAATATAATTTACACTTAAGATATCTGAATTATAAATGCAATTGCAGTGACTTGGCATAATTCCTTAAGTTCTTAGGAAGAGTGTTAAAGGATATGTTAAAGATTAGCCTATAAAGGTTTACAAGCATGTGAGCTTGAGGGCTCCAAGAGATATTCAAGAAGTTTGCATTTTTTGCACTTAACCCAAACTCTCAAATCAATTATGAAACGCAAGTAGATGCTACTTTCAAATAAGTAACATCGTGGCTTGTCGTTTTTCACTGATCAAGTTCAACTCTTGCAGTATGGACAAACACATGATCTAAAAGAGAGGAGATAGTGGCTTAATTTTGTGATCTAGCCGTAAGTATGTGACTTTGGACAAGTTAATTCTTTTGTAGATACTAGTCCCTTCTGAGAAGTGAAGTTATTTTCTGGATGTTCAGGATCTTTTTATTCTGTAGCAAAATTTCCAAATCTCTCAAGTCTTGTAGGAAGGGTGGAAGCAAACTTTCATCTCTTGTTTCCAGACAAATACATCCTATGATGTCCAGGGTAGAACTGGGCTCAGTGTTAAGTGTTCCCTCTTAATGAGGAACACTTTTGAAAGCTTAGGGACACTTTGCAGATAACTTGTTTAGCCAAGCATATTGTACATAATGGGGGATTGCCTTTATCACAGGAGAGATGTGATGAACACAAATTGAGCTCAATGAATGAATACTGATTGAAGACAGTTAACTATCACATTCTTGCTCAGACTGGATACTCCCAAAACACTGAAAGAGAGAAATTGAAATAGAAAGACAGAAACAATTTCTCTTTGAAAGGGATAAACAATCTATTGAAAGAGAGAAACAACTGGATTGCTCCCTATATCACCCCAACCACCTGAGGCCAGTTTTTTAACTCCACTTTATGAATAAGGAACCCAGTGGTCAGAGATTCAGTTATATTTCTGTGGTTTGTAACTCTTGAGACAAAAACTTAATCTTCTGAAACCAATTCCAGTACTTTGTCTAAAGTACTATACTGTATTTTTCTTCCTACTATTTCTATTATTGTTTAAATATTTAGAGAGCTTCCTGGCATATTCTAGCCACTTCATAATTAACATAGTTATTAGTTCACTGAAGTATGCTGATACGTAAAATCATTCCTTTATAATTTAAAGAGAATCTTTTAAAAAAAAATCCCATATCTATTTCTGATAGTCATGGAGAAGATATTAAGTAAATGAAAGAAAATGATAAAAAGTGACTTAACTTTGAGGACTAAAGGACAAAATATGGTTGCTCTATCTACAAACATGAAACCTGAAGCTCGTACAATACCAGTTTGTAAACTCACGCTTTGGCAGATGGTAACGTTAGCCACAGTCTTTTACGCTGTCTATGCTTGGTTGAACTAAACTTCTCAAGATCGCCTTCTCACTTCTTGAATTGTTTATTAAAAAGGTGAAGTGAAGTTTTTTGAGTAGGATGAACTATAGCTTAAATCCTTGTCTTGACTCTTCAGATGTAATTAAATATCTAAAATATTTGCATACTGGCGCCAGTACATACTTACTTGATGATCTTGGAGGTATTGTTTAACCTCTTATCTGTAAGAGGAATAATATCTATATCAAAACAAGTACTGGGTACATTTAGTAAAGTCTTTGGATATACTATAAAATTGGATATACTAAAAATATATATAAAATTTTTAATTTCATTGAGGATCAGTTCTCTCATCCATAAAATAAGAGTGGTTACTATATAATGTACAACTGTAAAGGTTTAAAGTGATAATATAGGACCCCTACCATATAAGAGGCATCCAATTATGATATTATTGTCATATTCTTGTCATTCCCCAAACAGGGTTATATATGGGAAAAAAAGATAAACACCACCTGTAGTGATTGAGCACTTGCTCAGATGGTGGCCTGATTGACAAACTTAGACTCTCTGTGGGGTGTAGTCAGTATCAGCTCAGTTAGTTCAGTCACCCAGCTGTATCTGACTCTTTGCGACCCCATGGACTGCAGCAACGCCAGGCCTCCATGTCCATTGAGTCGGTGATGACATCCAATCATTTCATCCTCTGTCGTCCCCTTCTTCTCCTGCCCTCAATCATTCCCAGCATCAGGGTCTTTTCAAATGAGTCAGTTCTTTGCATCAGGTAGCCAAAGTATTGGAATTGCAGCTTCAGCATCAGTCCTTCCAGTGAATATTCATGATTGATTTCCTTTAGGATGGACTGGTTGGATCTCCTTGCTGTCCACGGGACTCTCAAGAGTCTTCTCCAACACCATAGTTCAAAAGCATCAATTCTTCAGCACTCAGCTTTCTTTATACTCTGACTCCCACATCCACACCTGACTACTGGGAAAACCATAGCTTTGACTAGATGGACCTTTGTTGGCAAACTAATGTCTCTGATTTTNGGGACTTTAATTTTTTCCTTCCCTTTTTCTACTTTTTAAAGTCAGTACCTCTTCTTAGGATCCCTTTTTCTTGGTAACCCTCTTCCTCTTGTAACCTTGCCACCTAAGAGTGACTTGAGTCTTTCTCTGTCCTTTCATTTACCCTCAGCATTTTGTTACCATAAGACTTGCTGTGTTTATGGAATTATTTAACTGCCACTCTTTATCACTAGAATGCTAGGTCCTTGAGGGTAGGCGATGTATCTTTCTCAGTTTTATTTATTTATAACAAATTCAGTGTATTACTCAGTGAAAGTCATTGTGAGATTTGGGGCATGGAGAGAGCAGCAGATTATCATTTGGGGGACCCTACAAAATCTGAAGAAAACACATCAGATTGTTTACTTGTCAACATTGTTTGACACACAAATGATGCAGTGATTATTAGAATAAATGCAGGTTAATTATTTTTCCAAGTTGATGCTTATCTTTTGAAGAAGATAGTTACATTTTATGTCATATTGCTTTTGTGTCAATATTAAAAAAAACACAGTTTTTTTTTAACACATAGGAAGTTCACACAATACTGTGATTTAGCCACTTACTAACTGTGCAATCTGGAGACAATAAATTTATCATCATCCCACCTTCTGAAAGATTATCTTAAGACCAATTTGCAAATAAAAATAAATAGCAATAGAGAAATATTTATGCTGTTATAATTAGAGCTTGGGCAACATTTCTTTAAGTTAAATTATTTATATATCTTCACAACAAGCTCATGAATTTGGTATTATTCACATTTTAAAGGTATATAAACTGAAATATAGAACAGTTAGGTGACTTTCCCAGATATAAACAGCAAGTGGCAGTCAGGATGAGACCTTGCTGTGTGACTTCACAATCATTAGCTCTGACCCACATGTCAAGTAAGTAAACTACATTGTAGATTATTAATAAATGGTGACCAATAGTCTGGGCTTCTCGGGTAAAGGATCCTCCTGCCAATACAGAAGTCAAGGGTTCGATCCCTAGGATGGGAAGATCCTGTGGAGGAGGAAATGGCACTCCACTCCCGTATTCTTGCCTGGGAAATCCCATGGACAGAGGAGCCTCACAGGCTATAGTCCATGGGGTCGCAAAGAGGCAGACACTACTGAACGCATAAACACACACACACACACAATATTATTACTATACACCTATAGCTGTTGAAAAGAAGTAGACAATATTTTCACTGGCTTTACCTTTAGCCATTAGCCATTACTTACAGGTTTTAAGTAAAAATCCACTATCTCCTATGAACTTCCTTCATCAGCTGGTGAGATGCATGGGTAAGGAGTGATATCATTCTAAAGATATTGGAGTGAAGTCAGAGGTTACAGGGTTTTTGACTGATTCTACCAAAAATTCCTGAATTCTTATCCAGTCCACTGACTCAAGGCAGAAAATGCATTGTATTGAAGATAGTCATCCATCAGTGTGGGGATATTCATGTTTGAATGTTCTGAGGCACAAAATCCTTTGTCCTTCTTTTCAACCTCATTTTACATGCTTGAACATAAGCCATTTTTGTTGACAGAGTTCAGAGATCTTATGGCAACTGCCTAATTATTCAAGGTGGATGACCTTGACATTGATCAATATCCAATGAGTTATTAAAAACTGAGCAATGATTGGTGACAGAAAGGGCAAATATAATTTACACTTAAGATATCTGAATTATAAATGCAATTGCAGTGACTTGGCATAATTCCTTAAGTTCTTAGGAAGAGTGTTAAAGGATATGTTAAAGATTAGCCTATAAAGGTTTACAAGCATGTGAGCTTGAGGGCTCCAAGAGATATTCAAGAAGTTTGCATTTTTTGCACTTAACCCAAACTCTCAAATCAATTATGAAACGCAAGTAGATGCTACTTTCAAATAAGTAACATCGTGGCTTGTCGTTTTTCACTGATCAAGTTCAACTCTTGCAGTATGGACAAACACATGATCTAAAAGAGAGGAGATAGTGGCTTAATTTTGTGATCTAGCCATAAGTATGTGACTTTGGACAAGTTAATTCTTTTGTAGATACTAGTCCCTTCTGAGAAGTGAAGTTATTTTCTGGATGTTCAGGATCTTTTTATTCTGTAGCAAAATTTCCAAATCTCTCAAGTCTTGTAGGAAGGGTGGAAGCAAACTTTCATCTCTTGTTTCCAGACAAATACATCCTATGATGTCCAGGGTAGAACTGGGCTCAGTGTTAAGTGTTCCCTCTTAATGAGGAACACTTTTGAAAGCTTAGGGACACTTTGCAGATAACTTGTTTAGCCAAGCATATTGTACATAATGGGGGATTGCCTTTATCACAGGAGAGATGTGATGAACACAAATTGAGCTCAATGAATGAATACTGATTGAAGACAGTTAACTATCACATTCTTGCTCAGACTGGATACTCCCAAAACACTGAAAGAGAGAAATTGAAATAGAAAGACAGAAACAATTTCTCTTTGAAAGGGATAAACAATCTATTGAAAGAGAGAAACAACTGGATTGCTCCCTATATCACCCCAACCACCTGAGGCCAGTTTTTTAACTCCACTTTATGAATAAGGAACCCAGTGGTCAGAGATTCAGTTATATTTCTGTGGTTTGTAACTCTTGAGACAAAAACTTAATCTTCTGAAACCAATTCCAGTACTTTGTCTAAAGTACTATACTGTATTTTTCTTCCTACTATTTCTATTATTGTTTAAATATTTAGAGAGCTTCCTGGCATATTCTAGCCACTTCATAATTAACATAGTTATTAGTTCACTGAAGTATGCTGATACGTAAAATCATTCCTTTATAATTTAAAGAGAATCTTTTAAAAAAAAATCCCATATCTATTTCTGATAGTCATGGAGAAGATATTAAGTAAATGAAAGAAAATGATAAAAAGTGACTTAACTTTGAGGACTAAAGGACAAAATATGGTTGCTCTATCTACAAACATGAAACCTGAAGCTCGTACAATACCAGTTTGTAAACTCACGCTTTGGCAGATGGTAACGTTAGCCACAGTCTTTTACGCTGTCTATGCTTGGTTGAACTAAACTTCTCAAGATCGCCTTCTCACTTCTTGAATTGTTTATTAAAAAGGTGAAGTGAAGTTTTTTGAGTAGGATGAACTATAGCTTAAATCCTTGTCTTGACTCTTCAGATGTAATTAAATATCTAAAATATTTGCATACTGGCGCCAGTACATACTTACTTGATGATCTTGGAGGTATTGTTTAACCTCTTATCTGTAAGAGGAATAATATCTATATCAAAACAAGTACTGGGTACATTTAGTAAAGTCTTTGGATATACTATAAAATTGGATATACTAAAAATATATATAAAATTTTTAATTTCATTGAGGATCAGTTCTCTCATCCATAAAATAAGAGTGGTTACTATATAATGTACAACTGTAAAGGTTTAAAGTGATAATATAGGACCCCTACCATATAAGAGGCATCCAATTATGATATTATTGTCATATTCTTGTCATTCCCCAAACAGGGTTATGTATGGGAAAAAAAGATAAACACCACCTGTAGTGATTGAGCACTTGCTCAGATGGTGGCCTGATTGACAAACTTAGACTCTCTGTGGGATGTAGTCAGTATCAGCTCAGTTAGTTCAGTCACCCAGCTGTATCTGACTCTTTGCGACCCCATGGACTGCAGCAACGCCAGGCCTCCATGTCCATTGAGTCGGTGATGACATCCAATCATTTCATCCTCTGTCGTCCCCTTCTTCTCCTGCCCTCAATCATTCCCAGCATCAGGGTCTTTTCAAATGAGTCAGTTCTTTGCATCAGGTAGCCAAAGTATTGGAATTGCAGCTTCAGCATCAGTCCTTCCAGTGAATATTCATGATTGATTTCCTTTAGGATGGACTGGTTGGATCTCCTTGCTGTCCACGGGACTCTCAAGAGTCTTCTCCAACACCATAGTTCAAAAGCATCAATTCTTCAGCACTCAGCTTTCTTTATACTCTGACTCCCACATCCACACCTGACTACTGGGAAAACCATAGCTTTGACTAGATGGACCTTTGTTGGCAAACTAATGTCTCTGATTTTTAATATGCTCTCTAGGTTGGTCATAGCTTTTAATACAAGGAGCAAGCATCTTTTAATTTCATGGCTGAAGTCACCATTCGCAGTGATTTTGGAGCCCTCCCAAAAATAAAGTTTGCCACTGTTTCTATGGTTTCCTCATCTATTTGCCATGAAGTGATAGATTACTTTTTAAAAGCTAAACAAATAATTATCATTACAGTTCTGGTTAAAAATAAGCAGTGGTCTAATTTTCTAGATCATATCTTTTCTCTCTTCCTTTTCCTACATTGTCTCATTTTAGATTTGAGATTCTTCCAATATAGTCCTGAGGTGTTTATACTCTCTTGAATTTGGGCAATGCAGTTGCCAACTATGTGTAAATTTAATAAAAAGAGCAATTAGGTTTCTTTAGATTTGGGAGAGCCCTTCCATTTTATCTGCATGTATATTTATTAAGTAAAGTTTTATTTCATTATGTTTTTAACTTTTGTTTCTGTTACAATTATTCTTGTTTCCATTTGAGAAGAAAACAAGAAATCTTATGTTGGCTCTTCACTTTGTTTTTTCATTGTTCTTTATTTTCATACTCTTAATCATTTTATGACTTTATTATAAGTATTAAATCTATCCTTCACATTCTGATTTAATTTTCAACCCAATTACCTTTGGTATTTACTAACTTTAATGCAGATTTTCATTTTGATATTTGAGTTTGACTTTTAAAAATTTCCCATTCATCCTTTTAATCTCTTCATATCCCCTTTCACCTCCACCTGCTGACTTTTTAAAATCCAGCTTTTTATTTGCTTATGAATTTCTGTATGTTATAGTTGTAATAAATAACTTTCAATGATTTGTTTTCCATCTGAACCTGTAGGCTATTTGCTTTCTCTTTATTTACACCTCTTTTTTTTCACTAGTTACATATAACTCAAGAACAAGCAAATACAGTCCCAAGTAGATGTCCCTGTAGACCTAGGTTTGACAAAACATGAACCTTGTAAGTTGCCCTTGACCCCATGTTTGTGTTGATCATATCCCATTCTCAAGTATAAAGATGAATAATAAGTTAAGACATAGGGTTTCTAGCCTGAAGTTTAACGTATTCTATACAGAAGAGCTTTAAGTAGTCAAATAGTGTGAGTTAAAAGACATATTTACCAATAACCTCTAGTGTTAACAGTAAGCATCTGGTATGCCTCCAGCATTATCTGTCAATCTGAGATTTGTCTACTAAGTTGAGGGCAGAGATGTGGAAAAGATTGAACAATGAATTATCTCTCGAATAGTAGTTCTGGAAGATAACTCTTCTATCAATATGTAACAGTAAATACTTAGGCTTTCATTGCTACCTTTGTTGCCCTTTCAATCATAAATGTCCTTTGTGATTATTACTAAGTAGATCGCCCTTCAAAAATAATGTAAATAGGGTTGACAAGACTTATGCAAAGTTGTTTTCCCTCAAGTAGAACACTCTGCCATATGTCTCAGAGATAACAGCTATTGAAATGTACATAAGTTAATTGACTATGGGCTTTGTCCTCATGGCTAAGTTGCAGACACACAGATGAGACAAAGTTTTCAATTTTGCCTGCAAGTTAAAGTCACTCAGTTGTGTCCTACTCTTTGCATCCCCATGGCCTATAGAGTCCATGGAATTCTCCAGGCCAGAATACTGGAGTGGGTAGCCTTTCCCTTCTCCAGGGGATCTTCCCAACACAGGAATCAAACCCTGGTCTCCTGCATTGTAGGCTGATTCTTTACCAGCTGAGCCACAAGGGAAGTCCAGTTTTGCCTAAACTCACATAATTAGTCCACCTAAAATGATAGTGTCTATTTCCTTAAGAGAGATGCTTGTCAAAAATCCCTTGATACTAAATCTACATTTATACCCTATAGTTAAAATCTCTTAAGATCTCTTATGCAAGAAAAAGGAAGCAATATGCTTTTTCTAAAATTCTCCTAAAGGTAGATTTCAATTATCTTTACTATCTAAGTCTTATCATAAAATATTCATCCTTTTGTCAATTAGAACTTGGTTACAATCTTGAGAAATGGCTACTTTTCATAGCTACTTTTAAAATCTAGGAAATCTCTGAATTATAAGCAGGGTGATGTAGCAGAAAGAATTCAGACTTTAGAATCACTCAGATTATGTTAAGATAGGTTCAAATAAGACTTCTATTTATCTAATTTTTGAGATTTTTGAACTTCTGCTATTTATTAGCTCTGAAGTCTTTGTCAGACCATGGAACATCTCTGGGACTTAGTTACTTTGCATTGTAGAAAAAGAGGAAGGAAAAAGGAGGAGAAAGAAGATGAGAACGAGGAGGAGGGAGGAGATAGGAGGGAAAGAGAAATAATTCAAATTTCAGGATAGTGGTTATTGGAAATTGTATGTGAAAAGAGACTGGCACACGGAGTAGTTTCTTATTTTAATAAAAAGCAGCACAGAGAAAACACATCTGTATGATTCTTAAGGCAACACAGTGGAGCAGTTCAGGCCACTTGAATCAGAATCCCACTTGCCCATGTAATAGTGTGACTTTGGGAAAGACACTCAAACTTTCTCCCTCTTTTATAGAAATGAGGAGAGTCACAAGGACTATCTTGTTGCATCAGGAAGCTGGAGTAATTTTTGGTGAAACACATAGTAGGTCTTACTTAAATCTTTACTAATTTTTCCTAACAGTGAGAAATTCCTTTCTATACTAGGCAGAGATTAAAAAAAAAGTATCAATCAGATCACTGATTTCTTTTCTTAGGAGACTAATATTTGTCACTTAGGTGGTTTTTTCCGAAATTGCAAAGCACTAGCAGAGAAGTTTTAAAACATATACTTCAGTATGAGCTCGTTTTAGGATTTTTTTTTTCTAGGTTCTGTCTTATGAACTGTATGACATTTTGAACAAGTTGCTTAACCTTAGATGCAGTCTCCTTGTTTCCCAAAATGGTCTCAGTGACAGTACTCACATCACAGAACTGCTTTTGAGGATGAAGGAATACAATGGAGTTAAGCCTGGTATGGGCAGTGCTGGCTACAGAACACACATAGCTACAGTGAGGCTAACAACAATACAAAGGATGAGATTAACAGGGGAAACATGTCACAGATTATTATTCCTATTTTATTTTCCTAACAGTAAAATTGTACGTTATCCCTAATTTTCCCTTCATTTTCTACCCTGGGGTCCAGTGAACTGATTTGCTTAAAATCAAATGAGTGGTGTATTATAGTAAAATGAGCACCTCTTTGTCACACTTTAAGACTCTCTATGCAACCTCTTAGTTTTAGTAAAAAATAAGTATAACTGCCACAAAAAGTAGTTTTGAGGACTAAAGTAATCGCATTTTCCAAAGCTGCATAAAATAGCTGGAAAAAGACCAGCAGTGTATCATTGTTAAAGTCGTTCTAATGATATTTTGAGATACAATTAGCCTTCAGTGACAATTTTATAAGATACCAGACATGACATTTATCCTTCTNCTATGCAACCTCTTAGTTTTAGTAAAAAATAAGTATAAACTGCCGTAAAAAGTAGTTTTGAGGACTAATCGCATTTTCCAAAGCTGCATAAAATAGCTGGAAAAAGACCAGCAGTGTATCATTGTTAAAGTCGTTCTAATAATATTTTGAGATACAATTAGCCTTCAGTGACAATTTTATAAGACACCAGACATGACATTTATCCTTTTATATTCTTAACAGTGATAAAAACAGACAAGTCTGCTCTTGTTTCTGATGTTTCTCTATCATAATGAGGAAGAAACTGAGGCTCAGAGAGTTTAAGAAACTTGCCTTAGCAAAGTCAGATCTATTTGACTCAGAACTCCAGAATGTCTCCACTATTTAATTCTCATGCAAGATTAAAAATAAGTAAATTCAGTTAGCCTCACTTCCAAGTGTAGCAAAAAAATCACTTTGAAATGGTTCCTGAGTGTTTCTCCCCCCGCCCCCTCCCCCATTAAGGATTCTAAGGGATATAATGGTTTGAAACCCCTTTGTCACTTAACATTTCAAATACACTAACAGATGGCTTCTCCCAACTCTAGGCAGATGATGGTTCAGAAATAAGTGGTATTGGGAGATTTCTTGGGAACGCTCAGGGACCGGAAAGACAGCTGTCACGGAATATCTTAATTACAGCATTTACAAAGTTCTAATTAATGTAATGGTACTTTTATGATTATATTAATGTTATGACCATCAGGGCGTTTGTTGCTGAACTCATTTGGCTAGATAATTTGGAACTCATTACATATTTTAAGGCTAACAACTGTTATATGAGCTTGAGGATCTTTTGCTTGCCAATAGAAAAAAAAAACAAAAATTACTTTATAACTAACTATATAACTGAAAAATGTAGTTTTAAAAAAGTGTTTTGCTTAAAATATTTGAAAAGGATAGACATTTATATATTCCACAATTAAAACATGATAGAATATATTGGAGAAAGAACAGTGCTTTTAGAGGCTAGATGCTTGTGTCATATACTGGCTGTGTGACACTGGGCAAGTCATTTCATTTTCCTGGGTTTGTTTCTTTTACAATGAAGTGGGGATGCTACCAAAATTATCTACTTTTATTGGTTGTTATAAGAACAATTTATACTGTTTAATTTGTAGGGATTTTTTTATATAAGGAGTTGTAAATTCTATCTGAATCTCTCAGTGGAAGCTACATGAAACTGAAATGAACATTTTGAATTCCAAATGTCTCTTCTAGTCACACAAATACATTATGGCTTTTTTAAAAAAAATTGTTGCTTTTTTGTTGTTATTTGTGACACATATATGAGGTGAATAAGAAGAGGCTTCCCTGGTGGCTCAGAGGTTAAAGCGTCTGCCTGCAATGCGGGAGACCTGGGTTTGATCCCTGGAGAAGGAAATGGCACCCCACTCCAGTATTCTTGCCTGGAGAATCCCCACAGACAGAGGAGCCTGGTGGGCTACAGTCCACGGGGTCACAGAGAGTCGGACACAACTGAGCGACTTCACTCACTCACTCACTCTGGAATACAATGTGATCCAGGGCAGGCAGATTTCCTATCCTCTCTGAATGATAATTTTAAGAAAAGTGGTTTGCTTAACTGCCAGACATAGGGCACTATTGTGAAAACAAAATGAGTTAAGCAGGTGATAAAGCACCTACACGTAGATACATTCTCTATTCCAGATACATATTATTTTAACAGATGTTGTTTAGTTGCTAAGTCTTGTTTGATCCTTTTGTGATTCCATGGACTACAGCCCACCAAGTTNAGCAGGTGATAAAGCACCTACACGTAGATACATTCTCTATTCCAGATACATATTATTTTAACAGATGTTGTTTAGTTGCTAAGTCTTGTTTGATCCTTTTGTGATTCCATGAACTACAGCCCACCAAGTTCCTGTGTCCATGGCATTTCCCAGGCAAGAATACTGGAATGGGTTGCCATTCCCTTCTCCAGGGGATCTTCCTGAACTGCGGGTTGCACCTGGACCTCCTGCCTTGAAGACAGATTCTTTATTGTTCAGTCACCAGGGAAACCCTGGGCTAAGAAAAACCTGACTGATTTAGGAAACTAAATACTGTGGCTTCCATCATGAAGCTCAAGAGCTTTTGGAAGGTGCCAGGTGATGAAGTTAGGGATGATTCTTGTAAGACTCTGAATCTCTTCCTAATGAAATAAATAAAGGATTTGTAGCTGGAAAGTTTTGGATATTATTTAATTGCTGTTTTTAGGAAAGTCTATCTGCTGTTGAAAATAGGTGTGAATGAGGAGATCAAGACCAGTTAAAAATATAGAACTTCCTCAGGTTAAGATGGAATCATATCCTAATAAATTCAACAAAAGTTGTAAATATAGTAAGTTTAAAAATTCTTTTAACACATCTAACTTGCCAAACATGATAGCTTACCCTGGCCTACCTTAAACATACTCAGAACACAGTATTCTGCTGTTGGGCAAAATTATTTAATACAAAGACTATGTATGTCATAACAAAGGGTTGACTATGTTGTATAATCTATTGGCTACTGTACTGGATGTGAAAAATAACATTGTCATATGGGTGCAGAGTGGTTGTAAAAGTGTCGGATGTTTCCTGGCATGATGGTGTGACTGGGAGCTGTGGCTGCCGTTGCTGCCCTCCATCATGGGAGAGTGCTA
>SJYW01044180.1:8047-29713 GCA_006410735.1 Raphicerus campestris
TGACGTAGAGGGACAGGGGCTGCAGCCAGCCAAGGGAGACACTGCGCAGAGAAGCCCGGAGACCCAATGTCCCAACCTCATCCTCCTCTCTAATCTCCTGCAATCTCCTGCTGGAGATTTCCTCTGGCAGAACCCACTAGAAGCAGAGAACAAGAGAGCCCTTTTTGTAAAGGGGGTATTAGCTGTATTATTATTATTATTTCATTGTACTGGGTCTTCCTCACTCTCCAGCTGCGGTGAGCAGGGTCTACTCTGCTGCTGTGCACAGGCTTCTCACTGCAGTGGCCTCCCTTGTTGCAGAGCACCGGTTCTAGGTGCACTGGCTACAGGAGTTGCACCACACGGGCTCAGAAGCTGTGGCTCACGGGCCCTAGAATATGGAGCCAGTAGCTGTGGCACCCAGGCTTAGCTGCTCTGCAGCAGGTGGAATCTTCTAGACCAGGGGTTGAACCATGTCCCCTGCATCTTATCAACTTTACCACCAGGGAAGTCCCAAGAGAACTCACTGATATGGTCCATCCCGGTCAGCCTACCAGGGCAGAGACCAGGGTGAAAACAGTGGAGAGAGGGGAGGGCCTAGAGGAGCAAGAGGAAGGCGCCAGGCAGGTTCCTCTTGTTACCTTTGAAGTTAGNCGAACCATGTTCCCTGTATCTTATCAACTTTACCACCAGGGAAGTCCCAAGAGAACTCACTGATACGGCCCATCCTGGTCAGCCTACCAGGGCAGAGACCAGGGTGAAAACGGGGGAGAGAGGGGAGGGCCTGGAGGAGCAAGAGGAAGGCGCCAGGCAGGTTCCTCTTGTTACCTTTGAAGTTAGAGCCTTAATCTTTTCTATATCACAGAACAGTTTGTAGTTAAGGTTCATCTCTAGAACCATGTTGGCGTGGTGCACATAGGTAGTAAGAATGTCCTAGACTACATTATGAAGTGCTTATTTTACATCAAGCTCTGTGCTAACTGCTTTATATGTTTTATTTCATGTAAACGACAAAGGCAGGATATGAACCCAACCAATTTAATTCGAGGGCTACACACTTAATGAATATACTACAAAGTCTCTCCAAACTTGGGTGGAAGGAAATAAGAAGATATTCCAAAGAGAGACGGCTAACAAAGACAAAAGATAGCAATAAACAAGTCTCAGACATGGTCTGGCAGAGTGTCAGCCCTGGCAGGTGTAGAGAAGCAGAAGGCAAAAGACAAGGGAAAGATTGATTCATAAAACTATCAGGCTAAAGACTTTAGTGTTGGATCCACAGGCAATAGGATGTCAGATAGAATCATAATTACTGGGGCTTGAGACAGAATGTTCCATGGGGTGGTGTGCAGGATAGTTCATAAGGGAAGGAAAGACAGAGGACCACTTAGGAGACGTCAGGGTGACTGGGTGATCCAGGTGACAGGTGACAGTGACCGAACTTGGAAGATGGTCTGGGGATATAAAGGACCCCAGGCAGAAGAACAGAGGGGAGGAGGTGGGATGGGGAGTGGTAGTGGGCAGCCCCATTCGGCCCTGTAATTCTGTTTTTACTCTCAAAGCAAACTAAAATATTGACTCGATTCTGCTCTTACCCCGAACCCAAAAGCTGCTTCTTTTTTCATTTGTCAGCTTAAGTGGAACAAAAGTCATCAACATCAGTCAATTACCTTGCTGCGGCCTGAAAGGGTCCGTGGACCTGAAAGTCATTAGCCAGGTCTGGTTTTTGGAGTCATTGACCTCCAGTCTCTCTAGGATACAGAGAGGGAACCTTGATTTAATTGACCTGACTAAAACAGCAATTTCTGTGATGACTTTCACGGAAATAGGCCACTAGCAGAGAGATCTTAGTGACACATTAAAAATTCACGTGCCTAAAGAGCTTCAACAGTCAACAGGCCCACCATTGGGAGCCTGATTTCCACAGCAGCGTGGCAGGCTCCCAGGGGTGCCAGGGGTACTGCCCTTGACCAAGTGGGAACAGCCCACCCAGGTCACCTTGGAGTTAGAGGTAAAGGGCAGAGCTTGACGGAGGCACACGGGAATGTGAAAGACAAGAAGATTCAAACCTTCCCCGGTATTCCCCATCGGAGTGGAAGGAAACAGCATCTACTCCAGTGCAAAGCCAGAAATCTGGGACTCCTCTCCCACCCTCACCCATCACACCCCAAGTCACCAAGTTCTGCCTATTCTAACTCCTCAGCACCTCTCAGAGCATGCACTCTCTCCATCTGTTCTATCATATCTCCCTTGGTTACTACAAAACTTCTTCCTCCCTGTATAATCTTATATTCTGTGCTCACCCACAGTGAATGACTTTTGAGTGTCCCCAGGGCACGCTTTACACTCTGTTATTGCAACCAGAGGCCACACGTGCACCAGGCACCCGACAATGGAGGGGCAGAGGGAGCCCCAGTGACGTCAGTGACTTCACACTTCATCACTGGGGCCCTTCCTCATTTCCAGGAGCTGCTATAACAAATTACCACAAATTTAGTGGCTTGAAACAATAGACATTTATTTTGTCACAATGATGGAGGCCACAAGTTCAAAAGCAAGGTGTTGGCAGGGCCGCAGAACCTCCGAAGACTCGAGGGGAGAAGCGCTGTTGCCCCTTCCAGCCTCGGGCAACTGTCAGCATTCCTGGGCTTGTGGCTGCATTCTCCCAGTCTCTGCCTCCATCTTCACATGGCCTTCTCCTGGCCTGTCCCCAGGCCCCTTCTCTGACTCTCATACAAGCGCTGGTCCTTGAATCATGGCCCACCCAGGATGGCCAGGATGAGCTCATCTCAAGATCTTTAATTACATCTGCAAAGACACTTTTCAAATAAGGCCACATGCACAGGTTTGGAGATTAGATCATAAGCCTATATTTAAAGGCTTAGCCAGAAGAGCAGAAGAATGACTAGAGACAGAATGTCTGGATCAACTCAAAATTCATATGTGGAATCTGAATCCTTAGTGTGATAATATTTGGATTTGGGATGATAATTTGGATGAGGTCATGAGGGCAGAACCCTCATATATGGGATTAGCATCTTTATGAAGGTTTTCCCAGGTGGCACTAGTGGCAAAGTACCCACCTGCCAGTGCAGGAGACATAAGAGATGCAGGTTCCATCCCTGGGTTGGGAAGATCCCCTGGGGGAGGGCATGGCAACCCACTCCAGTGTTCTTGCCTAGAGAATGCCATGGACAGAGGAGCCTCGCGGGCTACCATCCGTAAGGTTGCAGAGTCGAACACGACTGAAGCGACTTAGCGCACATACATACCCTTATGAAAGAGACCTCAGAGAGCTCGCTCAGCCCTTCCGCTTTGTGAGAACACACTGAACAAATGCAAATCTGCTGGTGCCTTAATCTTGGACTTTCCAGCCTCCAGGACTGTGGGAAATACATTTCTGTGGTTTATGAAGCACTCAGTCTACAGTAGTTTGTAAAGAAGTCCAAATGGACTAAGACAAGGACCCTTCTGGAATATATGTAGCAGATGAGGTATGGTAGTGTGACCCATTGAAGTACCAGTAAAAGCAATGGCATCAGCCAAATTGTCCTTTAAAGTGTACCCCAGTTTTGCACTGAAACCCTGACCCCCAAGGAACCCTGAAAATGACCAGAAGCAGACCACAGCCTGGAGCCTGAGCCTCTCCTTGCTTCCTCTGGATCTAGGACCCCATGACACCAGCTGCACATCATCAGCCACTGTCCTGAAAGCTCTGAGATCCACATCCTAAAGCCGATCTTATAAGCATAGGAAAGGAGCTGAAAGAGGGGTTCAGTTCAGTTCAGTTGCTCAGTTGTGTCCAACTCTTTGCAACCTCATGAACTGCAGCACGCCAGGCCTCCCTGCCCATCACCAACTCCCGGAGTTCACTCAAAGTCCTGTCCATCGAGTCGGTGATGCCATCCAGCCATCTCATCCTCTGTTGTCCCTTTTTCCTCCTGCTCTCAATCTTTCCCAGCATCAGGGTCTTTTCCAATGAGTCAGCTCTTCGTATCAGGTGGCCAACGGATTGGAGTTTCAGCTTCAACATCAGTCCTTCCAATGAAAGAGAGGGGAAGACCATAAACGTGGGAGTCAGCAGACTGGGTTTGAATCCTAGTTCAGCCTCACTAATTGCTTCCATTTCCTTTGCCATAAAAGAAGATAATGACAGCTCCCTCTCAGGGCTGTTAGAGCACATGAAGCCTGATCACTGTACCCAGCACATGACAGGGGTTCTAATAACTGTCTCCCCAAAACCTTCAAAGGTTACTGATAGCTTACGGTGAACCATGTCGGATTCATGATCTCCAAAGATTTAGCTTCGGGACCAGGGACCAGGCTTGATCACTCAAAAGCTTTTGTGTGGCAGTTTTATTAAAGTGAAAAGGGGACAGGGAAAGCTTCTGACATAGATATATCAGAATGGGGACAGAGAATGCCACCCTTGCTGGTCTTAACAAGGGAGCTATGTACTTTTTTAATTGGTTATTACAATAAATCAAAAGAATGTCTCAAGGTGGTAAAGGCCTTACCAGACCCAGTCCCACAGTATACATTGTAAGATAACAGGATTAGAACTAACAATAGAAAGATCTTACCAGACCCATTCCCATAATATACATTTTAAGATGACGGGATTAGTCAGAAGGTTCTCAAGAAGGAGAAACACGTCCTCAAGCAGGATGCATTGTCCTCATTGTACAGAATTTAAGGGAAAACATATCCTTGAGCAAGATGAGTTGTTTTGTTGTGCAATCAGCTCTGGGCTTTTTTTTTTTTTTTAAGTTTGTCTTTTTCTCCTCCTTGAGAACCCTAGACCCCTTTCTCTGCCTCAAGGGCTCTTGACCCCTTCCTCCTCCTTGGAGACCTTGGACTTCTTATCAACCTACCTAGGAACTGACTCTCTCAGTCACCTATCCCTTCTGTCCCTCTCTAGGAAGGATGGCCTTAAACCTCCCCCCATCCTGCAAGCATCCAATCTGATGGAAAGGCTTAAAAAGATAGATAATCAATGAGAAGTGGGGAGTTATAATAGACTCCAGTTAAGCAGCACCAAACAAGCTCAGGTGAAAACCCCTCCTCCTTTGTGCTTTATGAGCAGGCAATGCTGCAGCCCTTGCCATCCTGCATTAAGCAATGTTTCGACTCTCTGTTTTCTTTATCTAATAAACCAGGCCACTGGGTGAAAGCTTGCACTCCCTTGGTACCTTAACATGCTTTTCTCTTCCCTTGTGGTTCTTACATAGGATACGATTTCATTCACTTAATTTACTTGCTGGACCAAGAAGGGACTGTCCAGGTCATACCCTTGGTGTCAAAAAAAAAGTCTAGCAAAGCTCATATCTTTCAGGTGTATGGGTGCCCCAAATCCCAAGATCCCATGAGATGTTTGTAAGCAGAGACAGAAGGAGACCACTGAGAACCAACATCAGCAAATTAGGCATGAAAGTCCCCTGAAGTTCTAGCTTCACGACCCCACCACCCTCTATCCACTGCTGAGTACTGGGCAATATCGCAGTATTGGAAGATGGCTGACATTAGGAAGAGTGTGCAAATATAAAATAATTGCCAATGGGAGAGATTTCCTGCCTCTTATTTCAGTCTTAATGGGAATCAGCCCTCTTTAGACTCAAGGATCCACACTGCCGGCCTCCATGCAGCTGGCTCTTGTATCTCACCTGGATAAGAGAATTTGCCAAGTGACTGCAAGCCAGAGGTCATCATTTAGCTGCCCTAGTGCCCCCAGGGTCCCCAGTGACTGAAAAATGCTCTTGTTCACCTGACACAATGCACTTTTACTGACAGGAATTCTAACTGGACCAGTGGGTCTCAACAGGGGGTAGTTTAGCTCTCCCCACCCCACTCCAGACTTTTGATAGCATTTAGAGATATCCTTGGTTTTCACAGCTAGGGAGGTGCAAGTGGCATCTAATGGGTAGAGTACCCTACAATACACAGCATAGCCCCCACCACAAAGAAGTATCCAACCCCATATATCCATAGCCTGCAAGGCTGAGAATCTAGTCTGGACTCTTCACCCAGAACAACACAGAAATGCTTCTGTGAGTTGGACCCAACTCTCTCCATCAGCACTGGCCATGCCCTGGCAATTCAAGCTTGTTGGGTGAACTGGTTTCCCTCCCAGCACTGGGCCCACCCCTCTCTGCTGCCCGCAGCCCCACCCCTCGGGGACAGGACTCATGTGGCTAAGATGAAAGACTGGTGCCGCAGGCCCCCATGCCAACTCACCACTTGATTGCTTTTAATTAATTCTGCTTGATTACAGCACATGGGAGTCACATCGGAGAGATAAGACAGGCTCTTTATATTCTGTCTTCATTAAAAAGTTTGCATCTGGAAGCCTTTTCAAAGAGTTATGTGTCTCCTTTACTTTTGTGCCATTTTTAATTGAGGAGGGCACAGGGAGATATGCGGAGCTATGCTGGAGCAGACTTTGAAAATGAAAGATAAAATGTCTGAGGCCCCTTCTGGGGCAAAAACAGCCAGGATTGGGATCCAATTGAGATAGCGAGGAGAGGGCCAGCCCACTGCGGCTGAAAGAAAGATGTGAGGAGAGAAGTATCCTTCTTAGTCCATTACCAGTGGCGAATTAGTCCAGATCTATGGAATGGCAGGGCCAGGTACTTTGTCAGGTGAGAACTCTCAGGGAGGAGCTGGGAGACTGTGCAGTAGTGATAAAAGAGAGGTCAGGGAGGATGGACCACCACCAGGTATCTATGCCCATCTTCTCCAGCTGGAGGAGCATTCTCTCCACATGGGAGCCTTGCCCAACATCTCCATGCAGTTAATCACTTTTCCCTCTGTACTCCTACAATACATGCTTTATCTCTTGAGCGAAGCATCATGTTGTATTAGTTAACTACTGCTACATAACAAATTACCCAGCATTTGTTATCTCACAGAGTCTGTGCATCAGGAACCTGGGTGTGGATTAGCTTGCTGCATCTGTTTAAGTGTGTTGGGATGTTTCAGTCAAGACAGGAAAGATCCACTTCCAAGTCCACTCACATGGCTGTTAGTAGATTTCAGAATCTACTTCCAAGCTCATTCCTGTAGCTGTTGGCAAGCCTCAAGTCCTCACTGGCTATTGGCTGGAGATATCAGTTCCTTCCACGTGAGTCTGTCCATAGAGCTGGCCTCCCTCAGAGCAAGAGAGCAAGAGAGGGAGGAGAACAACTCAAGACAAAAGCCAGAGCCTTTCAGGAGCCTGGCCACAGAAGCAACATCCCATCACTGTTCCTATAGCTGTTAAAATCAGAGACATGCAAATTAAAACCACAATGAGGTACCATCTCACGCCGGTCAGAATGGCTGCTATCAAAAAGTCTACAGACAATAAATGCTGGAGAGAGTGTGGAGAAAAGGGAACCCTCTTACACTGTTGGTGGGAATGCAAACTGGTACAGCCACTATGGAGAACAGTGTGGAGACTCCTTAAAAAACTGAAAATAGAACTGCCATATGACCCAGCAATCCCACTGCTGGGCATACACACCGAGGAAACCAGAATTGAAAGAAATACGTGTACACCAATGTTCACTGAAACACTGTTTACAATAGCTAGGACATGGAAGCAACCTAGCTGTCCATCAGCAGATGAATGGATAAGAAAGCTATGGTACATACACACAATGGAGTATTAGTTCAGTNAATACGTGTACACCAATGTTCACTGAAACACTGTTTACAATAGCTAGGACATGGAAGCAACCTAGATGTCCATCAGCAGATGAATGGATAAGAAAGCTATACACAATGGAGTATTAGTTCAGTTCAGTTCAGTTGCTCAGTCGTGTCCAGCTCTTTGCGACTCTATGAATCACAGCGCGCCAGGCCTCCATCACCATCTCCCGGAGTTCGCTCAGACTCACGTCCATCGAGTCCGTGATGCCATCCAGCCATCTCATCCTCGGTCGTCCCCTTCTCCTCCTGCCCCCAATCCTTCCCAGCATCAGAGTCTTTTTCAGTGAGTCAACTCTTCGCATGAGGTAGCCAAAGTACTGGAGTTTCAGCTTNTACACCTGTGGCTGATTCATGTCAATGTATGGCAAAACCAATATAGTACTGTAAAATAGAATAAAGTATTTAAAAAAATAAAAAATAAAAAGCAGAGACATTACTTTGTCAAAAAAAAAAGTGCAAGTTAGTGAGGTTAAAGGCTAAGAAATAAACACACACACACACTCTCTCTCTCTCTCTCATGCACAGTTTCAAATGATTCTTAAAAACTAAACAGAGAGACATGGCACTATATGGAAACCTATTAAAGAAAGGTAGGATTTCACACCAAAGAAGACCAGGGCCTCTCTTAGGCATCACTGCTTGGGACAAGCAGTTCAACTGGGCACTTCAAGGGCTGCAAAAGTCTGTCTTCTTCCTCCTCCTTCCTTGTCTCTGCTAATGGCTCTACCATCTTGCCAGCCCATAACCAACACTCCTCCACCACACTGTGCACTCACACCCCACATTCCAGGGATGTGCCCTTGCCCATGAAGAGTCTTGAGAGTCCCTTGAATAGCAAGGAGATCCAACCAGTTCATCCTAAAGGAAATCAGTCCTGAATATTCATTGAAAGGTCTGAGGCTGAAGCTGAAACACCAACACTTTGGCCACCTGATGCAAAGAACTGACTCATTGGAAAAGACCTTGATGCTGGGAAAGATTGAAGGCAGGAGGAGAAGGAGACAACAGAGGATGAGATGGTTGAATGGCATCACCGACTCGATGGACATGAGTCTGAGTAAACTCCAGGAGTTGGTGATGGACAGGGAGGCCTGGTGTTCTGCAGTCCCTGGGATCGCAAAGAGTCAGACATGACTGAGTGACTGAACTGAACTGAACTGAATGAAGTTCATATCACACCCCCCTCTCCAGGCTTGCGGACTCTGCCCTCACTCTGGTCTCATCCCTGGCATGGACCACTGTAAGTTCTCCTATCTGGTCACTCTCATTCAATCCATCTTCCATAAAGAATTCAGTCATGTTGCCCTCCTGCTTCAAATGATTTCAGGGCACCCTCCTTCCCCCTAGCTCTACCATCATGTCCCAGCCACTGCCACCAAGATGCCCCATGCAATAGTGCACTGCCCCTTAATCTCCAGCACTGGATTTGAACTGAAGCTCTCCCTGGTTTCCACGTGGCTCTGAACAAGTTATTAAATCTCTCCAAACTCAGCTTCCTCATCTGTAAAAGGGAGGGTTAAAATCTCACTTACCTCAAAGGACCATTATGAGTGGTTAAAGTAATCAGAGACTTGGAGAGGTAAATGACTCAATAAGGCATGTCTTTTATGATTACCAACACAGGAAGGATAAGGAGCTTGTCCAAGATTGCCAGGAGGATTTGTAGCAAGTCCAGGTCTTCCAACTCCCAAGGCCTTGCAACTATTTGTTGGATAAATGATCATCAATCAATCCATCCCAGCCTCCTGTGCTACCCCTCTAAGGATTAGGTCCCATGTGTCTGTTAAAAACCATACAAGACAAAATTAAGGAAGTCTGCTCTCCTTTTTTGACCCAGACATTTCAGTTGGCTCTGTGGTAAAGAATCCACTTGCCAGTGCAGGAGACTTGGGTTTGATCCTCGGGTCAGGAAGAACCCCTGGAGAAGGCAATGGCAACCCACTCCAGTATTCTTGCCAGGAAAATTCCATGGACAGAGGAGACTGGCAGGCTGCAGTTCATGGGATCGCACACAGTCTCTTTCAAGACGCAAAAGAGCCCCCTGGCACTCTCATCTGGGAGAGATGCCCAGATTGGTTCGGACCTCCTAAACCCTGCTCTGGTTCAGCTGGTCCAGCTGATACAGACTGAGAAGGCACCGTTCCTCTGGTTTCCACATAAGGGTGCCTTGCCCTGTATTGCAACCCAGCAGAGATTCCCTGAGCTCCTGTAGCTGACTCAGGTGAGACGTCAGGTGGTCAGACAGAGGGACCAGAACTACTCTCTAATGGGATGATGTCTAGCTGTCAAGGATGGAGCCCCTGAGCCCTTGAACATGAGCCTTATCAGGGGAGCAGCTCAAAGCACTCCTCTGAGATGTGTTGGGGGTCAAGAGCCCTGAGGCCTTCACCCACCATAACCCAGACCCACCACACCACCTGCTCAAACCCTCAGCCCTTTGATGCCTGGGGCTACAGACATAAGCATCTTCCTCAACCCCTTTCTCAGCTGAGCCCCACACCAAGTCCTACCCATTCTAACTCCCAAATGTGTCCACTTCCCTCCAGCACTACTGCCACTGACCTATTCTAAGCCACCCTCATCCCTCTCCCGGGATGGTGCCACAGCCTCCTTCCTGGTCTCCCTGCCTCCAGCCTCACCGCCTGCTATAACCAGAACAATCTTGCTAAAACACAAATCCTACTTCATCATCCCTCTGCTTACAAAAGTTTCTCACAGCACCTGGGAGAAAGTCCCCAATCCTTAACTGGGCTGACAATGTCTGAACCATCTGCTCCTTGCCTTTGGCCCAGTCTGATCAGACCCTTGACCTGCCTGCTTTTAGAGTGTCAGAGTCCTTCTCTCCTCTGGCCCTTGGTATGTGTTATTCCCTCTGCCTGAAATGTCTTTCCACCTCTTCCTCACCTGCTGAGTTTATTCACTGAGCTCTGTGGAGTGCCATGGATATGCTAGGCATTGTCCTTTTGAGGCTTTGAGTCTCATGGAGGAGTCATCACTAATCAGATAACCATGCAGTGTGTAATTTATAACTGTGATCAGCGCGATGGAGGAGAATGACATGGGGACCTAACCTGGCTATCTGGGAGGAAGCCCTGAGGAAGGGGTCTTTGAGCTGAAGATGGGCAGGAGTTCCAGAACTGGTAGTGTGGGCACCTGGGACTGTGAGTGGCCCCATTCCCCACTAAGTGGGAAATGCCCACCTGCTGTGAGGATAAAGGAAGCAAGAAAGAAGAGGAAAGAAGTATCCTGAAGGTCGGCGTGGCTCTAGTTCCTGGCCTGAGGCTCCTGAAGCTTCTGCCTCTTATTTTCTGAGGCTCCCCCATCTTTCTTTCATAGACTAGTAATGAGCAAACCCTGAACAATAAAGCGATAAGTCTCCTGGCAGACAGTGGCATGGTTTTGAGATCATAGAGGCTTGGATTCAAATTTTAGTGTGTTCACTCTTTACTATGTGTCCTGGGGCCAGTTACTTCCCCTGTATGAGCTTCACACATTTTATCTGTAAAATGGGGCCACAGTCCTCTCTTTGCAGAGTTCTCATGAGGATGAAATGAGATGGAAGGTGTGTGCCTTTCATAAAGGACTGCAAAGGCATGGCCAGGCATGGGTATTTTTCAGTCTGAGTGAAGGTGAAAGAATGAGGGGACCCTCATGTTCCAGGCCAGATCCAGAAGCTGTGTGAGTTCACAAAGGCAAAATTAGAAGACTCGAAATTCCTCATCATGGAGAAAAGTCAGCAATGCCATCTAAACTGCTGATGTATTCCATTAAAATTGGTTCACTTTCTGGTGAAAAAAGTGTAATTGAATTCCTGGACCACTCAATATTAAAGAGGTTCCTAGACTCCTTTCCTGCACTGCCAACCCTCCAACTCTGAAGAAAAGACAGGTTGTATGGAAATTATCTGCTACTTGGCACTTGACCAGCCCTCCAAACCGAGAAACAGTGGTCTCTGGGCCAGACAACGAAGAAAGAGGAGTGGCTGATAAGATCTTGTAAGTGACATGTTTCTGATTCTGCATGAATACAGAACTTAGGGAGGCCTGCAGATGGAGAGTGAAGTGCCAGCTGTACCATCACAAGTGACGGGCACTCACTGGGAACTCAGATGGCAACACTGGGCTCGTGAGTCTTCCCTAAGCACCAAACAGCCTCACATCTCCAGCCACAGGGAGCAGTAGGACGGCAGGCTCCACCTCACAGGGGCAGGAGATCCGTAGACACTCGAAGGCAGCTGAGCACTCACACGCCCTCCCACACTCACTAGTCAGAATTATCAATTGTCCTATCAGGGAGAAAAGAAGAAATGAGGCAGAAAGAGGCTGGGAAACTTTGGATGTAGGAAATAATCACATCCCCCAACATCATTCATCCCATTCTCTGCCCTCTCTACGCTGATCTTTCTTTTGAATCTGCAAAAATGCATGCTTCTTCCCACCCAGGACCTTTGCACAGGCCTTTCTGGGCAGGTATACTTGAAACACTCTCGTCTTTTCTCCCTTTGTCTATTTACCCCTTACTCATCTTTCAGGTGTGAGTTTAAACACCACTTCCCAGGAAACCCTCTCTGATCCCCCATACAAGTTCACATCCTCCCATTATCTGCTTTCCTGGCTGTTTTCCATCCTCTTCGCAGCGTTTGTCATGACTTTATGTGCATAACTGTCTCTGTGATTATCTGATTAATGACTGTTCTCTGGAGAAGGCTGAGTGCATTGAAGGCAGAGGCCATGTGCATGAGGGTGTCTGTTGTATCCCCAGCAACAGTTCCAGCAATGGCGCATGGCGGTGCTCAGAACAGTGGTTTTATTGTATGTTTGTTTGCTTGTTTTAATATTTTCCTATTGTGTTGAGTTTTGCTCACTTGCTCAGTCATGTATGATTCTTTGCGACCCATGAACTGCAGCCCACCAGTCTCCTCTGTCCATGGGATTTTCCGGGCAAGAATACTGGAGTGGGTTGCCATTTCCTTCTCCAGGGAAGTGTTGAGTTTTATTTCCTTTTTAACAGCTTTATTAAGATGTAATTGATATACAAAAATTGCATGTAATTAATTTACTGTATACAATCTGATGAGTTTGGGCATATGTATGCACTCCTGGATCTGCCCTCAATGCAGGAGATACAAAAGACACCGGTTCGACCCCTGGGTTGTGAAGATCCCTGGAGTAGGAAATGGCAATCCACTCCAATATTCTTGCCTGGAGAATTCCATGGACAGAGGAGCCTGGTAGGCTACAGTCCCTGGGTCACAGAGTAGGACATAACTGAGCGGCCAAGCATGAACACCCTCATAAAACCACTACCACCCTACTGAACGTACCTATCACCTACTGAACGTACCCATCACCTACTGAACATACCCATCACCTCCAAAAGTTTCCTCATGCCTTTTTTTTTTTTTACCTTTTTAGGATTTTGTTTTTGTTTTCATGGCAAGAACACTTAATATGAGATCTACCCTGTTAACAAAAATTTTAAGTGCATAACACAGTATGTTAAAAAACAGAAACATTACTTTGCCAACAAAGGTCCATCTAGTCAAGGCTATGGTTTTTCCAGTGGTCATGTATGGATGTGAGAGTTGGACTGTGAAGAAAGCTGAGCACCGAAGAATTGATGCTTTTGAAGTGTGGTGTTGGAGAAGAACCTTGAGAGTCCCTTGGACTGCAAGGAGATCCAACCTGCCTATTCTAAAGGAAATCAGTCCTGAATATTAAATTGGAAGGACGGATGCTGAAGCTGAAACTCCAATACTTCGGCCACCTGATGCTGGGAAAGATTGAAGGGCAGGAGGAGAAGGGGACGATAGAGGATGAGGTGGTTGGATAGCATCACCAACTTGATGGACATGAGTTTGAGTAGACTCTGGGAGTTGGTGATAGACAGGGAAGCCTGGCATGCTGCAGTCCATGGGGTCGCAAAGGGTCAGACATAACTGGGCGACTGAACTGAACTGAACACAGTATTGTTGACTATAGGCTCAATGCTGTACAGCAGATCTCTGGAACGAATTCCCCTTGCAGAAGTGACANGCAGTCCATGGGGTCGCAAAGGGTCAGACATAACTGGGTGACTGAACTGAACTGAACACAGTATTGTTGACTATAGGCTCAATGCTGTACAGCAGATCTCTGGAACAGATTCCCCTTGCAGAAGTGACATTTTACAGCCATTGAATAGCGGCCCCCCACTTCCCCCTCCCTCCAGCCCTGACAACTACTCTTCTACTCTCTGCTTCCATGAATTTGACTATTTTTAGATACTCCACATAAGTGGGATCATGCGTATTTGTCCTTCTGCAACTGGCTTATTTCACTTAAGATAATGTCCTCCAGTTTCCTCCATATTGTAGCATGTTGCAGAATTTCCTTCTTTTTGAAGCCTAGACAATATTCCATTGTATGTAATATTCCATTTCTTTATCCATCCATCCACCAAAGAGCATTTAGGTTTTCTCCACATCATGGCTACTGTGAATGACACTTTAGTCAACATGAGAATGCAGATAGCTCTTTGAGATCTTGATTTCAATTCTTCTGGATATATACCTAGATGTGAGATAGCTGGATCGCATGAGGTTTCAATTTTTAATTTTTTGAGGAGTTCCCACCCCATTTTCCATAGCTGCTATACCATTTTACAATCTGTGAGTGCTCAAAATATTAATGAATAATAGTTAACATTAAAATCATTTTCAGCACGTTACACACATTAACTTCTTAAAGGATTTTAGTAACCCCGTGTACGTTTGTGCTCAATCTGTCAGTCACATCCGACTCTTTGCAACCCTACGGACCATAGCCCACTACGCTCGTCTGCCCATGGAACTTTCCAAGCAAGAATACTGGAGTGGGGTGCCATTTCCTACTCCAGAGGATCTACCCAATCCAGGGATCAAGCTTGTGTTTCCTGCACTGGCAGGCAGATTCTTCACCACTGCATCACCTGGAAAGCCAAAGTCATCACCACCTATCTATAATTTCTTTTAATAAAGTGTGTATTATAATCCTGAGATGAATACTTTTAGTACCTCCATTTTACAAGTGCAGAAACCAAGGCACAGAGAAGTTGGGTCATTTGCTCAAGGTCACCCAGCTAGCAAGTGGAGCTGGAAGCAGAAGGCAGAGTCTCCACCTGCACGTTATTCACCCTGGAGAACGGTCTTCCTAGGAACAGAGAGGTGGAGGAGGGCTATGATGCAGAGCGTGTTTGGTACCCAAGAGACTAGCAAAGGGAAATAAAGACTATGAGAAAAGGCATAAAATAACATCCCAGTGGCCACACTAGGATGATGAGTCAGGAGACACCTACGATTTGGGGATCAAACGTGAGCTATAGACAGCCCCGGTACTCACTTCTACCTCTGGAATCTTAAGCTTGACCATCAACTCCTGCTCTTGGAGTAGGTACATGGACATGGCTATCCGGTTGCCACGGCAAACTGGCTCTCTCAGCCCTTTGGAGTGGTCTGGCTTTGGGGACCACTGCCTCCTAGATATTCTCAGTACACCTGAGAGATCACACCTGCCTCGTATTAGTTGTGGTGCGATAATACCCACAAAATACTCAGCACAGCACCTGATGCAGTAGAAGTTTGATAAATGCTTTTAAATCCTTTTAGAAGGGCCCATGTGGGAGGCACAGCCCTGACCAAGGCCTAATAGATGCCAGGGGATGCCTCTCCCTGGAGGGAAATCTCCCTGGGGGACTAATCTTTCATTAACTCTGCCAATGAAGTCCAATAGAGATGGAATGCCGCTGCCTCCCCATGCCCACACCTGCATGGTCAGCATTTGGCAGGCTCATTGTTTTAAGTGATGAGCAATTGTCATTTTCTGTCACCTCCATGATAAATCACTTTAAGAACTCCCTTCTCTCGACAGCATAAGTAATTACAGCCCTGGTGTCTGGGGCCCTGGCACCGATTAGAAGGCAAGCAAACTACACTGGAGCTGATGCTGACTAATATTTCTTTTTCACAAGGGCCTAGAGGCCACAAGGGTCAGAACCGGCTGGCTGGACCCTTCCTGAGCTGAAAGATGACCCTCCCTTGCCCCAGGAGCCCCTCAGCGTCTCCAGAGCTAAAGCCTGGAGACAGCCCTCCGCTATGCAGCCCACAAAGCCTCCCACCCTTTTTTCCTGTCTTCAAGACACTGTTCCCAAATGGACCAGTGATTAGCAGGAAAATGTATTATAAGAGGGAGAAATAATTAGGTTAGATATTAAGAGAGGGAAGTGTACCTTGTAAGAGATTCTGCATGTGGTAATGCAAGCTTGGTATATCCTGTTTTCTTGGTAGACAAGGAATGTATTGAATTAGTAGAATTAATAAACATCTTGGTCTGCAAGAGCAACACATCTCAGTCGGGAAGAATCTTGGTGACCTGGAAATGACAATGGGGGAAAGATTAAATGATCTGGACACTCTTGGAACCTGTGAAGGAGATCGAGATCCTGGAATCGAACTGGGCAACGTTTGCATATAGGATAAAGAATTAAAGCCCAAGGGACAGGCTTAAGTGGTCTAAAGGATAAACAAAACCCAAATGCTCAGCAAGGTCATGGGCTCGGTGCCCACGGTCATTTCTCCTCCTGCCATATTGCTACAGCCTAAATAAACCCAGAGAAGAGCCCACATCTTGCACCTGCATGCCCACCTCTGCCCATGAGTTAAGGAAGGTCATTCTCTTGGCAGCTTCTGTGAGTCCACTTGGGTGCTAGCTATCGTGACAGCCTCCTGTCTTGATTACTCTCCTTGCCCCTTATCAAGAGCCAGGGAGGCGTGAGCTTTTCCAGAAGTGATTAGCTTAGAGAGTCAGCAAACAGTGCTGGGCAATGATGCCAAAAATAAAGAGAGGGAGAGATGCACATGATTAAATAAACATGGGGATGCTGTGGACTTTAACCTTCTTTAAGAGAGTCACAGTACTCGTTAGCATCGTAAAAGCTCTGAGAAATCCTGCAGTAAATAACCTATTTAGCACTGTTTAACCCATTGCTTCCCAAACTGCTTTGATTGAGACCTTTTTCACAGATAGAAGACCCTCTTTGAGAAAATGTTCCCGGGGCAGCTAAGACATTTGGCTGAAGGTAAAGGGACAAGAGTCTGACTCAATCCAAGACCACAGTGACCTAATCTAAGAGGAAATGCTGAAATCAGCTGTGTTCCTCTGAAAAAAAAAAAAAACAGTAGCTCACACTTGCTGGGCACTTACTCTGAGTTCATGGGTTTCCAGCTGCAGAAACTAAGATTAGAGGAGCTCAAAGTGATGTGCCCTATGACATATAAGAAGTGGTCAGGTCAAGATTGAACCTTGGCCTTCCTGCCTTGGGTCTGTCAGGGAGTTTATGAAACTCTCTGGGCTTTCACTTCCTTATGTATGACATGACTGGTGTACCTACACTTACAAAATTGCAGTGAGAAGTGAACGAGATAAAAAGGACTTAATGCAGGGCTTAGCACATAGTAAGCTTTTAAGAAGCATTATCTGCACAACAGACCCCACAGAAGGCCAGACTTACCATCTACAATGCGGGTGACAGGGAACTCATTATCTTACAAAGCCCTTTGGGGCAGTTCTAGCCATTAGAATAGTCACCCGGCTACTGAGCCAAATACCAGTCTCCCCTTCCACCTAAGTCCTAAGTCTTCCCTGGAAGAACCCTGGAACTCCCGTCCCCCTGCAGCTCTGATGGGACCTCAGACCAGGATGGCATCCCTGTGTTTAACCCTTTAAGTGGAGCATGCTACATCCCAACACTGTTCTATGTGCTTTATCTACAGATTAACTCCTCTTCCCCACTCATCTGCTCCCCCAGCGCACTGAGCTTGGAGGACAAGATGCTCTGCCATCGGCTTAGGACCTTTGAGCATTTCTTTCTCTTCATCCCTCCTCTGGGTAGGATCCTTGGTTTCTCTACCTGAGAAATCCAGCATCTGCCACAGAGCGCTTAGCTCATGAGCAAAGAGGAAGGACATAATCAGCCCAACTCACCTGGGATGACCTTGGGCAGGAGCAGGGCCTTGCTGGCCAGCCCTCCATGCAAACTTCATTTCAGGCTGACTGAGATCCACAGACCATTTCAGGCTGACTGAGATCCACAGACCATCATGGGGGCAGGTCCAGCTTGACCATGACCTGGAGCTAGTGGATCCAGGTTCGTCAGGGAGGAGGTGCTGTCAGCAGGACCAGGCACATCTTAAAGGTGAGGAGTCCCTGCGAGACCCAGAGGATGGAGGGAGAGAGCAACATTTAATGATGGTTTAACCCTTTAAGTGGGACATGCCACGTACTGCCACTGTTCTATTGCTTTATCTACAGACTAACTCATTCATCCTCTCTAGACCTCAACTGTTCCCTTTTCAAAAGTGAGCAAACCAGGTCAAACAGAGGTTAAGTAACTGGCCCAGGAAAGGAGGAAAGAAGAAATACAGCTGGCCTGTGAATCCAGGCCACCTAGCTCCAGAGCCCACAGATCTGAACTACAGAGCTTCCCAATACTATACCATCTGGAACTGTCCAGGGAAGAAAGGACCAGAGGAAGTTTAAAACAGAGACTAAAAGAATGCAGAAATTTCAGAACGTTGGAGACAAAGAAAAAGTCCATTCTCCCGGGAAACAGCAGAGATGGGCCTGGAGGAGCAGTGGACAAAGGATGTCAGCTGAATGAACCAGAGTCCAAGACTAAGCTGATTTCATTCTCCCTTCAAGCTGAGGATAATAATCCTCACAGAAGAGACAGGGCAGAGGGGATGGAAGACAGAGTCCCAGCCAGGTCTCTTCTGGGACAGAGACCCAAAGATAAAGACAATCCCCATCCCAAGGGGCTCACAGTCCGTGGGCAAAGGCCATGGCAGCGGCCACAGCAATGATACGAGCTTGAGAGGGTCGTCTCCCACAGATCTAGCCCCTGTGACTCTGAAAGACAGCATCTCCCCATGAAGGGAGCCTGGGAGCCGCTCGGCTGCCTCCATAAAGCAAGTCAGACTCCAGTGGGAAAGCTTCTGGAGTCCCATTAGTGCTGAAACAGCCCAGTGCCACCTCCTTCCACCCTCGCAATGAATTAACTCCTTGACGGAGATGGAGAAGATGCCAAAATCCCCCATTGTCTTCCCTAACCTTGGGACAAATTAAATCAAATTCCACCGCACAGCCTGAAGGCATAAACTTTGTCAGCTGTACCAATATATCCTGCCAGGCAGGCAGGCTCCCAGGTACTAATTACTTTATTCAGCAAGTTAAACAAATGATATGATATCTAAATTCGAATGAGAAGCACCCAAGAGTTATGGAGCACATACCACTGGGACTTGCCAATGAATAAAGCAAAACAGAGTTGCTAAACTAACAGCTCAAAGTGTTTATCGGCCTGTCCTTTAAGGTTTAGCTCAGGGCTTCGGTTCACCCCTCCTCCAGGAAGCCTTCCTTACTGATACTGTCTCCATGGATCTTTTCTCTCCAGAAGGCTGTATGGCCTGGTGGGTAACAAACAGCATGGCTTTGGTTTTGGCTAGACTATGGACTATCTGTGTGGCTTGGCACATTGCTTAACCTTCAGATCACTCCAAGCTGCCATTTCTTTATTTAATTTTCATTTCGACTGTACTGGGTCTTCCTTGCGATGCACAGACTCTTCACTGCTGCACCCAGGCTTTCTCTAATTGCTGCACATGGACTTGTCTTGTTGCACTGCACCAGCTCGAAGCATGCAGGCACAGTAATTGTGGCATGAGGGCTTAGAGGTTGCCCCGTGGCATATGGGATCTTGCGTCCCCCAGAGACTGAACCCGCACTCCCTGCATTGGAAGGCAGATTCTTAACCACTGGATCAAAAGGGAAGTTCCAAGCTTAAGTTTCTTGAATTGTACAGTGGAGATAACTTTAAGACAACTTCCACCTCCTCACATTGACTGTCATGGATTCCAGGTAGTCCAGGCAAGGATGTGAGCATACAGGAAGATCTCCATAAATGGGAATTATTTCCATTATCATCCTGATTGTTGTTACCTCTTTTGGTTATCCTATTTATGTTGTTAGTAACCATTGCAATGTTGGGGTCTCCAAGGGATTCCCAATAAGTAGCAGCCTTCTTCTTCACTTAGTCTAGAAAAAAAAAAATTTTAATGAAACAAATAGATGCAAGATCAAAATATTAACAGTATCATTGACAGAGACTGAGTTGGGAAATGTGACTTAATGTAACAGAAGATGGGAGGGAGAATGAATCCTAGGTTTAAGTGTCACGACAATGCTGACCAGGGCAGATATCTATGTGGGAGGCTGAGCCTGTCAAGACTATTGCGGGGTGGAGCCCTCGGGTTCTCTTCTGGAACCAATCATTCCCATGAGAGAAAAGGCACCACACAGGCATGGCCTGTTTTCCTTCCTGAATTTACCCAGTTGGTAAGATGAGTCATTCTATCTCCCCAGGGTAGAAAAATTAACGGGTGGAAAGGGTCCCAGAGTTAGGCTAATTGAACTCCCTTCACAGGAAGAACCATCTAGAATCAGGGAAAAGTCTTTCCCAATAACACATAGGAGACAATGAAATGTGATTAGGGTCCAAAGGGATGGATTTGAATGTATTCTTTCATCACATATGTGTTATATGTTTTAGAGAGAGAGTCTTAATCTTTTAAGGTTCCTATAAAACCTGGCTTTAGCAACACACAAACCACTCAGCATTTTCCTGAGCTTGTTCTTTGGTTCTTTGTTCCCAGAATGCAGACACAGCCATGGATCCTGAATCTGGCATTACCTTGGGACTTTGACTTTCTGACTTCCTCCACTCATGTCCTCATTGCTGACCCTGTTGCCCACTTTCAGAGCTCCTAGAGCAGAGACAAAGCTCACACGTAACCAAGCAGAACCATGATCAGCCAAGCCACCTCACATACATGTCCACAGGCACCCAGTCAAAATGCAGCTTAATGTTAATCTTATACTCTAGGATAAGCATTCGATCCCTCCTGCTTCTTCCAGCTACTGGACATCTCCCTCACTGGCGGGTGACAAAGTGAGGAAGCATGTGCCTCTGTCCCAGAAAAGAAATGGATATAGAATAGCTATTTGTATGTGGTGCTGTAGAGCTGACTGAAAAAAGAACTTCCGTGTACATACCTTATCTCCTTTCCCCTTCATTATTAGGTAGGAATTGTCATCCCACTTCCTAGAAGAGAAAACTGAGGTTGGAAATATTAGAGTCTTTTGGAGGACTGTCAGTCCCTTTCTGGATACCCATGATGATTGACCATACCAACATTAATTGTAGAAAAATGACTTCATCTTCCTGGTTACATCTGATTGGACGACAGGAAGCACATGACTCAAGCTGAGCCAATCAGGTTCTCCCAGTAATAATTCATGCTGTTCAGAAAGTTGGAATCAGTGGGGCAACCATCTAATCTGTCAGAGGGATAGATAAAACCAGACAAGAGAGAATGAGATTGAAACATGAAGCACAATCCCAGAGAAATCCCAAGATGAAAGACCTTCTGGCTCCAGAGAAAATAAGACACACAAACGGGAGACTGCAGTGTCTCTTGGTGGCTTCCTGGTTAATGATCTCTGTATACCTGAAAAAAAAAAAAAATCTATTTTTGTTTAGGCCAAGTTGGTCTCTGATACTTGCCAATGAAAGAATAGTAATTAAAATACTCAGAATGGTTAAGAGTCAAGCTATAGAGCCTCCAATCTCCTAAATCCCACCCTCCTGGCTGACTGTGGGGAAGGTGGGTTCTGGAAGGACCTGTTGCCCCTTCCAGGAGGAAGGGAGGAAGTCCTGAAAGTGAAGCTGATCATACGTGCAGACTCAAAGCCTACTATCCACGTCCTAGACCAGTAGAGTCTGGAATCCCAGATAGAGGGCAGTTCCCATTCTGTAACTCATTATGGCAATTCTCCACTAGGGAAGATGGCAATTCTTAGATTTCATGAGAAATTTTCTTTTAACTAGTATTTTTGGGGTTAAAAAAAAAAAAAAAAGCACATGATT
>SJYW01044180.1:39914-60944 GCA_006410735.1 Raphicerus campestris
ATGGACTGGTTGGATCTCCTGGCAGTCCAAGGGACTCTCAAGAGTCTTCTCCAACACCACAGTTCAAAAACATCAACTCTTCTGAGCTCAGCTTTATTTATAGTCCAACTCTCACATCTGTACATGACTACTGGAAAAACCATAGCTTTGACGAGAGGGACCTTTATTGGCAAAGCAATGTATGTCCCTGCTTTTGAATATGCTGTCTAGGTTGGTCATAGCTTTTCTTCCAAGGAGCAAGTGTCTTTTCATTTCATGGCTGCACTCACCATCTACAGTGATTTGGGAGCTTAAGAAAAACTGTTTCCATTGTTTCCCCATCTATTTGCCATTAAATGATGAGACCGGATGCTTTGATCCTCGTTTTCTGAATGTTGAGCTTTCAGCCAACTTTTTCACTCTCCTCTTTCACTTTCATCAAGAGGCTCTTTAGTTCTTCTTCACTTTCTGCCTTAAGAGTGGTGTCATTTGCGTATCTGAGGTTATTGATATTTCTCCCGGCAGTCTTGATTCCAGCTTGTACTTCATCCAGCTCAGCATTTCATGTGATGTATTCTGCATATAAGTTAAATAAGGAGTGTGACAATATACAGCCTGGAGGCACTCCTTTCCCAATTTAGAAACAGTCTGTTGTTCCATGTCGAATTCCAACTGTTTGTCAATCATATATCTTCCTTGGTGAAGTGTCTGTTTAAATCTTTTGCATCTTTTTAACTGGACTATTTGTTTTCTCATTATTGAATTTTAAGAGTTCTTTATATATTCTAGACACAGCTCTTTATCAGATAAATGCTGTGCAAATATATTCTACCAGTTTATGACTTGTCTTTTCATTCAGTTAATGCACACGAATTTGGGCAAACTCAAGAAGATATGAAGGACAGAGGAGCCTGGCATGCTTCAGTCCATGGGATCCCAAAGAGTCAGACATGACTCAGAGACTGAACGGCAGCAGTGTCTTTTGAAGAGCAGANACTTGTCTTTTCATTCACTTAATGGACATGAATTTGGGCAAACTCAAGAAGATATGAAGGACAGAGGAGCCTGGCGTGCTTCAGTCCATGGGATCCCAAAGAGTCGGACATGACTCAGAGACTGAACGGCAGCAGTGTCTTTTGAAGAGCAGACATCTTCAATTTTGAGGAACTCCAGTGTATCCATTTGTTCTTCTACAGATATGCCAAAAATCACAAAATTTTTCTCCTGTTTTCTTCTAGAAATTCCATAGTTTGAAATTTTACTTTATCTTCTGTGACCTAACTTGAGTAAATATTTTATATGGTGAGAGATACAGATCAAAGTTTTTTTTGTTTTCTCTTTTCTTTTCATTTTCACGGATTCATTTATTTTTGTGTATGGATGACCAATTGTTCCAACACCATTTGTCGGAGAAATTGTCTTTTCTCTAATTGATCTTTAGTGCATCTATCTGTAAAATGACAGTATGAACATTTCCTAGTCCACATTGTTGGGAAGAGGATAAAATTTTGTCACTAATGTCATACATTAAAATCTCTCTAAGAGAAACAGAGGATGAAATGGTTGCATGGCATCGCTGACTCAATGGACATGAGTTTGAGTAAACTCTGGGAGCTGGTGATGGACAGGAAGGCCTGGTGTGCTGCAGCCCACGGGGTCACAAAGGGTCGGACACGACTGAGGANGGATGAAGTGGTTGCATGGCAT
The DNA here is from genome assembly GCA_006410735.1 of Raphicerus campestris. Classification (NCBI taxonomy): domain Eukaryota; kingdom Metazoa; phylum Chordata; class Mammalia; order Artiodactyla; family Bovidae; genus Raphicerus; species Raphicerus campestris. Next base: position 41,601 of record SJYW01044180.1, read on the forward strand.
TGCTGACTCAATGGACATGAGTTTGAGTAAACTCTGGGAGCTGGTGATGGACAGGAAGGCCTGGTGTGCTGCAGCCCACGGGGTCACAAAGGGTTGGACACGACTGAGCAATGGAACTGAACTGAAGAGAACAGAGTACACAGGAGGAGATGTGTGGGCCTTTGGGTTCAAGTCCCGGCTTCCAAGTTACACTCCCTGCATAGGACTCTTACCCTATCACTTGCTCTTACTATTTACTCATTGTTTCAGATCTTAAAGAAGTTAGCAAGTCTTTCTGTACCTCAGGCTTCTCATCTGAAAAATGAGCCTAATAGAGCCATCCTTGTAGGATTTATTGGAAGATTGAATGTGATAATGTATGTAAAAAGTCAAGCAGAGTGTCTGGGATACGCAAAGTATAAATGATAGCTTCCACATTAATTTTTCACTGTTGAACCCTCCTTACCTAGCACAGTGCTCTATCAATATGGTTTAAATAATAAATGAACCTGTTTATGAAAGCATTTGTAACATGGAAATTCCCCCCATGCACACAAATCAGGAGTGTGGGTACTGATGTTTTTGTTGTTACATGTACACTGTAACCTCTCTCTGACCCTCACCACACCCTTTGCTCTCCACTTTCAAGATTTTTGTCATCTGTGATGTGTTGATCTGTTTATAATCCTTCTCCTTGCTATACTATGAGCTTCTTAAGGGAAAGGACCCACACTACCTTGTTCATCTCTGTATCATCCATTTCCAGCACAGTTCTTATCATGTAGTAGCCCTCAAAACATCTTGAAATGAAGGCATAAAGAGTGAAGAAAGGACCAAAAAAAAAAAAACTGATTCTAATTTTTGCCAAATGCCCAAGCCAATGTGAAGCAATTTTCCAAGCCCACGTCAAATAGCCATAGGAAATTTCAATGTTCTAATCACTCCTTGGAAGGAAAGTTATGACCAACCTAGACAGCATATTCAAAAGCAGAAACATTACTTTGCCAACAAAGGTCTGTCTAGTCAAGGCTATGGTTTTTCCAGTGATCATGTATGGATGTGAGAGTTGGGCTGTGAAGAAGGCTGAGCACTGAAGAATTGATGCTTTTGAACTGTGGTGTTGGAGAAGACTCTTGAGAGTCCCTTGGACTGCAAGGAGATCCAACCAGTCCATTCTGAAGATCAGCCCTGGGATTTCTTTGGAAGGAATGATGCTAAAGCTGAAACTCCAGTCCTTTGGCCACCTCATGCGAAGAGTTGACTCATTGGAAAAGACTGATGCTGGGAGGGATTGGGGCAGGAGGAGAAGGGGACGACTGAACTGAACTGAATCCTTCCACGAGAACTTCTACTTTTCTGTCCATTGCATTTCCCTGCACAGCATCAGAGAGCAGGAAAATTCCCCAAGTGAGGCAAGGTTGCCAGTCCCTGAGCTTGACACCTCGAGGCTCAAGTCAGGAATGCAAGCTACTTTTCCAAACAACTCCAAGTAAAGGATCTCAAATTATCTCATCATCCTCACTCAGCTGAGGCAAAAATCCATGGCTTATCTCCCAACCTGTTGCCACTTTCCAGATGGGGAAGGAAGTTTGGGAAGCTCTGTGATTTCAAAAAATTGGAAAGAGACAACAAAATAATTGTTGATATATGTGAGTATATTAAGCTCTATTGTATTATACACGTTAAGTGAGTGAATTCTGTGATATGTGAATTATATCCCATTAAAGCTGTTTTTCTTGTTTGTTTGTCCTTTTAATTTTTAAGGGAAAAGACCAAGAAGGCTACAGGTTTTCACTTAGGTTTTGGTGGGGAGGGAGTGGTTGGAGAGTGTCAGAGGGTTGGCTGGTTTAGGTTTTTACTATTCAGTTCAGTTCAGTTCAGTTCAGTCTCTGTCGTGTCCAACTCTTTGTGACCCCATGAATCGCAGCACATCAGGCCTCCCTGTCCATCACCATCTCTCGGAGTTCACTCATACTCACACNAGTGAGTGAATTCTGTGATATGTGAATTATATCCCATTAAAGCTGTTTTTCTTGTTTGTTTGTCCTTTTAATTTTTAAGGAAAAAGACCAAGAAGGCTACAGGGCATTTTCACTTAGGTTTTGGTGGGGAGGGAATGGTTGGAGAGTGTCAGAGGGTTGGTTGGTTTAGGTTTTTACTATTCAGTTCAGTTCAGTTCAGTTCAGTCGCTGTCGTGTCCAACTCTTTGAGACCCCATGAATCGCAGCACATCAGGCCTCCCTGTCCATCACCATCTCTCGGAGTTCACTCGTACTCACGCCCATCGAGTCCATGATGCCATCCAGCCATCTCATCCTCTATTGTCCCCTTTTCCTCCTGCCCCCAATCCCTCCCAGCATCAGAGTCTTTTCCAATAAGTCAACTCTTTGCATGAGGTGGTCAAAGTATTGGAGTTTCAGCTTTAGCATCATTTCTTCCAAAGTAATCCCAGGGTTGATCTCCTTCAGAATGGACTGGTTGGATCTCCTTGCAGTCCAAGGGACTCTCAAGAGTCTTCTCCAACACCACAGTTCAAAAGCATCAATTCTTCAGCACTCAGCCTTCTTCACAGTCCAACTCTCACATCCATACATGACCATAGGAAAAACCAGAGCCTTGACTAGACTATAAATAAGTTAATAAGGGGGTTTTTTTAATAGTGATTTTCTGTGATCTTTAGTAACTCACCCAGTAAGTAACCCCTAGATTATATAAAAACAAAAGTCTGTAGACTTTTGCACAGCATTTGTATCTTTTTTTAAAGCCAAAATAAAGAACTTAGATTTTTAGATTAATCTGCAGCCTATCAGGAGGCCCTGTGAGAGCCCAGAATCACACCTGGAGGATCCATAGCCTAAGCACCTAGAAAGCTTTTAAGCACCTCTATGTCACAGAGGGGAAAATGATCTCAGATCCAGCTTCTCACCTAGAGAACTTAGAAAGCTCACTCTGGAGGTAAGGATAGTTGCTATTAAGTATTATTTAATACCTCCTGCTGGTCAGAATGGCACCTCACTCCAGTATTCTTGCCTGGAGAATTCCATGGATAGAGAAGTCTGGCAGGCTACAGTCCCTGGGGTCACAAAGAGTCGGACACATGTGAGTGAGTAAGCAACAGCAGCACTGGTCAGGAAGGGCAAAGCAAGGGACTCTGCTTGGAGACCTAGGCGTCTTGTTCCATTCCCATGACACCACCGTGGCAGAAACCTAGTGACCCTCAAGGAAACGGAGGTTTAGAGAGGCTTATTTGCCCGAAGTCATACAGGAGTAGTGGCAGAGGGGGGACGACTTTCTTAGCCCCGTTCTTCCTGCCAGCACATGCATTTTATATCCAGTTTATGGTGTAGCTGAGTTCTTCGCTTCACACACACTTTACAGGACATGAGGGTCTGTTGGATAATTAATGCACATGTGCTCGTTTTCTAGAACCCAGCACTTATTTTCATGTTTTAAAATTATGGTTGAGTTTATGGTTATTGCAGCTTTACATTATGCCCTGGCATCAGTCATATCTGTGATGATCCAAGGATCCCACTGAGGAAACGTGCTTCTCTCCAGAGACAGCTCACCAAATGGAGGCTTCATCTGGGAAGGACAGCCATCAGGGAGATGGGGTGAGCCATGCTTGACTCTGCCAGGAGAAAGGGGAGACATGGGCAATTTAGGGTTTCACATAACAGGAAGGCAGCAAGGAGTGATGTAAATAGTGCACACACACTCGGGGGCTCAGTCGTGTTCAACTCTTTGCGACCCCCTTTGTGACTCTTGTGGACGGTAGCCCACCATGTTCCTCTGTCCATGGGATTTTCCAGGCAAGAACACTGGAGTGGTCTGCCATTTCCTTCCCCAGGGGAGCTTCCTGACTCGGGGAGGGAATCCACATCTCCTGCAGCCCCTGCATTGGCAGGTGGCTTCTTTACCGTTGTGTCACATGGGAGGCTCCGGGGCAAGTAGAACAGGGCCTGATAGGGAAGCTTCATGTGACAGAGCAGGGCATCTGTACTTTATCCTGTAGGCAAGAGATGTTTTCACAGAGCTGTGTTCCTGCTTTCCTGGGTTTTAAAAGCATTTCTCTTGCTTTGGAACAGGCCAGGGGCCCACGATGAGGAGGGACCCCTCTGGGTGCTGAGGGTCTGCTGGGATAAAAGTTGTCTATGCTCAGGCCGAGATGCAGCTTGAGTGTCTCTGGCCTAGCACTGTCCAGTATCACATCTCTGTTGCTCCAGGTTCTGTTCTCCAGATGACCCTCCTCTGCATCCCATGATGGTCGCATTGAACAGCCTGGACCTGCATCCTGACCCCAGTGCTTACCAGCTTTGTCCCCGTGGTCCAATTTCCTCCGTGCCTCGATTTCTACACTCATAAAAGGAGCTAACAATGAATTCACCTTGCATGATTGTTATGCAGATTAAAATAACCAAAGCCCTTAGAAAGGAGCTTGGTGCCAAGTATGCATCATATAAGCTTTCATGCTGATCCCTATTACTCAGACTGGACAGCCTCAGATCGGGGCTGATGCAAATTCTCAGGCTCTCTACCAACACTTGATCAAAGGCTGGATTTCCAGATGAAGTCTTCACTCCCGGTGTTTCTGTAGCTCTCTCTCCTTTCGTTCTCCCTGCCACTGAAAGGAGTTCATGTAAATGCCAGGGCTGTGCCTCTGCTCAAAATTCTGGGCTCACATCTGTGCAGCTGTCTGAAAACTCTTGGGGGTACCTTTGTCTGACTCCTTCACTCTTTGTGCTGCAAAAAGAGACAACTTGGAAGACTTCTATGCTTTCAATGGAAAGAGAACAACTTTCTTACCGACTGTCTTCTCAGAAGTCAGCCATTCCCTGCTATTTCCCTGAAATCAGTAGTCCCTCCCAAGACCTTGGCAAGCTGATGAAAAGAAAGAAAAGAATGCTGTTTCTCCCTCCCACCCCACCCGCCCCATAGCTTCACTGGTGGCAGCTTTTTAACTGTTTTCTGCCTACTTATGGGTGAGTCACATAGGCGTTCCCAGTGATTCCCATCTCCACACTCTGGTTCCTTCCAATCAGAAGGTGGTTGCCAAGGGAACCACAGGTACCAGTCTCGGCCATTCCCCTGAATCAAGGCCTAATCTACACTGAAAGAAATTTCCATTCCAGAGCGTAGCAGATTTCAATATTTTACAATCCCCTTAAACTCTGATGGCAGTTACTTCTTCCTTAAAGGGGCTGGTAGTTAAAGACTATTCTTTTGCCTGAAAATGTTCATGGTGCTACTGAGACTTCCTTATAGGACTGATTTGGTTAATTGATCTCTCCTGAGATGTGAATGATAGAGTAAAAGGACAATAAAGGCCTTTTGCAGAGTCATTGCAAGGACTGAATGAGAGAATGCAGAGAAAATGGTTGGCACAGAGTAGGGGACTCAATAAAAAACTATCCTGAGGGTAAGTGATGACAATTCAGTGAAGGTACTGCTAAAGGGGGAACTGTAGAGGGAAAGAGAAGAGGCTCAGGGACTCCGCCTGGGGATGGCTCTCAGAATATGCCTTTCTGTGAGAAGGGGCCTCCCATTCCCGAACTCTCTTCAGTTTGGATTGTCCTTGATTACCTGATTTCCTAGTGGGAAGAGAGAACCAGTCACCACACTACGGGTACCTTTCTATAATTTGTATCTGGACGTGGTGTTATGTCTAGTTAATTTGTAGGTCAACCCAAAGAAGATTTCAAAGGGCAAGAGCCCATTCTTGCCTTTTGGGGTCCCCCGTGTTGCCACCAGCCCCAGGACACTTCCTTGCTCCTACAAGTTCCACTCGCATCTAGAGTGATCCACTTGCCTCATCAANTTACCTGATTTCCTAGTGGGAAGAGAGAACCAGTCACCACACTACGGGTACCTTTCTATAATTTGTATCTGGACGTGGTGCTATGTCTAGTTAATTTGTAGGTCAACCCAAAGAAGATTTCAAAGGGCAAGAGCCCATTCTTGCCTTTTGGGGTCTCCCGTGTTGCCACCAGCCCCAGGACACTTCCTTGCTCCTACAAGTTCCACTCGCATCTAGAGTGATCCACTTGCCTCCTCAACACCGCCTAGACACCTACCCAGACTGCGGACCCAGACAGCTCGCATGAAGACTGAAAGCTTCAAAAGCAAGTGCCCAATAAGCCAGACAGAAACCTTATCACTTTTTATGGTCTAGCCTCAGAAGTCATAGGGCATCATTTCTGTTGAATGCTACTTGTCTGAATACTCAAAAAAATCAATCCATTTTCAAGGGAGGGGACATAGACCTCATTTCTAAATGAGAGTGGTGTAGGTTGTGTTAGCTTGCTAGGGCTGCCATAACAAAATACCAAGCCTGAGTGACTCAAACAATAGAAATGTATCATTTTGTTGCAGGAAGTTGGACCCCTTCCAGGGCCCAAAACTGGGCTCTTGTCTAACACTTGGAAATGAATTGTCTGAGGAGACACATGTGCTGACAAAGCAAGAGATTTTATTGGGAAAGGGCACCTGGTGGAGAGCAGTAGGGCAAAGGAACCCAGGAGAACTGCTCTGCCGCGTGGCTCGAAATGTTGGGTTTTATGGTGATGGGATTAGCTTCCGGGTGGTCTTTGGCCAATCATTCTAATTCAGAGTCTTTCCTGGTGACGCATACATCGCTCAGCCAAGATGGATGCTGGCGAGAGGGATTCTGGGAAGTGGACGGACACGCGGTGTCTCCTTTTGACTTTTCCCGGACTCTTCCGGTTGGGGTGGCTTATTAGTTCCGTATTCCTTATCAGGATCTCCTGTCATAAAACAACTCGTGTAAATAGTTACTATGGTGCCTGGCCAGGGTGGGCACTTTCAATCAGTGTGCTTCCCCTAACAATTTCACAGTTCTGGAGGCCGGAAGTCTGAAATCAAGAGGTCGGCAGGGCCGGTGCCTTTCTGAGCACTGAAAAGGAGACTCTGTCCCATGCCTCTCTCCTAACATGTGGTGGTTTCCTCGCAATCTTTGGCATTTCTCAGCTTGTAGAAGCATCACCTGGATCTCTGCCTTCAGCTCTACATAGTGTTCTCCACCTGCATCCAAATTTCTCCTTTTATAAGGACACCAGTCACATTGGATAAGGCACCCACTGTACTCCAGCCTGACTTCATTTTAACTAATTACATCTGCAATGACTTCATTTCCAAATAAGGTCACATTCTGAGGTGCTGGGAGATAGGACTTCAATATATGAATTTGGAGGGAGCACGATTCAATCCATAACATTTACATTATAACAAGAACATGTGGGATGGGAGATGCTATTGTAGCCATCTTTGTGAAATACATTTTGCCGCATTCATCTACCTCAATGGCCAATAAATGTCCATGCTTTATAGGAAAGCTCTAATCACACAGAGGAGTTATTGCAAATAATAGACATCTCCCATAAGCTTCCTTGTAATGTAGTATTCTCCTTAATTAAATAAAGATATCAAGACCCCTTCCATTCTAAGATCTACACAATCTGCCCAATTGGTGTGTTTATTTGCAATACATTTGAATGGGTATGCTTATAGCCATTTTTAAATAAGTAAAGGGAAAGTAAAAGTGTTAGTAACTCAGTCATGTCCGACTGTTTGCGACCCCATGGACTGTAGCCCACCAGGCTCCCCTATCCATGGAATTCTCCAGGCAAGAATCCTGGAGTGGGTTGCCATGCCCTTCTCCAGGGGGGCCTTCTTGACTCAATGATCAAACCAGGGTCTCACACATTTCAGGCAGATTCTTTACCATCCAAGCCACCAGGGAGTTAAATGACATCCAAATCAATCATTTGCAGAACTCGTGAGGCACCTGCTGAATATGTTTTGGAAACTTGAGATCCAAGCCAAAAGCATACACATAAATAGCCATGTGCATCCACACAGTGGTTGGCCAGGAGCAGAAGCCAAGTCCATCTCAGGGAGAGGCCTGGACCTGTCCCAGCAGAGGACACTCCCCATCCCTCCTTCTGCTCTGAAAACAGTAGACTTTACTACCTATATAGAACAGTGTCCAAAGTCCCATCTCCTCCCACTCCTGCCATCGAAACAAAGAGTGGGAATTCAAGTAAGGTTAAAGATCCCAATTGGGTATTCCACTTGCATGTGCTAGGAATGATTCCACTTGTATGTGGTGGGCTTCCCAGGTGGCTCAGGCCGTAAAGAATCCTCCTGCAATGCAGGAGACCTGGCTTCGATCCCTGGGTTAAGAAGATTCCCCTGGAGAAGGAAGTGGCAACCCACTCCAGTATTCTTGCCTGGGGAAATCTCATGGACAGAGAAGCCTGGTGAGCTACAGGCCATGGGGTCACAAAAGAGCTGGATACAACTTAGCGACTAAACCACAACACTTATATGTGGCACCAAGAACAGGGAAATCATGGAATAGCAGTTACTCTCCCAAGAGAGAAGCTGGGAGTAGGGCCAGGGGAGGATAAGGAGTTAGTGTTGAATGGAGACAGAGTTTCTGTTTGGGATGATTAAAAAGTTCTGGAACTAGACAGTGGAGATGGTTGTACAACTTTGTGAATGTACTCAAGGACATTGTATCGTACACTTAAAGAGGCTTGACATGGTAAGTTCTGTTATGGATATTTTATCATATCTTTTTAAATGTACCACGACTGCTGAAGCCCAAGTGCCCTAGAGTCCACGCTGTGCAACAAGAGAAGCTGCCGCCACGAGACGCCCCATGCAGTGCAGCTCGAGAGCAGCCCTCACCGCAACTGGAGACCACCATGAACAGCAGTGGAGAGAGTGCAGCCAAAGCCAAGCAAATAAATGGGAGGCAGACAAAGGAGTCATGCAGTGACTGGCCCTGTAAGCGATGGAAGCTTCTTTGCTTTTTGTTTTTCGTTTCACAGATTCATTGGATACCAAACACTGGATGGACATTTAGAGGTCTGACTGAACTCCTTCAGAGGGGAAGTCTACCGGGCTGACCGGCCTGCTGTTGGGCCCTGACCAAAGGCTGTGGAGGCCGCTGGGCTTGCTGCCCTCTTTGTCTCCCTTCTTGAGGGGTGAAGAGCATGGATCTGCCTCCCTCTCATGTCCCACCCGTGTGACCTTGCGTNACCCCATGGACTGTAGCCCACCAGGCTCCCCTATCCATGGAATTCTCCAGGCAAGAATCCTGGAGTGGGTTGCCATGCCCTTCTCCAGGGGGGCCTTCTTAACTCAATGATCAAACCAGGGTCTCACACATTTCAGGCAGATTCTTTACCATCCAAGCCACCAGGGAGTTAAATGACATCCAAATCAATCATTTGCAGAACTCGTGAGGCACCTGCTGAATATGTTTTGGAAACTTGAGATCCAAGCCAAAAGCATACACATAAATAGCCATGTGCATCCACACAGTGGTTGGCCAGGAGCAGAAGCCAAGTCCATCTCAGGGAGAGGCCTGGACCTGTCCCAGCAGAGGACACTCCCCATCCCTCNCTTACAAATGTAGCTTCTGAGAACATTCATGGCCAAGACTCTATGTGGATATGCTCTCTTTTCTCTTAGATAGATATCTGGGAGAGGAATGGCAGGTCCAATGATAGGTGTACATTTAACTTTTTAAGAAACTGCCACAGAGTTTTCCAAAGTGGTTGCCCCATTCTACTTTTCCCAGCAGCATCTGAGAGTTACAGTGACTCCATGTCTCTGTAGACAGTTGATATGGTCAGGTAGTTTTCAGATTAGCCATTCTCGTGGGTATGCAGTAGTATCTCATTGCGGTTTTAATTTGCATTTCCCTGATGACTAATAAGCATCTTTCCATGTGCTTATTTGCCATCCATATACCTTTTTTTGGTGACACGTCTGTCCAAATCTCATCTTTGCCCTGTACCCACTGAGTGACTGCAAGCAAGTGACTTCTCTGTGCTTCTGATTCTGTAAAGCAGGGGACAGTGACAGTCCCCACCTCATGAGGTTGTTGTGACAGTGCCTCCAGCCCCAGAGCCCCGTGGGCCTGCCCCCACCCCTGCTCCACAGAGCTTTACAACAGGCAGGCGCCCTATGCCTGATCCTTAAATTCCTCCTTTATCAAAGGTAGCTCTCCCCACTTGTGCACATAGGCACACACACACACATCACGTGACTCTGCTCTCCTTCCGGCTGTAGAGATAAGAGACAGACATCAGCAGTGGAGGCATATCGGTCTGGGTATCCAGGGACTGCATTTGACAGTCTGTCTCTTGGGCCCTTTAAACTACTACCAAAAGACACTTGATATATTAAGGTGTTTTTCTTTCTGCTTAGAATTCCAATCTGTCTGTCTCCCAGATGAAAGATGTCTGTACAAGGCAGGGGGAGGGGAGGAGCCACTGAACTGATGCAGAGGCCATCTGAATCCCTAAGTCAGCACGACCCCACAAGCCCCCCAAGCTCTATGCCAGCTCTCAGAGGGAGGGAGAAGAGGTGTCCCTCCTTTTAGTTTCCAGGCTCTGCTTCCCTTCCCCTCCAGCCCAGCAGGTCTCAGAAGTGTTGGTATGCAGCCCAATCCACAGAAGGTGTGGATGCACCTACAAGGAGGAAGGAAAAACCCTGAAAACAGACCAAGCCAGGCCCTAACAGGGCTAGGGAACTGGACAAGATGACAGAACAGCCATCCAGAACCCAATCTGAAAGGTGGACAAATCAAGTCCTATGCAGCCTGGATCCTTGGCTGCAGGAGTACAGCAGAACGCAACCACGAGACTTGGGGACAATGCCCAGGTTACCTGGCAAACTAAAAGATCACCCCAGCACAGTGATTCTTAACTCTAGTCCTCAGAAAAGCTACTCGGGTCACCTGAGAACTTGTTAGATGTGCAAATTCTCAGACTCCACCTGGAGACTGGTGGTGAAACCCAGCAATCTGCTTGGAGAGATCTTCCTGGTGACCCTGATGCAACTCAAGTGTAAGAATTCCTGGCCTTGAAGAGGAAATTCCTAGGCCAACGGATGGATCTAAGAACCCAGCAGTCTTTTCTAAAGACAAAGGATATTGTGGTCACAAGCCAAGCAAAGGTTTGAGAGAAAAATTAATCTTGGTTCACATTCCAGCCCTGCCACCTCCTAGATGCATGACTTTGGGCTTTTATAAGCCTCTCTTTCCTCCTGCATAAAAACTAGACAAGGCCAACCTCATGGGACTGATGCTGAAGCTGAAGCTCCGATACTGTGGCCATCTGATGCAAAAAGTCAACTAACTCAATGGAAAAGACTCTGATGCTGGGAAAGATTGAGGGCAGGAGGTGAAGGTGTGACAGCAGATGAGATGGTTGGATGGCATCATCAACTCAATGGACATGAGTTTGAGCAAGCTCCAAGAAATAGTGAGGCACAGGGAAGCCTAGCGTGCTGTAGTCCATGGGGTCCCAAAGAGCTGAACACACCTGAGTGGCTGAACAACAAACCTCATGGGTTGTTTTGAGGATTTAAAGAGTTAATATGCATGGAGGACAGGGCACATGTTAAGTACTCAAAAAAAGTGAAGTCATCCAGACAAGTCACAAGCCCAGATGGTGACTTTGGCTACTTTAGACAAAGCAGCCCTTTCCTCATATCACTTTACTGCCATGTGGGGAGATGGTCTAACTTTTCAAATCTATGAGGACAGCTTTGAGGAGTACAGCTACCTACGCAATGGGCACTCTGAAGATATGCCAAACAGAACTTAAGTTCTAGCGGCTTCATTGGTTATTATGAAGTTCACATTTTCAAGGTACAGAAGTCCAGGCAGAAAAGGATGCAGGACCACCCCTAGTATCAGCTCCCTCGAAGGTAATGTCTAATTCTCCTGAAGCATTCTCCCCTACTATCCACAGAAATAGCCTCATTCTCCATCCCGACTATCTAGGGGAAGAACAGGCTTCTTCCCAATACTTCCCACCATTTTCAAGGGGTGCGTCCTCTCTCCTGGTCACTTCTGGCTCCCCACTCCTGCATCCCAGTTCTCAACCCCTTCCTGAAGCCTAGAAGTGCATCTCAGGAGCTCCAGTTCTTTATGTCTTAGTACAGAAAGAATTCAGCATGAGGCAAAATGATAGGTAAGAAGTGACTTATTAGAATAGGATGCTTTGAGGCTTACAAGCTGGTAGGCAAGAGCATGCTGTACCTCAAGAACTTAGTGGGCTACAATTTTATAATCAGAGGAAAAGTGGGGAATAGGGGGAGGATCACCTTCTTCCTTATTGTTGAGTAGATGTCAAGCTTCCATCACCAGTTTCTCCTACATCGGAAAAGTGGGGAATAGGGGGAGGACCACCTTCTTCCTTATTGTTGAGTAGATGTCAAGCTTCCATCACCAGTTTCTCCTCTACATCAGACAGCAGAGTTTTCTTTGTCCCTATGTGGTCAAGCTGGGACTGTCACAGCACAAAGCAAATAAGCAAAAAGTCAGTAACATATACTAAAAATGGTAAACCATTTCAGGTTTCAGCAAAATGTCATCCTTCTCTTATTCTTTTTTTTAATTTTTATTGATGTACAGTTGATTTAAATGTTGTGGTTAGTTTCAGGTGTACAGCAAAGTGAATTTAGTTATCTATTTTATATATAGTAAATATATTAGTTATCTATTTTATATATAGTAGTATGTACATATTAGTTATCTATTTTATATATAGTNGCATAATGTCATCCTCCCCTTATTCTTTTTTTTAATTTTTATTGGTGTACAGTTGATTTAAATGTTGTGGTTAGTTTCAGGTGTACAGCAAAGTGAATCAGTTTTATATATATTCCTTTTTTAGATTCTTTTCCCATATAGGAAATTAGAGCATGGAGTAGAGTTCTCTGTGATATACAGTAGGTTCTTATTAGTTATATATTTTATATATAGTAGTATGTACATGGGCTTCCTGGGTAACTCAGCTGGTAAAGAATCCACCTGCAATGCAGGAGACCCTGGTTAGATTTCTGGGTCAGAAGTTTCCTAGAGAAAGAATAGGCTACCCACTCCAGTATTCTTGGGCTTCCCTGGTGACTCAGATGGTAAGGAATCCACCTGCAATGACGGAGACCTGGGTTCGATCCCTGGGTTGGGAAGATCCTCTGGAGGAGGGCGTGGCAACCCACTCTAGTATTCTTGCCTGGAGAATCCCCATGGACAGAAGAGCCTGGCAGGTTATATTCCATGGGGTCACAAGGAGTCGGACACGACTGAGCAGCTAAGCACAGCACGCAGTATGTGTATGTCAATCCCCATCTCCCAATTCATCCCTGTCCTACTTATCCCCCGGTAGCCATAAGTTTGTTTTCTACATCTGTGACTCTACTTCGGTTTTGCAAATAAATTCATCTGTGCCCTATTTTGGAGAAGGCAATGGCACCCCACCCCAGTACTCTTGGCCTGGAAAATCCCATGAACGGAGGAGCCTGGTAGGCTGCAGTCCATGGGGTCGCTATGAGTCAGACACGACTGAGTGACTTCACTTTCACTTTTCACTTTCATGCATTGGAGAAGGAAATGGCAACCCACTCCAGTGGTCTTTCCTGGAGAATCCCAGGGACGGGGGAGCCTGGTGGGCTGCTGTCTATGGGGCCGCACAGAATCGGACACGACTGAAGCTACTTAGCAGCAGCAGCAGTGCCCTATTTTAGATTCCATATATAGGTGATATCATATGATAGTTGTCTTTCTCTGACTTATTTCACTCAGTATGACAATCTCTGGGTCTATCCATGTTGCTGCAAATGGCATTATTTTGTTCTTTTTATGGCTGAATAGTATTCCAATGTATATTTGTACCACACCTTCTTTATCCGTTGCTCTGTTGCAAGTGAAGCAACTGACAAGAGATTAATCTCCAAAATACACAAACAACTCATGAAGCTGGATATCAAAGCAAAACAAACAACCCAATCAAAAAAACGGGCAGAAGATCTAAGTTGACATTTCTCCAAAGAAGAAATACAGTGGCCAAAAAGCACATGAAAAGATGCTCAATTGAAAAGATCACTAATTGTTAGAGAAATGCACATCAAAACTAGAATGAGATATATCACCTCACATCAGTCAGAATGAGCATCATCAAGAAATCTACAAAGAATAAACGCTGGAGAGGGTGTGAAGAAAGCGGAAACCTCCTACACTGTTGGTAGGAATGTAAATTGGTACAGTCACTGTGCAGAATAGTATGAAGACGCCTTAAAAAACTAAAAATAGAACTACCATGAGCACATGCTAAGTCATTTCAGTCATGTTCAATTCTTCACAACCCTGTGGATTGTAGCCCAACAGGCTCTTCTATCTATGGGATTCTCCAGGCAAGAATACTGGAGTGGGTTGCCATGCCCTCCTCCAGGGAATCTTCCCAACCCAGGGGTCAAACACCACATCTATTATGTCTCCTGCATGGCAGCCAGGTTCTTTACCACTAGCACCACCTGAGAAGTCTAGAACCACCATATGATCCAACAATTCCACTCCTACGAATATAACCAGAGAAGACCATAATTCAAAAATATGCGTGCACCCCAATGCTCATTGCAGCATTATTTACACTATCCAGGATCTGAAAGCAGCCTAAGTGTCCTTTCTCTATATTTTTGTTTTTAGTGTGCCCAGAGGAGCACGTCCTAGGAGTCACTAACCTACTGAGCTCCCTGGGCAGCGTGTGCGTCTCATGGCACCATTGTTTTATCATTTGGGGCATATTTCACGCTTCAGCTCCTTGGCTCTGTGGTTAAGCAAGCCTGCTTTCTTGAGTGACCATAAACTTACCAGGATTCTCCTCCTGTACATTTTTTTTTCAACTTTGCAATCCCTTAGTTGGATTAACTAATTACCTACTTTGTCCCCTTACTCTGTCTGTGTCACTCCCACCTCAGACTTCCTATCCCTGCTGACCTGTTACTCACCACTTTTCTCTCTCAGGAACCCAAATCCTCTACCTTCAGATCACAGGCCATTACTACACAGAGCCTACTGCATGTAGCTGATTTTACTGAGGGGAATTTCAAACTAGTACACAACTGGAAACATTTAAAATTGGATAGTCATGATCTCAGAGTTCCTCAGTCAACCCAACACAGGGAATTTCTCGCCAGTCATCATTCATCTGGGGCTGAGACCCGTAGCCCTGGTTGCTGCTGCTGCTGTGTGCTCAGTCGTATCTGACTCTTTGAAACTCCATGGACTGTAGCCCACCCAGGCTCTTCTGCCCATGGGATTCTCCAGAGAGTAATACTGGAGTGGCTTGCTATTTCCTCTTCCAAGGCATCTTTCCAACACAGGGGTCAAACCTGCGTCTCCTGCATCTCCTGCATTGCAGGTAGATTCTTTACCACTGAGCCACCCAGGAAGCCTAACCTGATAGGGAACATTTGATTTCCCTGCCATGAACTNTTTGAAACTCCATGGACTGTAGCCCACCCAGGCTCTTCTGCCCATGGGATTCTCCAGAGAGTAATACTGGAGTGGCTTGCCATTTCCTCTTCCAAGGCATCTTTCCAACACAGGGGTCAAACCTGCGTCTCCTGCATCTCCTGCATTGCAGGTGGATTCTTTACCACTGAGCCACCCGGGAAGCCTAACCTGATAGGGAACATTTGATTTCCCTGCCATGAACTTTCTTTAATTTCCTCTTTTCCTTGAGACTTGCAAATCTCCCTTCTTTGTGCGCTGCCAGTGGACAGTTTTCTGATTCCTATTAGTTTCTTTTGCAGAGCAATTTAATCCTTGATACAGAGCCTCCACCTTCCAGACTCCATGAGGTGGGGGTAGGGAGTCTTCTGTTACATAATCAGAAAAGCTTATTTTTAGTATTTTCTTAAACAAAAAAGCAGCCTTCCTTCTGCCAGGCACCATTCTTACCCCCCACCTGGAGCGTAAAAGTGGCTGTAGGCATTTTGGGTTTAAAATAGCAATTTTTCCCTTGCTATTACACATACGCAATGCACAAAAACCCCTGGAAATTCCTCAAGTTTTTATTAAAAATTCCAGATGGTGCAACAGATATTTCAGACACTAAGCTTCTATTAACAACCGGAAATTAATAACCAGACTGACTCACAGTCATCATCGTCTGGATTGGTGATGATATCTTGGAAAAAGAAAAAAAAAAGAAGAAGTAGGGTAGCACAGCATTTGAGGCAAAAGTTGAGGAACTGGCAAAGTTTGGTTTACGTCCTGGATCTCCCATTTATAGCTGGAAGGTTGGGGAAGTCGAATCACAGGCCTGGTAAAGAATTTGCCTGCAGTGCAAGAGACCCAGGTTTGATACCCGGGAAGATCCCTTGCAGAAAGAAATGGCAACTCAGTCTAGTATTCTTGCCTGGAAAATCCCATGGACAGAGGAACCTGGCAGGCTAGAGTCCATGAGGTCACAGAGTCAGACGTGACAACTGAGTGGCTAACACTTCTACTTTCTCTGGGCAAGTCACCTACCCTCCCTGTACCTCAGCTTCTTCACGTGCAAAATGGAGAAACAATAGTACAGTCAGTTCTGCTGTAAGGTAACATGCATCCTCATAAGCACCACCATATTGATACTATGTGTGGTATAATAAAAATAGACTTGGTCCTTGTCCCTGGTTCCTGGCACAGAGCTCCTAAAACCCTTGGAATTACCTGAGTGATAGAAACATCTTTCATTATTTATAATAAGTCCCTTTCAATCATACCTGAGTTTATACTAATGAAGTGACTTAGGTTATGACCCCCTAGAGAGCCTCAGGATGGAGCTGGTCATCAGAAAGATTAGAGGTTTGGATCTTTGAGCTTCCAGGTTGTTGGACACATTGAAGATTCGGGAGTGTGATGTACCTGGAGAAGGCAAGGAAGCTCTATGCCCCCAACTCCCTATACCCGCCACCCCTTCATTTTGCTATTCCTGAGTTGTATTCTTTATAATAATCCACTAAGGGTGAGTAAAGTTACTTCCTGAGTTATGTGAGCCATCTAGCAAATCACTGAACCTTAAAAGGGGGTCATGGGAAACTCCAACTTATAGCCAGTCAGTCAAAAGTATGGGAAGCCTGGGACTTGTGACTGATGTCTGAAGCTGGGGTAGGCTTGTGGGGCAGAGCCTTAAGAACTGAACTGAACTGTTTGATACTCAGCTGGTGTCCAAAGAATGGGAGAATTGGTTGTAGGTATTTGAAAACACTCCAGACCATGGATAAACAAAATGTAGTATATACATACAAAAGAGGGGTTACCCAGATGCCCACTCTAGCATTCTTGCCTAGAGAAGTCCATGCACAGAGGAGCTTGGAAGGCTACAGTCATGGAGTTGTGAAGAGCTGGACATGACTGAAGTGACTTAGTATGCATGCACATACAGACAAAGGAATATCATTTAGCCTTTACAAAGAAACTGTGACACGTGTGTCATACACAACGGATGAACACTGAGCCCATAATGCTAAATGAAATAAGCCAGTCATGTAATATTACATGATCACACTCCTATAAAGAAAACTGAGTGNTCCATGCACAGAGGAGCTTGGAAGGCTACAGTCATGGAGTTGTGAAGAGTTGGACATGACTGAAGTGACTTAGACAAAGACATGTGACTTTGTCTGCGTGCACATACAGACAAAGGAATATTATTTAGCCTTTACAAAGAAACTGTGACATGTGTGTCATACACACGGATGAACACTGAGACCATAATGCTAAACGAAATAAGCCAGTCATGTAATATTACATGATCACACTCCTATAAAGAAAACTGAGTGCCAAGAAATTGATGCTTTTGAGCTGTGGTATTGGAGAAGACTCTTGGGAGTCCCTTGGACTGCAAGGAGATCCAACCAGTCCATCTTAAAGGAAATCCTCTGAATATTCATTGGAAGGACTGATGCGGAAGCTGAAACTCCAATACTTTGGCCACCTGATGGGAAGAACAGACTCATTTGAAAAGACCCTGATGCTAGGAAAGATTGAAGGCGGGAGGAAAAGGGGATGGTAGAAGACGAGATGGTTGGATGGCATCACCAACTCAATGGACATGAGTTTGAGTAAGCTCTGGGAGTTGGTGATGGACAGGAAAGCCTGGTGTGCTGCAGTCCATGGGGTTGCAAAGAGTAGGACATGACTGAGCGATTGAACTGAACTGAACTCCTATGAGATAACTAGCGTAATCAAACTCAGAGACAGAAAGTAGAATGATGATCTCCAAGAGCTGGGAGGAGTGGAGGAAGAGAAAGCCAATNTGGTAGAAGACGAGATGGTTGGATGGCATCACCAACTCAATGGACATGAGTTTGAGTAAGCTCTGGGAGTTGGTGATGGACAGGAAAGCCTGGTGTGCTGCAGTCCATGGGGTTGCAAAGAGTCGGACATGACTGAGCGATTGAACTGAACTGAACTCCTATGAGATAACTAGCATAGTCAAACTCAGAGACAGAAAGCAGAATGAGATCTCCAAGAGCTGGGAGGAGTGGAGGAACAGAAAGCCAGTGTTTAAAGAGTACAGAGTTTCAGTCTGCAGGATGAAAAACATTTTGTGGATGGATGGTAGTGATGGTGGCACAACAGTGTGAATGTACCGTTTAAAATCGTTAAGATGATAAATTTCATGTTATGTATATTTTAATCACAATTTTTTTTCTTTAAAATGAATCAATATAGGTTTTAAAACCCATGAAGCCAATGGGAACAATGGAGTTAAGACACAACATTCAAAAGCTTTATCAGTGACACATTTTTTAAAAAGCAACCTAATAAAAACGTTAGCCCAGTTTCACACATGTTAAGTGGTTAAGACATACAGAAATATCACAAAAAACTGGCACTTCACCTTGAAAAAAGACCTTCGGTTTGCTTGTGGAAGTGAGTGTCAAACAAGTTACAGTTTGGGGGTTGCAGTGAAGTGGTAAGAGGAGAGTCATCAGAAATGGGAAGGAAAGTTCTAGCACCCGGTACACAGCTCATAACAGGTAAGCAGCAGCTTCTGGCAGGGAAGAACTCTTTCAAGGGAAAAAGCTCTCTGCAGGAGGCTCCTTCTGTCTTGTCACTTTAGCAAAGCTGTACTGTCATTTCAGTTCAGTTCAGTCACTCAGTCATGTCCAACTCTTTGCGACCCCATGAATCGCAGCACACCAGGCCTCCCTGTTCATCACCATCTCCCGGAGTTCACTCAGATTCACGTCCATTGAGTCCGTGATGCCATCCAGCCATCTCATCCTCGGTCATCCCCTTCTCCTCCTGCCCCCAATCCCTCCCAGCATCAGAGTCTTTTCCAATGAGTCAACTCTTCGCATGAGGTGGCCAAAGTACTAAAGTTTCAGCTTTAGCATCATTCCTTCCAAAGAAATCCCAGGGTTGATCTCCTTCAGAATGGACTGGTTGGATCTCCTTGCAGTCCAAGGGACTCTCAAGAGTCTTCTCCAACACCACAGTTCAAAAGCATCAATTCTTCGGCGCTTAGCCTTCTTCACAGTCCAGCT
>SJYW01044180.1:73396-102854 GCA_006410735.1 Raphicerus campestris
ATACAGATTTCTCAGGAGGCAGGTGAAGTGGTTCGGTATTCCCATCTCGTGAAGAATTTGCCACAGTGTGTTGTGATCCACACAGTCAAAGGGTTTGGTGTAGTCAATAAAGCAGTAGATGTTTTTCTGGAACTCTCTTGCTTTTTTGATGATCCAACAGATGTTGGCAATTTGATCTCTGGTTCCTCTGCGTTTTCTAAATCCAGCTTGAACATCTGGAAGTTCATGGTTAACATACTGTTGAAGGCTGGCTTGGAGAATTTTGAGCATTACTTTGCTAGACTGTGAGATGAGTGCGGTAGTTTGAACATTCTTTGGCCTTTCTTTGGGATTGGAATGAAAACCGACCTTTTCCAGTCCTGTGGCCACTGCTGAGTTTTCCAGATTTGCTGGCATATTGAGTGCAGCACTTTCACAGCATCATCTTTCAGGATTTGAAACAGCTCAACTGGAATTCCATCACTCCCACTAGCTTTGTTTCTAGTGATGCTTCCTAAGGTCCACTTGACCTCACATTCCAGGATGTCTGGCTCTAGGTGAGTGATCACACCATCATGGTTATCTGGGTCATGAAGATCTTTTTTGTACAGTTCTTCTGTGTATTCTTGCCAGTTCTTCTTAATATCTTCTGCTTCTGTTAGTCCATACCATTTCTGTCCTTTATTGTGCTCATCTTTGCATGAAATGTTGCCTTGGTATCTCTCATTTTCTTGAAGAGATCTCCAGTCTTTCCCATTCTATTATTTTCCTCTATTTCTTTGTATTGATCACTAAATGACATAGTGAAATATTAAATGAAAAATAGCAGGTTACAAAGCAATGTGTGCAGTTTGAGCCAATTTTTTTAAAGGATTGAAGGGAAAAAGAGCTGTGGAAAGATAACACTAAAGGTGAGCGCCTGACAGTTTCTGGGTAGATTGGGGTGACTTGTGTATAGGGGGAGGTCTCACTAAGTGTAAACTTTTGAAGGTTTTAAAAGGCTAATACAATCCTCAGACATGTGCAATCTAGGGTCTAAGATGTTGGAGAAAGAAGTCCCATTGTTCTTTGCCACATCAAGCCTGGGGTCTTGGGACCAGTTCCAGGTACCTCCCTTTCACAAAGGACAACTTAGTGATAAACAGTGAGAACAAATGTTCTGGGTTCTTGCAGTGTGCCTGGAAGTGTGCTAAGCTATGTTAATTGGTTGTCTCATTTAGTAGTTCCAGTGAGCTTCAGTGGTGGTTCAGACAATAAAGAAGCTGCCTGCAATGCAGGAGACTGGAGTTTGATACCCGGGTCAGGAAGGGAATAGCTACCCGCTCCCATATTCTTTCCTGGAGAATTCCAAGGACAGAGGAGCTGGCGCACTACGGTCCACAGGATCGCAAAGAATCAGACATGACTGAGTAGCTAACCCTTTCAATAGTACTCCCTATGAGACAGGTACCAGTGTTTTCTCTACCTATTTACAGACAACATTCAGAGAGGCCAAAGAACTTGCCCGAGGTCACACAGTTAGTGAACAGCAGCCCCAGGATTAACTGGATACATTAGGCCAGGAAAAGGAGACAGACAACTTCCCTGCAAGTAACGCAAATACTGCTGAGCAGGAGGCATCAGCCCCAGACCCACGCTGGGAATGCTCGATGTCAGGGCTGGCCGCCAGGGGTCTGACTGACCAAGGGTCCCTGGCCTGCTTGGGAGAAACTGGGAAGGCACCACTGGGACTGAATGCTGGAGCCACTGGGGCTGAATTTCAGAACCCCAGGCTCCAGAATTAACCCTTCCTCACAGAAGGTGAAGAAAGCTTGCCTCTCAATTTTGGGGAGATCAAAGAACTTGAGACTGGGTTGGGGGTGGCAGGGACTTGGAAAGTCAGCACAGGGTAATGTCAGAAAATTAGTCCTCTGGGCTTCCCTGGTGGCTCAGTAGATAAGAATCTGCCTGCCAACACAAGAGACACGGGTTTAATCCCTGGTCCAGGAAGATCCCACGTGCTGCAGCTAAGCCCGTGAGCCACAACTGCTGAAGCCCATGTGCCCTAGAGCCTGTGCTCTGCAATAAGAGAAGCCCTGGCAATGAGAACAGAGAAGGCGATGGCACCCCACTCCAGTACTCTTGCCTGGAAAATCCCATGGGCAGAGGAGCATGGTGGGCTGCTGTCCATGGGGTCACACAGAGTCAGACACGACTGAAGCGACTTAGCAGCAGCAGCAATGAGAAGCCCATTCACACCAACTAGGGAGTAGCCCCCCATTTGCCACAACTAGAGAAAAGCCCGAGCAACAATGAAGACCCAACTCAGTCATAAATAAATAAACTTTTTTTAATAAGTCATCCTCCCACCTCATCCAGCACATCTCTAGGGGACTCGATCTCATCTCCTTCTCATCAAGAACTGAACAGCGTAAAAGATCTCCAACTCCATGGGTGCTAGCGCATGTTAGACCAGCCAAAGAGTCTGCCATAGCTTGGGGAAAATCTCCCTTGGTGAGGGGAAGCCCATGACAGTGGGCCTGGAGAGCAAACCAGCATGGAGAGGCCACCCACAGTTCCAGGACAGGGGAAGGCAGCTCTGAGCAGATCTTTTCCCCCGGGTGTAATCAAAGCAAGCACCCTGGGACTGAGGCTTTGAAATCTGCTCTCCAATCTTGAAAACACGAGTTAGTCTATAGGAGAAAGAGGCCTCTTCAGTGCAAATCCAGAGGTTAGTGCCAGCTTTAATGGGGAAGGAACAAGAGAGGCAGCTTTCAGCCCCTAGCCAGCGATGGGGCAGGTCTCCCATAAATGTTAGGTGGCCACGGATTGTCGGAGCAGTGTAGAAGGGGTTATGCCTTCCACTTTGAAGGCTATGAGGCTCAGGATTTGAGCATTAACTCAACATCATTTCCCCAGGTCCTTAGCACATACCTGGATTACAACAGCTGCTCAAAAAACATTATCTGTTGAATTAATCAATTAGTGAGATGAAGTGTGAGACCAGATTACCACTAAGGGTCCTTCCAGAACTATGTCTATGGTCCTGTGAAATTTATAATCAGTGTCTATAAAGTCCCGATTATTTTCATCATGACTCATTTCTTCCAGTGTGCATGTCCTCATTTAACCCAGCTGCAGTCCCAGTGGACAGGTCATTCTGCACTCCTTTCAGCTCATCACATCCCACTCTAGTTGTTTTACTCTGAGACCCCACATAGCACCCCGTGATGCCACCATGCCCAGAAGTTGTACATTTGGTTGTTTACAATATTTTACATTTACAATGTGCACAGCTTTGTTTGCCTTCTTGGTTATTTCCCTGGATTCTACTTCACAAAAGGAGACTGTTGCATGTCTTTGCCCAACCAATGACTAGTTCCTCTGGCACATTTGGGACCATAAATGAGTTCTTCCAGCTGCTGTGCACTGTAACAATTTCCCAGTCCCAGAGCTAGCAGACAACAGACCAAAGAACCTTCTAACTCAGAGCTAAGTGGTCTTAGAATATCCCAGAGTCTGTTGAGAATGGGAGATCCACTGGGTTTTTCTTCAACTCATTTATATCATGTCTGAGTTGCAAGAGCCATGATAAATGATCTCCCCCTTCACACACCCATTCCGGAAGCTCTTTTGATATAACACCACAGTCTTGGCAATGGGTCCCAGGAGGCGGTCTCCCCACACAAAATGATTCTCCTGAAATTCATTGTTTATTTCCTTCCTTCATATAGCTTGTCAGTAGTGGGGGATGTGGGAAGACTGCAAAAGAAAGACATACAGGCGTCTGGGCTTCAGCAAGAGTGCTCATTTCAGATAGTAATGTTTATGGGTCTCAGATATACTGTCATAGAGAGTGAGCCAAAAACTGTCACATCCGAGATTCCCAGCCTGGTGCCAATAGTCACATCTGACGCTGCCCAGCAGAGCAACTTAGCCAAAAATCTAAATGGTGCCCTGGCCCTTACGAGCCCTCCGGCAAGATGGAATGATTTCTAGGACCACCAACAGGGTACAAATTGTGCCCCTTCTTCCCNTCGGACACGACTGAAGCGACTTAGCAGCAGCAGCAATGAGAAGCCCATTCACACCAACTAGGGAGTAGCCCCCCATTTGCCACAACTAGAGAAAAGCCCGAGCAACAATGAAGACCCAACTCAGTCATAAATAAATAAACTTTTTTTAATAAGTCATCCTCCCACCTCATCCAGCACATCTCTAGGGGACTCGATCTCAGCTCCTTCTCATCAAGAACTGAACAGCGTAAAAGATCTCCAACTCCATGGGTGCCAGCGCATGTTAGACCAGCCAAAGAGTCTGCCATAGCTTGGGGAAAATCTCCCTTGGTGAGGGGAAGCCCATGACAGTGGGCCTGGAGAGCAAACCAGCATGGAGAGGCCACCCACAGTTCCGGGACAGGGGAAGGCAGCTCTGAGCAGATCTTTTCCCCCCGGGTGTAATCAAAGCAAGCACCCTGGGACTGAGGCTTTGAAATCTGCTCTCCAATCTTGAAAACACGAGTTAGTCTATAGGAGAAAGAGGCCTCTTCAGTGCAAATCCAGAGGTTAGTGCCAGCTTTAATGGGGAAGGAACAAGAGAGGCAGCTTTCAGCCCCTAGCCAGCGATGGGGCAGGTCTCCCATAAATGTTAGGTGGCCACGGATTGTCGGAGCAGTGTAGAAGGGGTTATGCCTTCCACTTTGAAGGCTATGAGGCTCAGGATTTGAGCATTAACTCAACATCATTTCCCCAGGTCCTTAGCACATACCTGGATTACAACAGCTGCTCAAAAAACATTATCTGTTGAATTAATCAATTAGTGAGATGAAGTGTGAGACCAGATTACCACTAAGGGTCCTTCCAGAACTATGTCTATGGTCCTGTGAAATTTATAATCAGTGTCTATAAAGTCCCGATTATTTTCATCATGACTCATTTCTTCCAGTGTGCATGTCCTCATTTAACCCAGCTGCAGTCCCAGTGGACAGGTCATTCTGCACTCCTTTCAGCTCATCACATCCCACTCTAGTTGTTTTACTCTGAGACCCCACATAGCACCCCGTGATGCCACCATGCCCAGAAGTTGTACATTTGGTTGTTTACAATATTTTACATTTACAATGTGCACAGCTTTGTTTGCCTTCTTGGTTATTTCCCTGGATTCTACTTCACAAAAGGAGACTGTTGCATGTCTTTGCCCAACCAATGACTAGTTCCTCTGGCACATTTGGGACCATAAATGAGTTCTTCCAGCTGCTGTGCACTGTAACAATTTCCCAGTCCCAGAGCTAGCAGACAACAGACCAAAGAACCTTCTAACTCAGAGCTAAGTGGTCTTAGAATATCCCAGAGTCTGTTGAGAATGGGAGATCCACTGGGTTTTTCTTCAACTCATTTATATCATGTCTGAGTTGCAAGAGCCATGATAAATGATCTCCCCCTTCACACACCCATTCCGGAAGCTCTTTTGATATAACACCACAGTCTTGGCAATGGGTCCCAGGAGGCGGTCTCCCCACACAAAATGATTCTCCTGAAATTCATTGTTTATTTCCTTCCTTCGTATAGCTTGTCAGTAGTGGGGGATGTGGGAAGACTGCAAAAGAAAGACATACAGGCGTCTGGGCTTCAGCAAGAGTGCTCATTTCAGATAGTAATGTTTATGGGTCTCAGATATACTGTCATAGAGAGTGAGCCAAAAACTGTCACATCCGAGATTCCCAGCCTGGTGCCAATAGTCACATCTGACGCTGCCCAGCAGAGCAACTTAGCCAAAAATCTAAATGGTGCCCTGGCCCTTACGAGCCCTCCGGCAAGATGGAATGATTTCTAGGACCACCAACAGGGTACAAATTGTGCCCCTTCTTCCCACCATCCCCAAGTCAGCTCGAGGCAAGACTATCTTTTCTTGCTTGTTTAATGGCTGCCTAATGTGACCCACAAGACGCAAGAATATGCTGTGTGCGCGTCTGCGTGTTGATGGATAGCGCACACTGCCGGGTAGATGGGATGGTTACAGAGAGGGACTGAGTCTCCCCCGACGCCGACGCAGTGAGCTGGGGGCGGGGCCGGGGGGTGGTTGCTGCCTGTCCCCTGCCTTCCCCATTATGATCCCTTCCTCTGGCATTTGCTTCATTACAATTTGTCGTGCAAAAAGTTTTTTTTTCCTTTTTGCAGTATATTCTGGGCTAATTTTAGAAATTTGTTTTCACCTTCCGACATTGACTCCTGGGGCAGCTTGCAAGCTGCCTGGAACGAAAAATCAATGATGACAGCAGCAGAGTGGGCGCCGGGCCCTCATTAACCTGGAGCTCGGAGCAGCCCCAACCCTGTCTTCTCCCGCAGGGCTAGCCCTGGGCAAAAATGGGCAGCTGGGACATCTTCTTCTGGTGGCCTTGATCTTTCTATTCTGAACCCTCTCTGCCTGGTCTCTGCTTTCTCCTTTCCCAAAACCTACTCCCCGACCCCTGCCCTTCAAGCACGGGGGGATGGCGTGGGGAGAAGTAAAATTTCTGAGTGCCTACACATATGCCAGGCACTTGGCTAGGCAGTCTACATGCATGTTCCCATTGAAGCCTACCAATAATTCTCAGAAGCTGGTATTACCCCCATTTCACCGAAGAGGAAACTGAGGCACAGGGAGATCAAGAAACAAGCACAGCTAGTAAGGTGGAGCTAGGATGAGAGCCTCTGACTTCAACACCTGTGTTCTCACCATCACTTGCCATTAACTGGTGCAGAAATCCCAGAACACTTGCTGTCTCTTATACACATCTTTATGGGTCTCAGATATACTGTCATAGAGAGTGAGCCAAAAACTGTCACATCCGAGATTCCCAGCCTGGTGCCAATAGTCACATCTGACGCTGCCCAGCAGAGCAACTTAGCCAAAAATCTAAATGGTGCCCTGGCCCTTACGAGCCCTCCGGCAAGATGGAATGATTTCTAGGACCACCAACAGGGTACAAATTGTGCCCCTTCTTCCCACCATCCCCAAGTCAGCTCGAGGCAAGACTATCTTTTCTTGCTTGTTTAATGGCTGCCTAATGTGACCCACAAGACGCAAGAATATGCTGTGTGCGCGTCTGCGTGTTGATGGATAGCGCACACTGCCGGGTAGATGGGATGGTTACAGAGAGGGACTGAGTCTCCCCCGACGCCGACGCAGTGAGCTGGGGGCGGGGCCGGGGGGTGGTTGCTGCCTGTCCCCTGCCTTCCCCATTATGATCCCTTCCTCTGGCATTTGCTTCATTACAATTTGTCGTGCAAAAAGTTTTTTTTTCCTTTTTGCAGTATATTCTGGGCTAATTTTAGAAATTTGTTTTCACCTTCCGACATTGACTCCTGGGGCAGCTTGCAAGCTGCCTGGAACGAAAAATCAATGATGACAGCAGCAGAGTGGGCGCCGGGCCCTCATTAACCTGGAGCTCGGAGCAGCCCCAACCCTGTCTTCTCCCGCAGGGCTAGCCCTGGGCAAAAATGGGCAGCTGGGACATCTTCTTCTGGTGGCCTTGATCTTTCTATTCTGAACCCTCTCTGCCTGGTCTCTGCTTTCTCCTTTCCCAAAACCTACTCCCCGACCCCTGCCCTTCAAGCACGGGGGGATGGCGTGGGGAGAAGTAAAATTTCTGAGTGCCTACACATATGCCAGGCACTTGGCTAGGCAGTCTACATGCATGTTCCCATTGAAGCCTACCAATAATTCTCAGAAGCTGGTATTACCCCCATTTCACCGAAGAGGAAACTGAGGCACAGGGAGATCAAGAAACAAGCACAGCTAGTAAGGTGGAGCTAGGATGAGAGCCTCTGACTTCAACACCTGTGTTCTCACCATCACTTGCCATTAACTGGTGCAGAAATCCCAGAACACTTGCTGTCTCTTATACACATCTTTATGGGTCTCAGATATACTGTCATAGAGAGTGAGCCAAAAACTGTCACATCCGAGATTCCCAGCCTGGTGCCAATAGTCACATCTGACGCTGCCCAGCAGAGCAACTTAGCCAAAAATCTAAATGGTGCCCTGGCCCTTACGAGCCCTCCGGCAAGATGGAATGATTTCTAGGACCACCAACAGGGTACAAATTGTGCCCCTTCTTCCCACCATCCCCAAGTCAGCTCGAGGCAAGACTATCTTTTCTTGCTTGTTTAATGGCTGCCTAATGTGACCCACAAGACGCAAGAATATGCTGTGTGCGCGTCTGCGTGTTGATGGATAGCGCACACTGCCGGGTAGATGGGATGGTTACAGAGAGGGACTGAGTCTNGAGCTGGGGGGGGGGGGGCAGCATGCCCCAGGGATACAGAAAGTGTGTTTTGCCCAGCACCCAGTTGCCTCCATTCAGCCAAAGGCTCTGCTGAATTCTACACACAGGGACTGGCCCTAATGAAGTCTCCAGGGACCTCAGGCTCAAAGTGCTGGGCTCCACCCACGGGAGATGGCAGCCTGGACCAAGGCAGTTCTGAATGAAAACTCACAAATCCCCAAAGGAGAATTGCAGCTCTCTGGCCAAGGGTCACTCACAAGATGTGCAGGGCAACAGGTGGAGGCTGGGATCTTTGAAACAAGTCAAACACAGCAAAGCGGACAGAGAGGCCAAGACTTCCAGAGTGGGGGAATGCTACAGAAAGCTTAGATCAGCCTACCTCAGTAAAATAAATGGGAGCCATGTCTATTGTTAGATTTTCTAGCAGCCACATTATAAAAAGTAAAAAGAAACAGGTGAAATTAATATTAATAATATATTTATTTAACCCAATATATCCTCAATACTATTTCAACATGTAATCAGTAGAAAATTCATTCATGAGATTTTTACAATCTTTTTTTATACTAAGTCTTTGCAGACTCATGTGTGTATTTTACACTTATAGTCCATTTCAGCTTGGACGGGCCAACCTTACGAACTCAATAGCTACACGTGGTCAGTGGATCCCGTATTATACAGAGCAGGGCTAGACCCACGGTTTTTAAATGATGTTCAGTGGAGCCCAGTGTTCCTTAGAAGTGTGCTTCACTACCTAAATATTTGGTGTTAATTTCATCTTGATGGATTTTAATTCTTTAAATTAGTCATGTAGAAAAAGGCACACTTAAAGATGTCCCACCCTAAATTTTAACAAATTGAAGACAATCAATAGGAAAACTTGTGTTTTTATTTGAGAGAAAATATTAATTCATCTCCTTATACAAGGAAAAAAAAGAAGAGAAGCTAAAGACAAAGGAGAAAAGGAAAGATACACCCATTTGAATGCAGAGTTCCAAAGAATAGCAAGGACAGGTAAGAAAGCCTTCCTCGGTGATCAGCGCAAGGAAATAGAGGGGAAAAAATAGGGTGGGAAAGACTAGAGATCTCTTCAAGAAAATTAGAGGTACCAAGGGAACATTTTATGCAAAGATGGGCTCGATAAAGGACAGAAATGATATGGACTTATCAGAAGCAGAAGATATTAAGAAGAGGTGGCAAGAATACACAAAAGAACTATACAAAAATAGATCATGACCCAGATAATCACAATGGTGTGATCACTCACCTAGAGCCAGACATCCTGGAATGCAAAGTCAAGTGGGCCTTAGAAAGCATCACTATGAACAAAGCTAGTGGAGGTGATGGAATTCCAGTTGAACTGTTTCAAATCCTGGAAGATGATGCTGTGAAAGTGCTGTGCACTCAATATGCCAGCAAATTGGGAAAACTCAGCAGTGGCCACAGGACTGGAAAAGGTCAGTTTTCATTCCAATCCCAAAGAAAGGCAATGCTAAAGAATGCTCAAACTACTGCACAGTTGCACTCATCTCACAATCTAGCAAAGTAATATTCAAAATTCTCTAAGCCAGGCTTCAACAGTATGTGAACCGTGAACTTCCAGATGTTCAAGCTGGATTTAGAAAAGGCAGAGGAACCAGAGATCAAATTGCCAACATCTGTTGGATCATGGAAAAGCAAGAAAGTTCCAGAAAAACATCTACTTGTGCTTTATTGCCTATGCCAAAGCCTTTGACTGTGTGGATCACAATAAACTGTGGAACATGTTTCAAGAGATGGGAATACCAGACCACTTGACATGCTTCCTTAAAAATCTGTATGCAGGTCAAGGAGCAACAGTTAGAACTGGACATGGAACAACAGACTGGTTACAAATTAGGAAAGGAGTACATCAAGGCTATATATTGTCACCTTGCTTATTTAACTTATGTGTAGAGTACATCACAAGAAATGCTGTTGGATGAAGCACAAGCTGGAATCAAGAGTGCCAGGAGAAATATCAATAACCAGACACATAGATGGCACCACCCTTACAGCAGAAAATGAAGAACTAAAGAGCCTCTCGAAGAAAGTGAGAGGACAGTGAAAATGTTGGCTTAAAACTCAACATTCAGAAAACTAAGATCATGGCATCTTGTCCCATCACTTCATGGCAAATAGATGGGGAAACAATGGAAACAGTGAGAGACTTTACTTTCTTGGGCTCCAAAATCACTGCAGATGGTAATTACATCCATGAAATTAAAAATGCTTGCTCCTTGGAAGAAAAATTATGACCAACCTAGACAGCATATTAAAAAGCAGAAATATTACTTTACCAGCAAAGGTCCATCTAGTCAAAGCTATGGTTTTTCCAGTAGTCATGTGTAGATATGAGAGTTGGACTATAAAGAAAGCTGAGCACCAAAGAATCAATGTATTTGAACTGTGGTGTTGGAGAAGACTCTTGAGAGTCCCTTGGACCACAGGGAGATTCAACCATTCCATCCTAAAGGAAATCAGTTCTGAATATTCATTGGAAGCACTGTTGCTGAAGCTGAAGCTCCAATACTTTGGCCACCTTATATGAAGAACCAACTCATCTGGAAAGACCCTGATGCTGGGAAAGATTGAAGGCAGGAGTGAAAGGGGACAACAGAGAATGAGATGATAGGATGGCATCACCAATTCGATGGACATGAGTTTGAGTAAGCTCTGGGGAGCTGGTGATGGACAGGGAAGCCTGGAGTGCTGCAGTCCATGGAGTCAAAAAGAGTCGGAGTTGACTGAGCGACTGAACTGAACTGATACAATAAGTTTGTACTATAAAACACTTTTTAATCTGTTTTAAATATTACTAACATACATTAGATTTCAACTAAGGGATAACAAGAACAAGCAACATTTCTCACACATTTACTATGTTCCAAATGCTTTATGAGCATCAGCTAATCAAATTCTCACAACAAACCTATGAGGTGGATAATTTTATTCCCCCTGCTGCAGAGGAAGGTACTGAGTCTAGGGGTTCAGTGGCTGGCCCACGGTGGCAAAAAGCAAGGTCACGATTTTGCAGTTAGCCCCAGCTGTCTAACTTTTAAATCAAAGCTCTATAAGCACCAGACTACAGTTAAAAGCGGAACAACCCACCATGCAGTATAAATTCTGGGCCTTGTCAAATTTCCATCTACCTCATATTGCTCCCTCCCTCATCCAGGCTCATAGCCTA
Source organism: Raphicerus campestris (assembly GCA_006410735.1). Lineage (NCBI taxonomy): Eukaryota > Metazoa > Chordata > Mammalia > Artiodactyla > Bovidae > Raphicerus > Raphicerus campestris. Next base: position 84,829 of record SJYW01044180.1, read on the forward strand.
AGTCGCTCACCCTTTCATCTAGCCTTTAGACACAGGCAAGCAACCACACACACACAGAGCACTCTGCCTCATTTAACAGGCGCTCACGGATACTACTGAGACTATGCATCAGTACAAGCTGTGGCCCCTTCACAGCCAAGATATATTTCTCTAAATCCTGCCTAGCCCCCAACCACTGGGGAGAGGCTGGATTTTCCCCTAGAAATGATATGAAGTCAATGAAAGATTTAAGCAAAAGGGATAACCAAAAAGACCATATTTGCATTTTTAAAAACGTATTCTGGTAGCTGCAGCAAGGGTAGGGTGGAGGGTCTTGGGACTAAAGAAAAGAAATCAATTAGAAAGCTGTCAGATTGGTGATGGTAGATATGAGACAGGAGTGCAAACAATAAAAATACTGGATCCTGGTGATTACATAAGTCATTGAGTGGGGGGGCCACAGAGAGAAAGCTGAGAAAGCTGAGGACTCTGGCTTCTGTTAGAGTGGTGAGTTAATGGTGGGACTAGTCACTGAAATAGAAAATACAGAAGGAAGACCAAGGTTGAGGGGAATGAGTAGATGTGATGAGTTTAGCTTTTGATATGGGGGTTGACATTGTAATTGACTGCCCAACACCTCTGCAACCCATCTGCCACCTGTCACACAAATTCAGTCTGGGGATTTCACTCCAGATCCAGGGTGGACATGACCATATAACTCAATCATAATAAGCCCATCCCATAATAACCCTCCTTGCCAGTGACTGGTATGGAGCATAGGGCTAAGCCAATGGGCACACAGCATTCCGCTTGTGATTTTATTGGCATTGAGACCATAAGTTGACTCATTCAGACCGAAGGAAACTATCTTTCTTCAACAGTTTTGGGCAAGGAGCTCTCCCTTGATGAGAAGGAAACAAGTAGTCCTAATCTACCAACAGCACTCCTCCAGCTCAGAGGCTTGGGCTAAGACAATTCTAGGGAAAGAATATAATCAAGAGGAAAACCCGGACCTTGAATGAACTTATTGGACCACTGGATCAAGCCACCCAGAAGCTCAGCCTGTCCTCCTCTGTGAGTCAATACATTTGCCTCTTGCTTGANAAGCATCACTATGAACAAAGCTAGTGGAGGTGATGGAATTCCAGTTGAACTGTTTCAAATCCTGGAAGATGATGCTGTGAAAGTGCTGTGCACTCAATATGCCAGCAAATTGGGAAAACTCAGCAGTGGCCACAGGACTGGAAAAGGTCAGTTTTCATTCCAATCCCAAAGAAAGGCAATGCTAAAGAATGCTCAAACTACTGCACAGTTGCACTCATCTCACAATCTAGCAAAGTAATATTCAAAATTCTCTAAGCCAGGCTTCAACAGTATGTGAACCGTGAACTTCCAGATGTTCAAGCTGGATTTAGAAAAGGCAGAGGAACCAGAGATCAAATTGCCAACATCTGTTGGATCATGGAAAAGCAAGAAAGTTCCAGAAAAACATCTACTTGTGCTTTATTGCCTATGCCAAAGCCTTTGACTGTGTGGATCACAATAAACTGTGGAACATGTTTCAAGAGATGGGAATACCAGACCACTTGACATGCTTCCTTAAAAATCTGTATGCAGGTCAAGGAGCAACAGTTAGAACTGGACATGGAACAACAGACTGGTTCCAAATTAGGAAAGGAGTACATCAAGGCTATATATTGTCACCTTGCTTATTTAACTTATGTGTAGAGTACATCACAAGAAATGCTGTTGGATGAAGCACAAGCTGGAATCAAGAGTGCCAGGAGAAATATCAATAACCAGACACATAGATGGCACCACCCTTACAGCAGAAAATGAAGAACTAAAGAGCCTCTCGAAGAAAGTGAGAGGACAGTGAAAATGTTGGCTTAAAACTCAACATTCAGAAAACTAAGATCATGGCATCTTGTCCCATCACTTCATGGCAAATAGATGGGGAAACAATGGAAACAGTGAGAGACTTTACTTTCTTGGGCTCCAAAATCACTGCAGATGGTAATTACATCCATGAAATTAAAAATGCTTGCTCCTTGGAAGAAAAATTATGACCAACCTAGACAGCATATTAAAAAGCAGAAATATTACTTTACCAGCAAAGGTCCATCTAGTCAAAGCTATGGTTTTTCCAGTAGTCATGTGTAGATATGAGAGTTGGACTATAAAGAAAGCTGAGCACCAAAGAATCAATGTATTTGAACTGTGGTGTTGGAGAAGACTCTTGAGAGTCCCTTGGACCACAGGGAGATTCAACCATTCCATCCTAAAGGAAATCAGTTCTGAATATTCATTGGAAGCACTGTTGCTGAAGCTGAAGCTCCAATACTTTGGCCACCTTATATGAAGAACCAACTCATCTGGAAAGACCCTGATGCTGGGAAAGATTGAAGGCAGGAGTGAAAGGGGACAACAGAGAATGAGATGATAGGATGGCATCACCAATTCGATGGACATGAGTTTGAGTAAGCTCTGGGGAGCTGGTGATGGACAGGGAAGCCTGGAGTGCTGCAGTCCATGGAGTCAAAAAGAGTCGGAGTTGACTGAGCGACTGAACTGAACTGATACAATAAGTTTGTACTATAAAACACTTTTTAATCTGTTTTAAATATTACTAACATACATTAGATTTCAACTAAGGGATAACAAGAACAAGCAACATTTCTCACACATTTACTATGTTCCAAATGCTTTATGAGCATCAGCTAATCAAATTCTCACAACAAACCTATGAGGTGGATAATTTTATTCCCCCTGCTGCAGAGGAAGGTACTGAGTCTAGGGGTTCAGTGGCTGGCCCACGGTGGCAAAAAGCAAGGTCACGATTTTGCAGTTAGCCCCAGCTGTCTAACTTTTAAATCAAAGCTCTATAAGCACCAGACTATAGTTAAAAGCGGAACAACCCACCATGCAGTATAAATTCTGGGCCTTGTCAAATTTCCATCTACCTCATATTGCTCCCTCCCTCATCCAGGCTCATAGCCTAAGTCGCTCACTCTTTCATCTAGCCTTTAGACACAGGCAAGCAACCACACACACACAGAGCACTCTGCCTCATTTAACAGGCGCTCACGGATACTACTGAGACTATGCATCAGTACAAGCTGTGGCCCCTTCACAGCCAAGATATATTTCTCTAAATCCTGCCTAGCCCCCAACCACTGGGGAGAGGCTGGATTTTCCCCTAGAAATGATATGAAGTCAATGAAAGATTTAAGCAAAAGGGATAACCAAAAAGACCATATTTGCATTTTTAAAAACGTATTCTGGTAGCTGCAGCAAGGGTAGGGTGGAGGGTCTTGGGACTAAAGAAAAGAAATCAATTAGAAAGCTGTCAGATTGGTGATGGTAGATATGAGACAGGAGTGCAAACAATAAAAATACTGGATCCTGGTGATTACATAAGTCATTGAGTGGGGGGGCCACAGAGAGAAAGCTGAGAAAGCTGAGGACTCTGGCTTCTGTTAGAGTGGTGAGTTAATGGTGGGACTAGTCACTGAAATAGAAAATACAGAAGGAAGACCAAGGTTGAGGGGAATGAGTAGATGTGATGAGTTTAGCTTTTGATATGGGGGCTGACATTGTAATTGACTGCCCAACACCTATGCAACCCATCTGCCACCTGTCACACAAATTCAGTCTGGGGATTTCACTCCAGATCCAGGGTGGACATGATCATAAAACTCAGTCATAATAAGCCCATCCCATAATAACCCTCCTTGCCAGTGACTGGTATGGAGCATAGGGCTAAGCCAATGGGCACACAGCATTCCCCTTGTGATTTTGTTGGCATTGAGACCATAAGTTGACTCATTCAGACTGAAGGAAACTATCTTTCTTCAACAGTTTTGGGCAAGGAGCTCTCCCTTGATGAGAAGGAAACAAGTAGTCCTGATCTACCAACAGCACTCCTCCAGCTCAGAGGCTTGGGCTAAGACAATTCTAGGGAAAGAATATAATCAAGAGGAAAACCCGGACCTTGAATGAACTTATTGGACCACTGGATCAAGCCACCCAGAAGCTCAGCCTGTCCTCCTCTGTGAGNCGTGCTTTTGTCAATAACTTAGTATATGTCCATACAGAGCTGCAAGGAAGGCTGGGAGAGAATGGACATTTGCAGAGACTTAGCAAGCTCCAGCTAGAGGTCTAGGAAGATGTGGTAAGAGCTAGACAAGTGATCACCCCTTTCTTCCTCAGATTTATCATCTAGGTTTATCAGCATCAACCCCTGAAACTAGTCAAATGGATAATATTATGTATAAACTCTGAGGAGCTAGTATACAGTATGGAGACTAGGGTCGACAATACCGTATTGTATAATTGAAATTTGCTAAGACAGTTGATCTTAAGCATTCTCACAAAAATAAAAAGGTACATGTGAGGTGATGGATGTGTTCATTAGGTGGGTTGTGGGAATCCTTTCACAAAGTATGTTATAGCAAATCATCACACTGTATATGTTAAATCTATTATAGCTTTGTCAATTAGGTAAAAAAAAAAAACTTGGAAGGAATATAAAGAAAATTTTTCAAATTTAATATAAAGAAAAATATAGATAGCCTTAGACAAGCCTGAAGAATTTCAGGTTCTCCAATCACAGCACGTCAGCCACCACCCACTTGCCCACTCAGGGGACAGCCTTGCAGCCCAGTTAATGTTGCATGACCTGCTGACTGTGTTGAACCTCTCCCTCCCTGCTTCCTGACCTGTCAGCTTAGCTCTGGGAGTGCTCACCAGAACCAAGCAGAAAAGGAAAATCATCGCATTCAGGTGCTTCACATTATGTAGGTCATGAGTCCTTTTTTAATTTTTAATCTCCTTCTAACCACTGACTCTCCTCAAAATTCCTTCCCTTGGCCGGGCCTCTCCTTAAATCTATCCCTTATTTTTCTTCTTCCCTTCACCAGTCCAACCACCAACTTGTTACCAAGCCCCCTCCAACCTGGCATCTGCCCCATCACTCAGCTGAAACTGTCACCAAGGTCATTAAATTTAATGGCCTGTTCTCAACCCGCTTCCTCCTCCACCTGGCTGGGTCTCCTTAGACACAACTGACCACCCCTTCCTTGAAACACTACCTCTCTTGGCCACTGTGATGTGCCATTCTGCACACCTGCCATCCAGCCTCTCCCTCTCCATCTCCTAATACTTCTGTGTGTGTGTCTTTCTGCTGCTGCTGCTGCTGCTGCTAAGTCGCTTCAGTCGTGTCTGACTCTGTGCGACCCCATAGATGGCAGCCCACCAGGCTCCCCCATCCCTGGGATTCTCCAGGCAAGAACACTGGAGTGGGTTGCCATGTCCCTCTCCAATGCATGAAAGTGGAAAGTGAAAGTGAAGTCGCTCAGTCATGTCCGACTCTTAGCAACCCTATGGACTGTAGCCCACGAGGCTCCTCCATTTATGGGATTTTCCAGGCAAGAGTACTAGAGTGGGGTGCCATTGCCTTCTCCGGCCTTTCTTTCTATGACACCTCAAAAGACAAACACTAATGCACCTTTTATACAGGGCACTTACCCTGCTAGCCTGGTATAGTGGGAAAGTTATAACCTTGGGCTCAAATCTCAGATGTGCCACTTATTTGCTGTGTGACCTTGGCAAGTTACTTAGCATCTGTGAGTTAGTTTCCTACCCGGAAAAACAAGGATACGGATACCCCTTTCAGGCTTTGTATTATCAAGTTAAGTAACTGCTTAATAACCAGTCCTTGAAACCTCAGTGGTTTAATAAACCTAATGTTCCAGTCTAGTGGAGGTGAATAGGAGCCAGGGTTCTACTACATTAGACTACAGAACAATTCAGTCCAGTGGCTCAGCCATCCCCCAGGGCTCAATGTTCTTCACTGGGTTTTCAGCAGACCACAAGGGAAAAAAGTGTGCAAGCACACAGAGAAGACTGCCTGTGGTATTTTTAGAGGACATCCTGAAAGTGGCATACATCACTCCTACCCACAGTCCATTGCCTAGAACTCAGTCATGTGACTTGACCTGACAGCAAGGGGTGCTGGGACATGCAGTTCCAGGAAAAAGGAAAGGGGATTTGATGGACACACAGTATTTCCTCAGCCTCCCAGGTGGCACCATGGTAAAGAATCTGCCTGCCAATGCAGGAGTAGCAAGAGATGCAGGTTTGATCCCTGGGTTGGGAAGATTCCCCTGGAATAGGAAATGGCAAGCCACTCCAGTATTCTTGCATGGAAAATTCCATGGACAGGCAGGCTACAGGTCCAGGAGGCCCCAAAGAGTTGGACATGACTGAGCACACACCCGTGCCTTAGTATGCTCTCCATCATAGGGTTTCTGTAAAGATGGAAATAATAGGAGTAAATCTTGTGATCTTTCTGGAGCATAGTAGGTCTTGTATAAACAGGAGCCATTTGTAGCTCTTTTTTTCCCTGCAGTTTGCCAACTTTCCCAAATGTTTAAGTCTAAACAGACAAAGGTTGAGCTAAAGTAGGAGACTAGGGGAGAAAAGGGAGAAAGGAGGGAAGCAAGTGTTGGGGACAGAAGCCGAAGCGCAGGCCAAGTTTGGGAGGTTAGAGACTCGGGCCAGGTTTGGGAGGTTAGAGACTCGGGCAGGGACTCATAAGGAGTGGGAAGCCCAGTGGCGTTGAGCACAACCTCTGCTTTCCTGGCTAACTCGGGCTCCCACCTGAGCCAGAAAGGGCTTAAAAAGCTCTGAGTTTCCTTGGAAACCATTTCTCTGGCCCTCTCCGCATGTTACCAGCCAAGTTGGTTGTAATCAAACCCCCACGGGGCAGAGAATGAGCTCTCAAACTGCCATCCTGGGGTTCCATCCAAATTGCTTGCATTTCCTATTTAAATTGGTAATTTCCCCACAAGTGTTCCTCCTGCCCATCCGGAGATTTGTTGGAAAAGAGAAGGTTGGGACAGGCACCCAAACCCTACCAGGGCTCTTGGGACAGCCTCCACGCTGTCCTGAGTCCTTTGGCACTCCTCAGCCCCAGGAACGGCCACTCCTGACCAGGACCCTGTCCTTGGGCCCCACCGGCCCACAGAGGGAAGAGCTTGGATGGCAGCAGTGGAGAGAAGGCCTAACACGGCCACAGTCAGTGGCTTCAGAATGGCGGCGGAGGCGGGGACGGGGTGGGTACCACTGTCCAGAATGAACTGGGAAGACTTATTGTTGGAACTTTTCCAGGTACACACTTTCCAAAGGAAAGAGACGGGAGCAGGGCCAGAGCAACCAATGATCTCAAAGTACTCAAAGCAGAGGCTATGGGACTAGGGGACAGCTGGAGACATCCAGGGTATTAGGCCAAGAGATTCCAGGAGGCTCTGAGCCCACTCACCTGCACTCGCTTGGTGACAAGCCAGCCCAGGTTCTTGTGGAAAGACAGGGAGCTTGGCCCCTGTCCCCTTTTCTTTCAGAGTGAACAGAGGGCCCATCTCAGACTAGGACAGACATTCACAGACGCACACTCAGATAACCACACACATGTGTATGCAGACACACACATGTATTAAGAGATCTGTCTTTGTGTAGAGACAGACACACACCTGTGTGTCCAAACGTCATGCATCCGGATGCCCCTCACCAGCCATACCACATATGTTCATGTTCATGGTGGGCTGAGCTCCAGGCTGCAGCGAGCGCACAGTGACAACCGCACACGAGCCTCTGTGGACACACACACATCCCAACACAGTCCAGCCAGCCAGGGCGGTGTGATCACTGACTGACACGTGTCCTCAGACACATGCATAGGAGACTGGAAGAAAGAGAATCAGGCCAGGAAATGGACCCCACCGTGCAGGTGGCTGAGCGGGTTTGGGGGGCAACTTGGATTCCAAACCAGAACTAGCTGGAGCCAAGGAGAGGTGGCCAAACTGAGTCTAATTCAGCTGCACCTGAGGGTTTAATCTGGACATGAGTGCAAAGGCAGGATGGGAAGCATCATGGTGGGGTAAGGTGGGGCCTAACTGAGTGAAGCAGCTTCCCAGATTGCACTGGGGATCAGGGAGCAGCCCCCCAGGGGAGCAGGGGTGGGGGGCTTCCTCCCAAAGGTGAAGCTGGATATCAGGGCCTTTGCCCCATGGAGAAACACAGGTAAAACCAGCAACCTGGGTACCTACAGTCAGGGGAGCCACTGGGTTTGTAGGCCCTGGGTGTCCAGGGTCCCACAGCCTTCAGCACCTCTATCCAAGGAAGCATGATTGTACCAGCCCCCACCCTCACTGCCATGCTAGGCTCCCCACTCACAGCCGGCTGGGCTAGGGTGGGCGTAGGGGCTTGGCAGGCAGGACCTGTGAGCTCCCTCAGTATATTTCAGCTGAGGAAACTGGGGGAAGACTCAGCCAGCCTCTGAATCAGCCCCTAGACTTGGTTATTCCTACTGCTGCCAGGAAGACAACTGGTAGACCCACCCTCCACCTCCAGATCCCATCCAAGGGCCTTACGGTCACCCTAGTTTAGAAGGGTCTTGGTCACACATCCTCACCAGCCCTTCCTCCCACTAAGGCAGCAGGGAGCTCAGCTGCGTGACTGAGAGGGTGGGGAGCAGATGCTGGATTCTGATCCCCAGAGTGGCTGTCCCATCATTTCTCCTTCAGCCCCAGCACCGAGAAGAATCCCACAGAGCTTCACGACCCACCTGCTCCTTTCTAGACAGACAGGTATGAGAAGAAATGAGAACTCCAGGACGGCGGGGGCAGCCAGCTCTCTGCAGCTGCAGCTCTCCGCATCTCCTACAGACTCTGCTGTGGGGACCAGACAGGCAGGGGCAAGTCTCAGAACACTTGGAATTTCCCAGCTGCTCAGCGTCTTTCTCTCTGTATCTCTGACTCTGTCTCTCTCGTCTTTGTGTGTGCTTCTCTCGCCGCCTAGGGTATCCTTTCACTGCATTTATCTCCTGGAAAACTCTTATTTAGCCTTCAAAACCCTGCTCAGGTATCCCCTCTTCTAGGAAATATCTGCCTGGCGCTCCCCCTGTCTGATGAATTACTCATTCCTTCTTCTGGGCTACCCTGAATCATAGCATGTGTGACGATTATCTATTTATGGTGGGATGTCTGTCTTCCCTATTTGACTGTGAGTTCCTTGAGAGAAGGAGCTGTATGGCACATGTCTCTGCACCCCAGTATCACCCCAGGGTCTTACAGAACATGTCCAGGAGCAGCAGTACAATACAGAAGTTAAGACAGTGGGCTCTGGAATAAACCAGACTTGAGTTTGAATCCCAACTCTGCCTCTTCTAGCCATGGGACTTGGACAAGTTACTCCAACTCTTTAAGCCTCAATTGGCCCAAATATGAAATGGAAAGAATAATCATTATCACTATTATTATTATGATAATCATCAAGAGTTATGACTGTCATGAGTAATAAGAGATATCATAAAAATTGAGAGGTTAACCCAGAACCAAGCAAATTAATTACCTTTGGTATTACCTCATGAGCATCCATCCTGTCAATTCTTTGCTGAAAAGTCACAATGACCCCCATGCTGTCCTTCTACCTAGAAATCTCACACACAAGTGAATACAGTTCAATGAGACGACTTCCCTGACAGAGCAGGGGTGCTCTGGGAACCCACAGAAGGAACCATGTGTTCTCGTGGTTATGTTCATGAGTTTGGTGTCAGAAAGGGCCAAGTTCAAATCCTGATTCAGATAGCAACTAGCTGTGTTGAACTTAAGGAAGTTATATAAAAACTCAGAAACNGGCCTCTGCTTAAATCTATCCCTTATTTTTCTTCTTCCCTTCACCAGTCCAACCACCAACTTGTTACCAAGCCCCCTCCAACCTGGCATCTGCCCCATCACTCAGCTGAAACTGTCACCAAGGTCATTAAATTTAATGGCCTGTTCTCAACCCGCTTCCTCCTCCACCTGGCTGGGTCTCCTTAGACACAACTGACCACCCCTTCCTTGAAACACTACCTCTCTTGGCCACTGTGATGTGCCATTCTGCACACCTGCCATCCAGCCTCTCCCTCTCCATCTCCTAATACTTCTGTGTGTGTGTCTTTCTGCTGCTGCTGCTGCTGCTGCTAAGTCGCTTCAGTCGTGTCTGACTCTGTGCGACCCCATAGATGGCAGCCCACCAGGCTCCCCCATCCCTGGGATTCTCCAGGCAAGAACACTGGAGTGGGTTGCCATGTCCCTCTCCAATGCATGAAAGTGGAAAGTGAAAGTGAAGTCGCTCAGTCATGTCCGACTCTTAGCAACCCTATGGACTGTAGCCCACGAGGCTCCTCCATTTATGGGATTTTCCAGGCAAGAGTACTAGAGTGGGGTGCCATTGCCTTCTCCGGCCTTTCTTTCTATGACACCTCAAAAGACAAACACTAATGCACCTTTTATACAGGGCACTTACCCTGCTAGCCTGGTATAGTGGGAAAGTTATAACCTTGGGCTCAAATCTCAGATGTGCCACTTATTTGCTGTGTGACCTTGGCAAGTTACTTAGCATCTGTGAGTTAGTTTCCTACCCGGAAAAACAAGGATACGGATACCCCTTTCAGGCTTTGTATTATCAAGTTAAGTAACTGCTTAATAACCAGTCCTTGAAACCTCAGTGGTTTAATAAACCTAATGTTCCAGTCTAGTGGAGGTGAATAGGAGCCAGGGTTCTACTACATTAGACTACAGAACAATTCAGTCCAGTGGCTCAGCCATCCCCCAGGGCTCAATGTTCTTCACTGGGTTTTCAGCAGACCACAAGGGAAAAAAGTGTGCAAGCACACAGAGAAGACTGCCTGTGGTATTTTTAGAGGACATCCTGAAAGTGGCATACATCACTCCTACCCACAGTCCATTGCCTAGAACTCAGTCATGTGACTTGACCTGACAGCAAGGGGTGCTGGGACATGCAGTTCCAGGAAAAAGGAAAGGGGATTTGATGGACACACAGTATTTCCTCAGCCTCCCAGGTGGCACCATGGTAAAGAATCTGCCTGCCAATGCAGGAGTAGCAAGAGATGCAGGTTTGATCCCTGGGTTGGGAAGATTCCCCTGGAATAGGAAATGGCAAGCCACTCCAGTATTCTTGCATGGAAAATTCCATGGACAGGCAGGCTACAGGTCCAGGAGGCCCCAAAGAGTTGGACATGACTGAGCACACACCCGTGCCTTAGTATGCTCTCCATCATAGGGTTTCTGTAAAGATGGAAATAATAGGAGTAAATCTTGTGATCTTTCTGGAGCATAGTAGGTCTTGTATAAACAGGAGCCATTTGTAGCTCTTTTTTTCCCTGCAGTTTGCCAACTTTCCCAAATGTTTAAGTCTAAACAGACAAAGGTTGAGCTAAAGTAGGAGACTAGGGGAGAAAAGGGAGAAAGGAGGGAAGCAAGTGTTGGGGACAGAAGCCGAAGCGCAGGCCAAGTTTGGGAGGTTAGAGACTCGGGCCNGAATAGGAAATGGCAAGCCACTCCAGTATTCTTGCATGGAAAATTCCATGGACAGGCAGGCTACAGGTCCAGGAGGCCCCAAAGAGTTGGACATGACTGAGCACACACCCGTGCCTTAGTATGCTCTCCATCATAGGGTTTCTGTAAAGATGGAAATAATAGGAGTAAATCTTGTGATCTTTCTGGAGCATAGTAGGTCTTGTATAAACAGGAGCCATTTGTAGCTCTTTTTTTCCCTGCAGTTTGCCAACTTTCCCAAATGTTTAAGTCTAAACAGACAAAGGTTGAGCTAAAGTAGGAGACTAGGGGAGAAAAGGGAGAAAGGAGGGAAGCAAGTGTTGGGGACAGAAGCCGAAGCGCAGGCCAGGTTTGGGAGGTTAGAGACTCGGGCAGGGACTCATAAGGAGTGGGAAGCCCAGTGGCGTTGAGCACAACCTCTGCTTTCCTGGCTAACTCAGGCTCCCACCTGAGCCAGAAAGGGCTTAAAAAGCTCTGAGTTTCCTTGGAAACCATTTCTCTGGCCCTCTCCGCATGTTACCAGCCAAGTTGGTTGTAATCAAACCCCCACGGGGCAGAGAATGAGCTCTCAAACTGCCATCCTGGGGTTCCATCCAAATTGCTTGCATTTCCTATTTAAATTGGTAATTTCCCCACAAGTGTTCCTCCTGCCCATCCGGAGATTTGTTGGAAAAGAGAAGGTTGGGACAGGCACCCAAACCCTACCAGGGCTCTTGGGACAGCCTCCACGCTGTCCTGAGTCCTTTGGCACTCCTCAGCCCCAGGAACGGCCACTCCTGACCAGGACCCTGTCCTTGGGCCCCACCGGCCCACAGAGGGAAGAGCTTGGATGGCAGCAGTGGAGAGAAGGCCTAACACGGCCACAGTCAGTGGCTTCAGAATGGCGGCGGAGGCGGGGACGGGGTGGGTACCACTGTCCAGAATGAACTGGGAAGACTTATTGTTGGAACTTTTCCAGGTACACACCTTCCAAAGGAAAGAGATGGGAGCAGGGCCAGAGCAACCAATGATCTCAAAGTACTCAAAGCAGAGGCTATGGGACTAGGGGACAGCTGGAGACATCCAGGGTATTAGGCCAAGAGATTCCAGGAGGCTCTGAGCCCACTCACCTGCACTCGCTTGGTGACAAGCCAGCCCAGGTTCTTGTGGAAAGACAGGGAGCTTGGCCCCTGTCCCCTTTTCTTTCAGAGTGAACAGAGGGCCCATCTCAGACTAGGACAGACATTCACAGACGCACACTCAGATAACCACACACATGTGTATGCAGACACACACATGTATTAAGAGATCTGTCTTTGTGTAGAGACAGACACACACCTGTGTGTCCAAACGTCATGCATCCGGATGCCCCTCACCAGCCATACCACATATGTTCATGTTCATGGTGGGCTGAGCTCCAGGCTGCAGCGAGCGCACAGTGACAACCGCACACGAGCCTCTGTGGACACACACACATCCCAACACAGTCCAGCCAGCCAGGGCGGTGTGATCACTGACTGACACGTGTCCTCAGACACATGCATAGGAGACTGGAAGAAAGAGAATCAGGCCAGGAAATGGACCCCACCGTGCAGGTGGCTGAGCGGGTTTGGGGGGTAACTTGGATTCCAAACCAGAACTAGCTGGAGCCAAGGAGAGGTGGCCAAACTGAGTCTAATTCAGCTGCACCTGAGGGTTTAATCTGGACATGAGTGCAAAGGCAGGATGGGAAGCATCATGGTGGGGTAAGGTGGGGCCTAACTGAGTGAAGCAGCTTCCCAGATTGCACTGGGGATCAGGGAGCAGCCCCCCAGGGGAGCAGGGGTGGGGGGCTTCCTCCCAAAGGTGAAGCTGGATATCAGGGCCTTTGCCCCATGGAGAAACACAGGTAAAACCAGCAACCTGGGTACCTACAGTCAGGGGAGCCACTGGGTTTGTAGGCCCTGGGTGTCCAGGGTCCCACAGCCTTCAGCACCTCTATCCAAGGAAGCATGATTGTACCAGCCCCCACCCTCACTGCCATGCTAGGCTCCCCACTCACAGCCGGCTGGGCTAGGGTGGGCGTAGGGGCTTGGCAGGCAGGACCTGTGAGCTCCCTCAGTATTTTTCAGCTGAGGAAACTGGGGGAAGACTCAGCCAGCCTCTGAATCAGCCCCTAGACTTGGTTATTCCTACTGCTGCCAGGAAGACAACTGGTAGACCCACCCTCCACCTCCAGATCCCATCCAAGGGCCTTACGGTCACCCTAGTTTAGAAGGGTCTTGGTCACACATCCTCACCAGCCCTTCCTCCCACTAAGGCAGCAGGGAGCTCAGCTGCGTGACTGAGAGGGTGGGGAGCAGATGCTGGATTCTGATCCCCAGAGTGGCTGTCCCATCATTTCTCCTTCAGCCCCAGCACCGAGAAGAATCCCACAGAGCTTCACGACCCACCTGCTCCTTTCTAGACAGACAGGTATGAGAAGAAATGAGAACTCCAGGACGGCGGGGGCAGCCAGCTCTCTGCAGCTGCAGCTCTCCGCATCTCCTACAGACTCTGCTGTGGGGACCAGACAGGCAGGGGCAAGTCTCAGAACACTTGGAATTTCCCAGCCGCTCAGCGTCTTTCTCTCTGTATCTCTGACTCTGTCTCTCTCGTCTTTGTGTGTGCTTCTCTCGCCGCCTAGGGTATCCTTTCACTGCATTTATCTCCTGGAAAACTCTTATTTAGCCTTCAAAACCCTGCTCAGGTATCCCCTCTTCTAGGAAATATCTGCCTGGCGCTCCCCCTGTCTGATGAATTACTCATTCCTTCTTCTGGGCTACCCTGAATCATAGCATGTGTGACGATTATCTATTTATGGTGGGATGTCTGTCTTCCCTATTTGACTGTGAGTTCCTTGAGAGAAGGAGCTGTATGGCACATGTCTCTGCACCCCAGTATCACCCCAGGGTCTGACAGAACATGTCCAGGAGCAGCAGTACAATACAGAAGTTAAGACAGTGGGCTCTGGAATAAACCAGACTTGAGTTTGAATCCCAACTCTGCCTCTTCTAGCCATGGGACTTGGACAAGTTACTCCAACTCTTTAAGCCTCAATTGGCCCAAATATGAAATGGAAAGAATAATCATCATCACTATTATTATTATGATAATCATCAAGAGTTATGACTGTCATGAGTAATAAGAGATATCATAAAAATTGAGAGGTTAACCCAGAACCAAGCAAATTAATTACCTTTGGTATTACCTCATGAGCATCCATCCTGTCAATTCTTTGCTGAAAAGTCACAATGACCCCCATGCTGTCCTTCTACCTAGAAATCTCACACACAAGTGAATACAGTTAAATGAGACGACTTCCCTGACAGAGCAGGGGTGCTCTGGGAACCCACAGAAGGAACCATGTGTTCTCGTGGTTATGTTCATGAGTTTGGTGTCAGAAAGGGCCAAGTTCAAATCCTGATTCAGATAGCAACTAGCTGTGTTGAACTTAAGGAAGTTATATAAAAACTCAGAAACGCTGAAATGTAATGAAAATTTGATTATACAAATAATATAAAATAAAATGTATCCAGAGGTGAGTGAGAAAGGCATCCCAGAGAAGGTGACATCAGCCTTGACAAATGAATAGTTTTCCAGGTGGAGGAGGGGACAAGGGCATCTCCAGTAGAGGGAGCAGCAAGTTAAAGGGCTCATGAGGGACTTTCCAGGTGGTCCAGTGCTTAAGAATCTCCCTTGCAATGCAGAGGACACAGGTTCGATTCCCATTCGGGGAACTAAGATTCCCACGTGCCTCAGGGGAACTAAGCCCATGTGTCACAACTGCTGGAGCCTGCACACCACAACCAGAGAGAAATCCTCATAATGAAAAGATCCCATATGCCACAACTAAGACTCGATGCAGCCAAGAATAAAGAAATTAAATTTAAAAAAAAAAAAGATTCATGAATCCAAAGAACAATGAGAAGTTTCTTGATTCCAGATCACACTGTAGAAACAAGCAGTAGCTGAAACAGATCTGGAAAGAAAGGCAAGGGCCAGACTGGGACAGACTTGGAGTGTCATGCTAAGCGGTTCCTGACACAGACCTCCAATGACAAGAATCTCTCATCTAGGATATTCCTGGCATATATCTAGGGGCTCAATAGCTATTTGCAGGAAAAACAAATAAATAAGTTAGTAGCACTGAGACCCTGACCCATGACTTTTTCTCTGTTGGAATTCCACTTTAGCAAGAAGCATCTGCCAGGCTTTGGGCAAGTCACACAGCCTCTCCAGGCCTTGTTTCTGCACCTGAAATTAGAAAGGGACTGGGCAGAATCATCACACACTAAGAGTTACACAAGAGCTTGCCATATTAAGCTCTAGAGTTCTTGGTTTCAATTCCCTCTCTGAGCATCACATTTTTGAAAATGAATTATTTCCTCCATCACAAACAGCATCATGCCCAACCCTGTTCTAGAAGCTTCATATACACTATCTCACTGGGTCTTTGGAATCTTCCCATTAGAAAGGACTTCACTATTCCGTTTTACAGGTAACAAGCTCAAAGAGGTTGTCATGTGCCTAGTGTGCGTCAAGTCACACANATAATATAAAATAAAATGTATCCAGAGGTGAGTGAGAAAGGCATCCCAGAGAAGGTGACATCAGCCTTGACAAATGAATAGTTTTCCAGGTGGAGGAGGGGACAAGGGCATCTCCAGTAGAGGGAGCAGCAAGTTAAAGGGCTCATGAGGGACTTTCCAGGTGGTCCAGTGCTTAAGAATCTCCCTTGCAATGCAGAGGACACAGGTTCGATTCCCATTCGGGGAACTAAGATTCCCACGTGCCTCAGGGGAACTAAGCCCATGTGTCACAACTGCTGGAGCCTGCACACCACAACCAGAGAGAAATCCTCATAATGAAAAGATCCCATATGCCACAACTAAGACTCGATGCAGCCAAGAATAAAGAAATTAAATTTAAAAAAAAAAAAGATTCATGAATCCAAAGAACAATGAGAAGTTTCTTGATTCCAGATCACACTGTAGAAACAAGCAGTAGCTGAAACAGATCTGGAAAGAAAGGCAAGGGCCAGACTGGGACAGACTTGGAGTGTCATGCTAAGCGGTTCCTGACACAGACTTCCAATGACAAGAATCTCTCATCTAGGATATTCCTGGCATATATCTAGGGGCTCAATAGCTATTTGCAGGAAAAACAAATAAATAAGTTAGTAGCACTGAGACCCTGACCCATGACTTTTTCTCTGTTGGAATTCCACTTTAGCAAGAAGCATCTGCCAGGCTTTGGGCAAGTCACACAGCCTCTCCAGGCCTTGTTTCTGCACCTGAAATTAGAAAGGGACTGGGCAGAATCATCACACACTAAGAGTTACACAAGAGCTTGCCATATTAAGCTCTAGAGTTCTTGGTTTCAATTCCCTCTCTGAGCATCACATTTTTGAAAATGAATTATTTCCTCCATCACAAACAGCATCATGCCCAACCCTGTTCTAGAAGCTTCATATACACTATCTCACTGGGTCTTTGGAATCTTCCCATTAGAAAGGACTTCACTATTCCGTTTTACAGGTAACGAGCTCAAAGAGGTTGTCATGTGCCTAGTGTGCGTCAAGTCACACAGCTAACCAAAGCCAGAGCCAGGCCCCAAACCCATTTTTCTCACTCCAAAAACTTGCCACCACATTGAAGATTTTTTTAAAGCTAATAAAGACCATTTTTCAAGTGAAACATGACATTGCTGGGAACCTCAATTTATAAAAAAATTAAAACCAGAGCTTCCCCTGTGGCAGACGGGGCAGGTGAGCAGCATTCTCTGCTCACTTTTCTCCGGATCCCTACTCACCCTCCCCGCCTCACAGCCCACTGACCCCCTTCCCAGGGCTCCATGGACCTCTGCAGGCCCAAACCTCTGCACTTCACTCCCTTCCATGCAAGCCCCACAGCCAAGAAAACTGCGTAAAAGTTAGACCCACTGAGGGCCCAGACATCAGAAGGATGAGTCCCATGCTCCACAGCTCACAGAAGAAAAATGTATTCCTTCTGATCCCTATCCAGTCTCCCGATAAACCTGGCCTGCCATGTCTTAATATTCCTCCCACTAATGTGTCTGAAGTTCCCTCAGACGTCTGGTTCCAGCCTGCAAGTCTTTGAACTTGAGACATTCTGAGCACCCAGTAGTTGACTTAATAATTCGGGGAGACTTGAAAGGTGGTGCAGGCAGCGGTCAGCCAGATCTCTTCCACAGAACATGTGGGTAGGCTGGATGCTCTCCCTTAGGGCTCCTCTCCAGGGATGGCTGTTTGAATCAAAGAGCTAGGGATTGTGGCAAATTCATCTGCAGCCCCAACAGGATCCAGTGGGCAGGCTGTCCCGGGAATGGGAGGCGGGGGCAGCCCGCCTACGTCTCCATCAGTAGCTGTGTCCTTGGACATTTAATAATCAGCTCTGCATGGCTTCGCACTATCAGAGCTTGGAATCGGATTCTCTCTCCAGGCCCTGTGGCTTCAAATTCATGTCAGAGGCAGGCTGACTCCCCTCTCTTCTGGCAGAAGACAAACCACTGCAGTTCCAGGTCAGTGAGTCCCTACCTGGGGCTGTGGCCCTGCTGTGACCCAGCCTCCTTTCTTGAAGAGATCAGGGTGCTGTGGGAGAGCTTGACCTCCCTCCTCTCAACAGC
>SJYW01044180.1:104365-121795 GCA_006410735.1 Raphicerus campestris
CCCTCTCTTCTGGCAGAAGACAAACCACTGCAGTTCCAGGTCAGTGAGTCCCTACCTGGGGCTGTGGCCCTGCTGTGACCCAGCCTCCTTTCTTGAAGAGATCAGGGTGCTGTGGGAGAGCTTGACCTCCCTCCTCTCAACAGCACCCTCCTTGCAGGCAGAGAAGTTTCCTCCTCCCACCTAAGGGCAACCCTGCAGTCAAGAGGAAACACACTTCCTCAAAAATCTACCCCTAGGACTTCCCTAGCGATTCAGTGCTTAAGACTCGGCACTTGCACTGCGGGGTCACAGGTTCCCATCCCTGGTCAGGGAACCAAGATCCCACAAGCCAAAAAAACCCACAAAACCTCTCCTCTGCCCTCTGGCAACAGAAAGGCTCAAGATCTCCTGATACTAACAGTGGCCTTCCCAGAGTGGTCCTAGCTTGTATCAGGCGGACTTGGATTCAAGTTCAGATCCCATTACTTACCAGTTACTTGATCTTGAGCCAGTCTTTTCATATTTGCATGTCAGTTTCCACATCTGTACAGCAGAAATTGTAGTCCCCATCCCAGAGAAAGGAGTTCTGGGAGATGAGGTGGTGATAGCCTGGAAAGGGCTTAGCACAGGGCCTGCCCTTTCACAACTCAAGGCTATTAAGTCATTATCATAAAACTGAGACACTATCCCATCAAGTATCTTCCCTAGTGGCTCAAATGGTAAAGACTCTGCCTACAATGAGGGAGACCCGGGTTCGATCCCTGGGTTGGGAAAATCCTCTGGAGAAGGAAATGGCAACCCACTCCAGTACTCTTGCCTGAAAAATCCCATGGACAGAGGAGCGTGGTAGGCTACAGTCCACGGGGTCGCAAAGAGTCAGACAAGACTGAGTGACTTCACTTTCACTTTCATCCCATCAAGCTAAGTGCCTCTTTTCTTCCTTTCACTAGCAGATTTCTTATATTTCCTGGGCACTCAACCCCCCTTAGCCTATTTCAAACAGTACCCCATCTTCACCCCTCTCAGTCAAGTCACCAGTGATCCCTGGTGACCTAATTCAATGGCTTCTTCTCAGCTTCCAATTGAGGCATTTGTTATTGATACCTACCTGTTTTCCTTCTCAAATTCTCTCCTCTTTTGGCTTCACAGCTACTCTCCTGATTCTCCTCCAACTTTCATGATCAGTGGCTACACACCAGAAGCATCTGGGGAGCCTAAAATGCCAATGCCTAGCCCTGCACCCTCCAGAAAGTTTCATTCAGTTGATATTGGAGAGAGTTAAGCATTCTAAGTGCATCCGGGTTTGAGAACTGCAGCCCTGGATGAAGAATATGCCCTTGACCTTTCTACTTGTTAAGACTGTTTTCAGTTTACAGAAGAAGAAACAAACGAACGGTGGCTTAGATAAGACAGAGTTTCATGTCTCTTGCAGGTATGGACTCTAGAAGTCTAGATGAGTTTGGTGGCTGCATTCATCTGGGCTCAGATTCCTACTGCCTCAGGACACAAAAGAGCTGGTTGAGCTTCACAGCCTTGTTCCAGCCAGCAGGAAGGAGAGAGAAGTGAAAAGTGGTAAAGGTCTTCAGGGACTACTTCCCCTCCGTCCTCATTAGCCATGACTTAACACGTGGCCACACTCAGCTTCATAGGAGGTTGGGAAGTATAATCTGTATCCCCAGCTAAACCCTGGGGATCCTGATTCCTGAGGAGTAAGAGTGGGCCCTGCCATGATCTCTTCTCTCTCTGCAACCCTTCATAAGACAATCCCAGGACCTCTAACACGGCACCTGGCCACTTTCCCCAGCCACACCATGGGCCCCTCCAATACAATCTGCTCAAGCCTGATCTCGTATTACCAGAACTCGAATGACCATGGATATGTGCTTCAGCCACTATAGGCCTTTACTTCCTTATCTGTAAAACAAGGTAAAAAAAACTTTTTTACATCATTGGGAAGATCAAAGGGTTGGCTAATATAGAAACACGTGGTACTGTGCCTTGTACACAGGAGGAGCTCAATACATGTTGATTTCTTTCCTCCCTTTTTTTTTCCTAGTCTAGAACAACTATTCTCTTTCTCTATTCATGCTGTCCCCCTCCCAAACTGACACAAATTTGGCCACTGAACCCTGAGGACAAGACCCCTAGATGGGGCACTGCCCGTATGTGTCCTTGTCAGGACTATATGGCAGATGGGAGGGGGGATAGGGCAGCAGACGAAGGAGAAGCTATCTCTACAGGAAAGGAGCTTTTTCTCTTATCCAAACCCTTCCCAGGAGATAGGACAATTTCTCAAGAGCCAACTATCTCTGCTGACTCAGGAATCCCTCCCCCATCTGCTCTACCTCCCACATTTACCGCAGGGACATCTCTTCTGCTCACTCGTGGCTATAGGGCTGGAGGGCGGATGCACTGTTGGTCAAAGTCAACTCAATTTCTCAGTTATGGACTGACCCAGTTCCCCAGGCAGAGACTGATCTTGGACCCTGGCCACAGATCACCCCAGACCCAGTCGCAGACTGCTCCAGGTTGAGCTTTCCTACACCTTTGCTAGTCAGAAGGTGGGGCCCAGCAGCACAGATATCACCTGGAAGCTTGTTAGAAATGCAGAATCCCAGGCCCACCTGAGCCACACTACATCAGCATCTGTATTAATATTAATACCTTTAAAAAGCAACCCATTTGCAACAAGATGCAGATAGAGATTATCATACTAAGTGAATTAAGTCAGAAAGAGAAAGGCAAATACCGTGTCGTATCACTTCTGTGTGAAATCTAAGACAGGACATGAATGAACTTCCATGAAGCAGAAACAGACTCACAGACACAGAGGATAGAACTGTGATTGCCGGGGGCAGGGGACCAGAGGAAGGGACGGACTGCGAATTGGGGATTAGTAGATACAAGCTATTATACACAGGATGGATAAGCAACAGGGTCTTATTGTATAGCACAAGGAACTATATTCAATATCCTTAATAAACCGTAATGGGAAAGAATATGAAAAAGAGTGTATGTGTATGTATATGTATACATACGAGTCATTTNGCCGGGGGGCAGGGGACCAGAGGAAGGGATGGACTGCGAATTGGGGATTAGTAGATACAAGCTATTATACACAGGATGGATAAGCAACAGGGTCAAGGAACTATATTCAATATCCTTAATAAACCGTAATGGCAAAGAATATGAAAAAGAGTGTATGTGTATGTATATGTATACATACGAGTCATTTTGCTGTACAATAGAAGTTAACACAACATTGTAAACCAACTACATTTAAATTTAAATTTTTTAATTTAAAAAATCAAATTAAATTAAACCCCCATAATTTATGTCAACTTCCTCCAGGAGAGAAATAATTTGACACAAATGGAGGGAGATTTTCCTTTGCATCTCCCCTTTCCTTCCTCTCACCTTCTCCAAGAACCCAGACCCACAAGGTAACCCATAGTGTCCTCAGCAAGACTCTAAGCCCCTGTTCTTCCAGTCATAACTGAGCCAATCCCTTCCATCAGTCCTACCTGGCAATGAGCACAGCTGATGTGGAATCCTTTAATGCTGTATCTTCGTTTGAATGATGTATTATAAATTTATTGGGAGAATCAGAATAAAGCATGCAAAATCCCAAGAAGAATACCTAAAACATGGAAGACAGCCAGTAGGTTGGTGGCTATTACTCATGCCAATTGTGTGGCCTTGACCGTCTCTGAGAGCCTCAGCTTTCTCATCATCATTAGACGTAAATGACAACATAGAGTGGGTATTATAGTGGGAGTTCAACTGGCTTCCCAACTTAGTGCTGGGACAGAGAATCAAATCCAGGATTAGTCAATGAAGAGAGGTGAGTATGGACAGGGATATGAGCCCAGCTATAAGGACGAGTAAACCCATGTTTGAGGAATAAGCATGAGGCCAGCTTGGCAGGAGCAGGTGACATTCAGAGGAGAAATAGATGATACAGAAGGATGACGGTGGCCAGCGATGGACCTTGAAGGCCAGACAAAGAAGTCTGAGTTTATGCTGAACCACAGAAGGTTTTAGATCAGTAGGTGGAAGAGTGGCACAGAGTACAGAAGGAGACTAATCTAGGGCAGTCTGGGACCGCAAAGCGTGGAGAATGGATTCAAGAGAAATCACTGCAGAATGGAGAGGACTTGCTGACTAGCAGGGTGTGAGAAGGAGGAAGATGGAGGGACAACTTGACAGTGACGATGGTGATTTTAGTGACAGACAGGGCAACCCAGAGGCGGAACTGTTTGCAGGTGGTAAGTAACGGGTTTTGCTTTTGAACTGTATTCTTTCATCTAATCAATATTTCTTGAGTATCTGCATGGGGCTTTGAGTGTTTCATGGTGTGCCAAGCTGACAGTTCCTGCCTGACTGGGGACAGGATGACACCGAGGTGCCTATGGGGCATCCAGCTAGAGATATTCAGGAGGCAATTCAGAGAGGAGCCAGAGCTGGAGAAGATTTTAGGGTCATTTTCCCAACTGCCCTGGACATGCATTTCAGAAAGCATCCAGAGCTGGAGAAATCATCAGGAGCTTTCTCCAGTGCCCAGACCCTGCATTGCTCACAATGCCCAGTTAGAGCCACCACAGTATCCAGTTTGCTCTGCAGGAGCCCGCTCCAAGGTGGGCACTGGGAGCAGCAGCTCCTTTGGAGATGGATACCTGCCCCCAATCAACAGGGGCTCCAGCCTCTTGATTACCTGCTACTCCTGATTGCAATCATCTAATTAGGGATTCATGCTCTTGACAGAACTGAGCAGAAACATGGGCCCTGAAATCTGGGCCAGGAGAGTCATCTTAGGTATACTGTGATGTGGGCAAGGCTCTTCTTCAGCTCTGCCCTACCTTCATCCCCATGCTGCCCTCCTTCCCTGAGTTTCTCCAGAATGCCCATGTGCTAGCTGGTCCTCACTCTCCACTCTACTAAACTCAGACTGTCTCCCTCTCTATGCCCCCTCTAACCTCCCCTTTCAGTCTCCCATATTCCTCATTCTCACTCCTGGCCCCTGTAAGCCCAATTAAGTCAACAAATCCTCAGGTAATTAAATTGAGCATTTTGTGTGGGGATATATCATTTGGAGGCAAGTTATATGAATGATACTATGGAATTATATTCTGGTGTGCTCTAATTGTAGGTACAACTTATCACTCACTGTGGCTTTTCTATGGATAATGGATATTTATATCTCTTTTACAGAATTCAGAGGCCAAAATAACTAGTGTAAATGATATGGAAGTTTAGGGTTGTATTTCTCTTTTAGTGACGTAGGATAGTCAGAACTGTAATTTTTCTAGCATTCTTTCCTTGGAAAGAAAGCAATCCCTAGGTAACACAGCACTCCAGTGTAGAAAGACTATCTTCTCTGTCGCCATCTGCTCTGTGATGCAGTTTCCAGGAATACACCATGGGAGGGACTCCCTTTCCTTCAAAACCTACTCCTCCGGTGATTTTTGTCAGTCTGGATCAAAAGTCTCAAAAAATATGCATTCCCTTTGACTCTGTAATTCTACCTCCAGAAACTTATTCTAAGGAAAACATATGTGCAAAGGTGTTTGTGGAACACCATTTAAAATAGCTGCTCATAAAAATGGAAAGAATCTAGGTGAAATATGTACACAGTGAGATGCTATGCGAGTTATTTACTTAATGTCTCTCAGCCCAAATCCACGCTTCTGTTGTCTGCTCTTGCTGCTGGGGCTATACTTGCATACTCCCCTTCCCAGATTCCAAGTCTAGCTGGCTTCCTGTTAGGTTCCAGCTATGGGAGGCACTCAAAGAAGATTGGCAGGCACGGCAAGGGGAGACAGGACTGGGTTCCTATTTCTTCCTTCCCTGCCAGCACCAGCCCAGAGGGGCAGCAGCAGCCACTGGCTCTAGTCTCCCCTTTCTTTCTGCACTCCCAAACCCAGCCTCTGCAGACTCCTCCAAGACACCAGCAGCAGCTGGGNGACTCTAAGCCCCTGTTCTTCCAGTCATAACTGAGCCAATCCCTTCCATCAGTCCTACCTGGCAATGAGCACAGCTGATGTGGAATCCTTTAATGCTGTATCTTCGTTTGAATGATGTATTATAAATTTATTGGGAGAATCAGAATAAAGCATGCAAAATCCCAAGAAGAATACCTAAAACATAGAAGACAGCCAGTAGGTTGGTGGCTATTACTCATGCCAATTGTGTGGCCTTGACCGTCTCTGAGAGCCTCAGCTTTCTCATCATCATTAGACGTAAATGACAACATAGAGTGGGTATTAGAGTGGGAGTTCAACTGGCTTCCCAACTTAGTGCTGGGACAGAGAATCAAATCCAGGATTAGTCAATGAAGAGAGGTGAGTATGGACAGGGATATGAGCCCAGCTATAAGGACGAGTAAACCCATGTTTGAGGAATAAGCATGAGGCCAGCTTGGCAGGAGCAGGTGACATTCAGAGGAGAAATAGATGATACAGAAGGATGACGGTGGCCAGCGATGGACCTTGAAGGCCAGACAAAGAAGTCTGAGTTTATGCTGAACCACAGGAGGTTTTAGATCAGTAGGTGGAAGAGTGGCACAGAGTACAGAAGGAGACTAATCTAGGGCAGTCTGGGACCGCAAAGCGTGGAGAATGGATTCAAGAGAAATCGCTGCAGAATGGAGAGGACTTGCTGACTAGCAGGGTGTGAGAAGGAGGAAGATGGAGGGACAACTTGACAGTGACGATGGTGATTTTAGTGACAGACAGGGCAACCCAGAGGCGGAATTGTTTGCAGGTGGTAAGTAACGGGTTTTGCTTTTGAACTGTATTCTTTCATCTAATCAATATTTCTTGAGTATCTGCATGGGGCTTTGAGTGTTTCATGGTGTGCCAAGCTGACCGTTCCTGCCTGACTGGGGACAGGATGACACCGAGGTGCCTATGGGGCATCCAGCTAGAGATATTCAGGAGGCAATTCAGAGAGGAGCCAGAGCTGGAGAAGATTTTAGGGTCATTTTCCCAACTGCCCTGGACATGCATTTCAGAAAGCATCCAGAGCTGGAGAAATCATCAGGAGCTTTCTCCAGTGCCCAGACCCTGCATTGCTCACAATGCCCAGTTAGAGCCACCACAGTATCCAGTTTGCTCTGCAGGAGCCCGCTCCAAGGTGGGCACTGGGAGCAGCAGCTCCTTTGGAGATGGATACCTGCCCCCAATCAACAGGGGCTCCAGCCTCTTGATTACCTGCTACTCCTGATTGCAATCATCTAATTAGGGATTCATGCTCTTGACAGAACTGAGCAGAAACATGGGCCCTGAAATCTGGGCCAGGAGAGTCATCTTAGGTATACTGTGATGTGGGCAAGGCTCTTCTTCAGCTCTGCCCTACCTTCATCCCCATGCTGCCCTCCTTCCCTGAGTTTCTCCAGAATGCCCATGTGCTAGCTGGTCCTCACTCTCCACTCTACTAAACTCAGACTGTCTCCCTCTCTATGCCCCCTCTAGCCTCCCCTTTCAGTCTCCCATATTCCTCATTCTCACTCCTGGCCCCTGTAAGCCCAATTAAGTCAACAAATCCTCAGGTAATTAAATTGAGCATTTTGTGTGGGGATATATCATTTGGAGGCAAGTTATATGAATGATACTATGGAATTATATTCTGGTGTGCTCTAATTGTAGGTACAACTTATCACTCACTGTGGCTTTTCTATGGATAATGGATATTTATATCTCTTTTACAGAATTCAGAGGCCAAAATAACTAGTGTAAATGATATAGAAGTTTAGGGTTGTATTTCTCTTTTAGTGACGTAGGATAGTCAGAACTGTAATTTTTCTAGCATTCTTTCCTTGGAAAGAAAGCAATCCCTAGGTAACACAGCACTCCAGTGTAGAAAGACTATCTTCTCTGTCGCCATCTGCTCTGTGATGCAGTTTCCAGGAATACACCATGGGAGGGACTCCCTTTCCTTCAAAACCTACTCCTCCAGTGATTTTTGTCAGTCTGGATCAAAAGTCTCAAAAAATATGCATTCCCTTTGACTCTGTAATTCTACCTCCAGAAACTTATTCTAAGGAAAACATATGTGCAAAGGTGTTTGTGGAACACCATTTAAAATAGCTGCTCATAAAAATGGAAAGAATCTAGGTGAAATATGTACACAGTGAGATGCTATGCGAGTTATTTACTTAATGTCTCTCAGCCCAAATCCACGCTTCTGTTGTCTGCTCTTGCTGCTGGGGCTATACTTGCATACTCCCCTTCCCAGATTCCAAGTCTAGCTGGCTTCCTGTTAGGTTCCAGCTATGGGAGGCACTCAAAGAAGATTGGCAGGCACGGCAAGGGGAGACAGGACTGGGTTCCTATTTCTTCCTTCCCTGCCAGCACCAGCCCAGAGGGGCAGCAGCAGCCACTGGCTCTAGTCTCCCCTTTCTTTCTGCACTCCCAAACCCAGCCTCTGCAGACTCCTCCAAGACACCAGCAGCAGCTGGGGGCCACCCTCTTTCTAGGTTCTGAGTGCCCCAGAACCCTCACTCAGAGCGCTTAGGTCCTAATTTCGCCACATCTTTTCTTTTGTTCCGCTAGCCCTCCCCTCAGAGTGGTACCTGCTTCCCGCAATTATCACCTTTGATCTCTGCGTTTCCTTCTTGTTCTACCAGCTCCCCAACCTCTGTGTAGCCAATTGCCTGTATTAAATTCCCTCTGTTTGAAGTACCTTGTGGGGTATCTGATGTCCTAACTGGATCCTGGCTAATACTGATTCCATTTCACACCCAGCAGACGGGGGAAAATTATAAATGTAACAGTACCAAGGGTTACTCGGGATTTAAAGAAACAGGAGATTTTACACATTGCTGATAGTAGTATAGATTTGTATAACCGTTTCAGAGAGCAATTTGGCAGGTGATATCTAGTAAAGTTAAAGGAATGTTCACCCTTCAACCCTGCAATTTTGATTCAGGATATGAATGCTAAAGAAACTCTTACAGATTTCACAAGAACATAGCATCATTCTTTATCTTTATTATCAGTAAATAAAAGGGATTGTCCATTAACAGATGAATGGATAAAGAAGCTGTGGTACACATATACAATGGAATATTATTCATCCATAATAAGGAATGCATTTGAGTCAGTCTTAATGAGGTGGATGAACCTGGAGTCAGGTAAGTCAGNATTATCAGTAAAAAAAAAAAAAGGGATGTCCATTAACAGATGAATGGATAAAGAAGCTGTGGTACATATATACAATGGAATATTATTCATCCATAATAAGGAATGCATTTGAGTCAGTTTTAATGAGGTGGATGAACCTGGAGTCAGGTAAATCAGAAAGAGAAAAACAAATATCAGATATTAATGCATATATATATATGGAATCTGGAAAGATGGTCTTGATGAACCAATTTGCAGGGCAGCAGTGGAGACGGGCACAGAGAACAGACTTACGGACACGGTGGGAGGAAGGAGAGGATGGGACAAACGGAGAGTGGCAGGGAGACAAATACACCACTATATGTAAAATAGATGGCCAATGGGAATTTGCTGTATGACTCACAGAACTCAACCGGGGCTCCGCAACAACCTCGAGGGGTGAGAAGGGGGGCAAGTGGGAGGGAGGTTCAAAAAGGAGGGGGAACAAAAGGAAAATGGATAAGTCAATTGCAGTATACTGATAATGGGATACTAGACAGCAGTTAAAATAAATAAATGAAAGTTACATAGAGCAACGTGAATAAAATTTAGAAGCACCATTTTGAGTGAAGAAAGCAGTCTGAAAAGGGATGTATATAGTAGAATATCACTACATATATAAAGTTTTAAAGCCTACAAAGCAACACTATATATTACTGATAGTATATCTGCATACAGTAATGGGAATATTTTTATGTATGAGAAATGAGAAGTACTAGTTCTAGAATAATGGTTACTCAAGGCAATGGCACCCCACTCCAGTACTCTTGCCTGGAAAATCCNGACGGCAGCCCACCAGGTTCCTCCATCCCTGGGATTCTCCAGGCCAGAACACTGGAGTGGGTTGCCATTTCCTTCTCCAGTGCATGCATGCATGCTAAGTCACTTCAATCATGTCTGACCCTGTGCGACCCTATGGACAGCAGCCCACCAGGCTCCTCTGTCCATGGGATCCTCTAAGGCAAGAATACTGGAGTGGGTTGCCCTTTCCTTCTCCGGCAATAGATATTGAGAGTCTTTTATTTGCCAGGAGCTATGCCACGAGTGACACACACACACTCTCCCCTGTCCTCGTGAATCTGACACGCTAGCTAGGAAGACAAACAGGAAAACAGGTGGACACACAAAGCAGAGTTAAGCCCTAATGAGCACCATGAAGGAAATTAGCAGGGAACGGAGGGGCAAGAGCAGGAAGGGGATCTCCTTTGGATGAGAATGGTCACGGCAAGCATGAGAAGGAGCTGGCCACGCAGAGAGGAGAAGCGAGAACACCCAGGCAGGGGAAAGGGAGGGTGCCAGAACCCCAAAGAAGTTTGAGAACAGCCTAGCAAAGCTGGTGTGCAATGAAGGGATCATCGCGGAAGACACTCATCACTCTTCTCGGCTTGTCATGAGCTTGAAAAGGGATCCTGCTTGGAAGGCAGGCGGCATGACAACACCTGATACGCGGAAGACAATAAATGTAAGCTCTCTTTTCTCCCTCCTCGAGCTGGGCGCTCTGGGTCCAGAGAGAGAGGCTCCTTCTCGGGGAGGGGGTGAGGGCAAACTTCCGGGCATCTTCAGCCACGAAGCCCCGATGGCTCCTCGAGGTCCCTGAGCTCCAAGCCTGTTTGCCACCATCCAAGTGCGCACTTTCTCCCTTTGTCTAATTATTCCTAATTGGGAGAAAAATTGTTTGGCAAATCAGCCGGCATCTCCTCCGCTCCGGTGTCCTAGCAACCCAGCTCTCAGGGGTGACACGGGAGAGGAGACACTCTGCTGCCTCCGCAACTGCAGGGAGCGCCAAGGCAGGGCGGGTGCCTCCGCGACGCCCCCAGACTGGCGGCTCCCCCGCCCCTGCGCCCCTCTGCGCCGCCCGCCGTCCCCTCCCGCGTGCACACACACCCGCGCACAGGCGCGCACACACCCGCGCACAGACGCACGCACACTCCCTCCGCCGAGGCCGCTTGCTCCGGCCCTCCCCGAAACGTCACCTCAGCCTTTCCGGAAAGCAGAAGGTGTCTCAGAAATAGATTTCTAATTTTCCAGCCACCTGCTCGGCTGAAAGATATTCTGGAGTTTATAATTACTTTTTAGGCACTTACGAGAGTCTAGTTTCTAGGGCAACTCGGTGCGCCTCTTAGTTTGTGTACGGGTAAATCGCAGCTTCCGGCTTAGCTGGGGTGGCCTGGAGGGCCGCAGCCAGGCCCCGGGGAGGAGACTGCCTTCCAGCTTCGTTCAGGCTATTTAAGAAATGCAACGCTGACCTCGCAGGGTGTGGGAAGGCGTGAATGAGACGATATGGGTACAGTTTCTGGAACAGGCCCCAGGAAGTTCGCCGAGATTATTTAGCAGCTGTAGTAACGGTTTTAATGAAAACAGATGGCATGGCCTCCACCTTCTGGAAGCATGCAGACTCGGGGGCCAGGCCTCCGAGGCAGAAAGGCTTTTGGAAGCCAGAGAGTGTGGTGGCAGGACCAGAGTTCAAATCCCCACCGCACCATTAACTGGCCACGTCATCATGGCGAGTTATTCACCACCTCTGTGCCTCAGCCTCCTCTCCAGGGAAGTAGAGATAATAATGCCTCCCACCTCAGAGGGTTGTAAAGGGGCTTAAAACAGTTAATTCATGGAAAGCGCTTATGTACCTAGTTTATGGTGAGCATCAAGTATTCTGTTACTGTTACTATTTAAAAAAAAAAAATCACAGAACAGCTCCCCAGGGCCAAGAAAGCCCTTTGTGGGTAACAAGAAACACCAGTGCCTTCAGGGAGCTCACAAACCAGAGCAGAGGTCTCCCAGGGGAGGAAAAATACCCACGTATTGTAATTTCCTCATACTTTTATCTCATCCTTTTTCATTTATATTTCTTGTATGCCTATGCCTTACAATGAGTATATTATATATATATATATATATATATGGCCTCATTTAAGCATGTTTCAAGGACAGGGAAACATTCAAAAAAGGTAGGAGAGAGGGTGAGTAAAACAAATTACTTCAAATGGAAGGGGCCCTAGGAGTCATTCAGTCAACCCACAGACACTTTTCANGTCCCCTCCCGCGTCCCCTCCCGCGTGCACACACACCCGCGCACAGGCGCGCACACACCCGCGCACAGACGCACGCACACTCCCTCCGCCGAGGCCGCTTGCTCCGGCCCTCCCCGAAACGTCACCTCAGCCTTTCCGGAAAGCAGAAGGTGTCTCAGAAATAGATTTCTAATTTTCCAGCCACCTGCTCGGCTGAAAGATATTCTGGAGTTTATAATTACTTTTTAGGCACTTACGAGAGTCTAGTTTCTAGGGCAACTCGGTGCGCCTCTTAGTTTGTGTATGGGTAAATCGCAGCTTCCGGCTTAGCTGGGGTGGCCTGGAGGGCCGCAGCCAGGCCCCGGGGAGGAGACTGCCTTCCAGCTTCGTTCAGGCTATTTAAGAAATGCAACGCTGACCTCGCAGGGTGTGGGAAGGCGTGAATGAGACGATATGGGTACAGTTTCTGGAACAGGCCCCAGGAAGTTCGCCGAGATTATTTAGCAGCTGTAGTAACGGTTTTAATGAAAACAGATGGCATGGCCTCCACCTTCTGGAAGCATGCAGACTCGGGGGCCAGGCCTCCGAGGCAGAAAGGCTTTTGGAAGCCAGAGAGTGTGGTGGCAGGACCAGAGTTCAAATCCCCACCGCACCATTAACTGGCCACGTCATCATGGCGAGTTATTCACCACCTCTGTGCCTCAGCCTCCTCTCCAGGGAAGTAGAGATAATAATGCCTCCCACCTCAGAGGGTTGTAAAGGGGCTTAAAACAGTTAATTCATGGAAAGCGCTTATGTACCTAGTTTATGGTGAGCATCAAGTATTCTGTTACTGTTACTATTTAAAAAAAAAAAATCACAGAACAGCTCCCCAGGGCCAAGAAAGCCCTTTGTGGGTAACAAGAAACACCAGTGCCTTCAGGGAGCTCACAAACCAGAGCAGAGGTCTCCCAGGGGAGGAAAAATACCCACGTATTGTAATTTCCTCATACTTTTATCTCATCCTTTTTCATTTATATTTCTTGTATGCCTATGCCTTACAATGAGTATATTATATATATATATATATATATATGGCCTCATTTAAGCATGTTTCAAGGACAGGGAAACATTCAAAAAAGGTAGGAGAGAGGGTGAGTAAAACANCGGAAGCCAGAGAGTGTGGTGGGGGGACCAGAGTTCAAATCCCCACCGCACCATTAACTGGCCACGTGATCATGGCGAGTTATTCACCACCTCTGTGCCTCAGCCTCCCCTCCAGGGAAGTAGAGATAATAATGCCTCCCACCTCAGAGGGCTGTGAAGGGGCTTAAAACAGTTAATTCATGGAAAGCGCTTATGTACCTAGCTTATGGTGAGCATCAAGTATTGTTACTGTTACTATTAAAAAAAAAAATCACAGAACAGCTCCCCAGGGCCAAGAAAGCCCTTTGTGGGTAACAAGAAACACCAGTGGCTTCAGGGAGCTCACAAACCAGAGCAGAGGTCTCCCAGGGGAGGAAAAATACCCACATATTGTAATTTCCTCATACTTTTATCTCATCCTTTTTCATTTATATTTCTTGTATTCCTATGCCTTACAATGAGTATATTTTATATATGTATATATATATGGCCTCATTTAAGCATGTTTCAAGGACAGGGAAACATTCAAAAAAGGTAGGAGAGAGGGTGAGTAAAACAAATTATTTCAAATGGAAGGGGCCCTAGGAGTCATTCAGTCAACCCACAGACACTTTTCACACATGGAGACACTGAAGGCCAGCAAGGGAACCACACTTGACTCAAAGTCTCACCAGAAACAAGGAGCCAAAGCCCCGAGAAATCCACAGAGAGCCAAAGAAGCTGGAGCCACAGGACTCCTGGGAGACAAGGGCGCCCATGGGCAGTGCAGTCAGGAAGGCTTCCTGGAGGAGGGCATGGGAACCAAACTTTGAGTGAAAGAGCAGGGTCACATCTGGGCAAACCCAAAACACAGAGGAGGAGCCATTGCTTACAACGCCCCCTACATGGGCTCCCCAAGGGTCGTGATGAGGGTGGGCACTCCCCCAGGTCCTGGTCCGCTGACCATGGCACGAACTCGCTCTCAGTTGCCACCTCTTCCCCTCCGCCCCTTCGTCTGCCTGTCTTCTTTGGGTCGGTCTCCCCTTCGTCTGCCTGTCTGCTTTGGATCAGTCTGTCTGTTCTGAGGTCTGTGGTCTCATTCTCTGACCTGGGGCAAGAGGCCAGGGTGGGGGCTCTCCTCCCTGGATCTGTACTATGGGTCCTGTCTCTCTGGGCTCTCGACCTCCTCAGTCTCTCTGCCTCAGAGCAGGCCTGTGGGTTGACTGGACCGTCTGTCAGCCCCTGGGCCTGTGTCTCCAAGTCTCTCTCTCTCTCTCTCTGCTTCTGAGTATGTATGAATGAGGGTGATACACACCTGGGTTTCTTCATCTCAGAGCCTGTCTGTCCATCAGCCTGCCTGCCTAACTTCTCTCTGGGCCTCTCTTTAAGCTGGTGATTCTCAGTCGGGAGACAAGTAGCATTTCTTGGGAATTTGATAGAAATACATATTCTCGGTCCCTCCTCCCCACAAAGATTCTTTCTTTGACCAAACTGTGTTCACACTCCTTTGAGCTCGTACAACTGAGCTCTTTCCCAGTGGTTTCCACGTTCATCTCTGCATTGTCTGATTTTAGCAAGAATCCTGCTAAGTCCGTTTAACCAGAAGCCCCTACTCTCTCAATAGATATCTGATCAGTTTCCTCATCCTCCACCATCCCTCGCAGGATGTCTGATCACCCTGGCCTGCCACCAGTAAGAGTCCTACAGGGTTGATTTAGCCAAAATCTCCCCTGATGTTTCTGCTTAGCAATTTTTCATCCACTGACCTGCCCACTCTGCTCTTTGGCCGTAAATTCCCACTAGCCCAGTCTCTCTCCCTCAGTGCAAAATCCCATGGCAGCACACTTGGTACCTATCTGGGTATCACCCCCACTGCTAAGTCACTTCAGTCATGTCCGACTCTGTGTGACCCCATAGACAGCAGCCCACCAGGCTCCCCCGTCTCTGGGATTCTCCAGGCAAGAACACTGCAGTGGGTCGCCATTTCCTTCTCCAGTGCATGAAAGTAAAAAGTGAACGTGAAGTCGCTTAGCCATGTCCACCTCTTAGCGACCCCATGGACTGCAGCCTACCAGTCTCCTCTGTCCATGGGGTTTTCCAGGCAAGATTACTGGAGTGGGGTGCCATCACCTCCACAACACACCCCAAGTAAAGTCTTCCTTACTGTGCTCTAACAAGCAGCATTGAATGTTTTTCGCCTTTAACACCCCAGACAAACTGAATCTGAACACTGGAGATGGGCCCAATCAATCTCTGTTTCTATAAGCTACCCCACCCCCACCCCCGGGTAGCTGAGGGTGTCAGATAAGTTTAAGCATCAAGTCAATCTTCCCGGCTCTGTTCAGAGTCGGGGATGGAGGAGGGCCCCTTACTCTCGGCCTTGTCTGGCACCGTGTCACTGTCCCTCTAGGTCTGTGTCTGTCACATCAGAGGCCACGAGACAGGAAGCATCTGCATCCCCAGGGTGTCCCACCTTTGCTGGCCCCTGTCCCCAGTGGCTCAGATGCAGACAAAGAGCAGACAGCCGAGAAGAGGAGAGCTGCCCAGTTGGAAGCGCACAGCAGCTTGTTGACTGACCGCAAAGCCTGGGAAGTCTACTCTGGGTTAACTGGGAGAAACATCCACTGCTCCTTCTGCTGGAGAGGTCCATATGGCTCTGGTCAGATCACCTGTTCCAGCTGCAGCACTCAATCACCTGGTGCTTTAAAAAAAAGCTGCCAGTGCAGCAACATGGACGGACCTAGAGACCATCATACTGAGCGAAGTAAATCCGCCAGAGGAGAAACCGCTTACGACATCCCTTATATGTGGACGCTCAGAAGAAACGATACAAATGAACTATTCACAAAACAAAAACTGACTCACAGACTTAGTTGCCAGAGGGGAAGAGACGGTTAGGGAGTCTGAGATCACCATGTACACACTGCTGTATTTAAAAATGAGTAACCAACAGGGAATTCTGCTCAATGTGAAGGGGCAGCCTGGATGNCTGCCAGTGCAGCAACATGGATGGACCTAGAGACCATCATACTGAGTGAAGTAAATCCGCCAGAGGAGAAACCGCTTACGACATCCCTTATATCGCTTACGACATCCCTTATATGTGGACGCTCAGAAGAAACGATACAAATGAACTTATTCACAAAACAAAAACTGACTCACAGACTTAGTTGCCAGAGGGGAAGAGACGGTTAGGGAGTCTGAGATCACCATGTACACACTGCTGTATTTTAAAATGAGTAACCAACAGGGAATTCTGCTCAATGTGAAGGGGCAGCCTGGATGGGAAAGGAGTTTGGTGGAGAAGGGGGCCACATATATGTATGGCTGAGTCCCTTTGCTGTCCACCTGAAACTTTCACAAAATTGTTCATCAGGTATACTCCAATATAAAATGAAATTTTAAAAATAAATAAAGCTGCCAGGAAAGACTGCTGGAAATTCTGATACAGTTTCTCTGGATGAAAGCCTGGGCATCAGCATTTTTAAGCATTACCTGGGTGATTCTAATGTGCAGAAAGCAAAGTCAGAATGTAACCCTTGTACATTCCGCTTAGAGATGGAGATAGAGATCCCGCTTTTACAGACGAAGAAACTGAGGCTCACAGAGGGAAAGGGCTTGAGCAAAGTCAGGTAACTGAAGTGGCATAGCTGAAGTTTGAACCCAGAGCTGTGGTCCATGGTCTTTATTCCACTTTGTGCTTGCATTTGGCATGTAACACTGTCATTCTTTGTGACTCACTCACTTCTGGTCTCCCAGAGTGGCTGTATGTTTCTCTTTCCAGGCATCCCCCCACACACACACTCCGCCAGTTCTCTGCCCTGGCCCTGGATGACCAGCTCTGCAGCTCAGAAACAGCTGACCCCTCCCAGCAAGTGAACTCTCCTCCCTGGGCTGCTTGCAAGATTATTATTTCCCCACCAGGGAGATTTCCTTCCTGATAACCCCTGCCTGGAGTGCCTCCTACATCCCTACTCCAAGTACACACTCTTCCAACAGCCCAAGCCCCAGAATCTGGCTGGCAGATTTCACTTTATAAAAGGCTGGTGTTTACTTTCTCTTGGAGTCCAGCACCCCGTGCTTGCCGCTACAGTACTGGCAGCAGCGTGATTGCCTGACAAGGGTGTCTTGGTGCAGAAGTGCCCCAACCCACAGGAGCCAACCCAGACCTGCGC
>SJYW01044180.1:158851-197427 GCA_006410735.1 Raphicerus campestris
AAAAAAACAGGAAAAGAAGTCTTAAAATTTTTTTCTTAATCCAACTGTTATTTATAAACTATTATTTCATGTTATGATATCTGATTCGTGACTAAGTTTGGAAAACAAGGTGGTGAGACCTCTTGTTGTACCTATTTGGATATATATATATACCTCAGTATGTATCTTCGTCTCTTTATTGCTTCTGAGATTAATTTGTAAGTGAGCTCTGTTTAACTGGCTTCAAGAAAAGTATGTGCATGGTTAGGTGCTCAGTTGTGTCCAGTTACATGGGACCCCATGGGCTGTAGCCCACCAGGCTCCTCTGTCCATGGAATTCTCCAGGAAGAATACTGCAGTGGGTTCCCATTCCCTTCTCCGGGTTATCTTCCTGACCCATATCTCCTGAGTCTCCTGCATTGGCAGGCAGATTCTTTACCACTGGGAGGTAGGCGCTTAAAAATCAAACAATTCTAAGTGCAAGAGAAATTAAGCTAAAGGATTTCAGGTTCACGTGAACTGGGAAATATTCAGTATCAGATTAATACTTGATATTAATGTTTGTTTGTTGATGTATAGTCAGTACTTCTGTGACTGTGGTAAATATTAGTAACAAGACAGGACTCACATGTGACAACACCAGGAAACCTTCCCTGTGGCTTCAGGCTCTGCCTGTGGGGAAAGAGTGGTTGGGATTTTCCCTCTTTGACCAGCTTTGTTATGGTTAAGATTTGTTCCATCTTGAAGCCACTACCCCTTCAGGGTATTTTTACAAGACTAAGACATCTTCAACTATGCCTCCATGAAAAGCAATTGGTATTTCTCTCCCTGTGCCCAGGCCCTCAGGAGAAATAAATAAACAGAGTAGGGAATGGGAAAAAGCCTTTTGAACTCAAGAGGAAAAAATTGAGATTTCTCGTTCAGTCTTTATGTAAAAGTTAACTTGTAAATGGACTATTTTAATTGACTTGAAAGTAAGCATTTAAAATTAAAAATTGGCCAAGATAAATTTTAGGACCCATGATCTGGGAAATATTCAGTACTGAATTGATATCTGCTATTGAAGGTGGCTTAAACTTGTTGGTTTGATTAATATAGAAATGGCCTTCGAGTTATCAGTGTTAAGTAGAGTATTACTGTTGTACCCAGGTGTACTAGAGGTCAAATAAGATCTTATTCCATCTTTTACAGATTTGTCAACAAGAAAAGTAATTCAACGTTTAAAAAAAAAAAAAGAAAAACTTTTAAGAAAAGTAAGATGTATTTTACAGTGGAAGATGTAAGAAATAAGATATTGAATTATGCATGATCAGGATTCTCTGAGATTGGACTGAGCTTAGTTGGATAAATGGATTTTTTTTGTTGTTAGAAATGGACTAGAACAAGACTAGACTTGGTTTCTCTCTCAAGTATTCTTGAAACACTGTTTTTGATGACAGACCATATGGGTTTCTGTGCCTTTAAGTGATTTGTGTTATCTGCTTTTGAGATCTATGGTTACTTTGGTTAAGGAATGTGTCTTGTCTCACAGTGACTAATGATCTTAACCAAGTGTTTTAAAACTTTTTGACAAGCTTCCCAATATCAAATTTTGATTAAAGTTCTTTTGGTTTCCAGCTAGGTTTGGGATACATTAGATGGCCCCCAAGTTTTCTTAAAGAGAAACATTTAGCTAGAATTATTTTGTATGTTAAATGTGATCATTCATAATTCTGGCTACTGTAACCAAGTTTCTTTATCAACTAATCAGATGTTTAACCATACCTTTTTGTACTCTGATGCTGTTACAAAAAGTGTTTCATTACCAAGGAAAGTGTTAATCACTCAGTCGTGTTTGACTGTTTGTGATCTCACGGTCTGTAGCTTGCCAGGCTCATCTGTCCATGGAATTCTCCAGTCGAGAATACTGGAGTGGGTTGTTATTCCCTTCTCCAGGCGATCTTCCCAACCCAGGGATCAGACCCAGGTCTCTAGCATCACGGGCAGATTCTTTACCATCTGAGCCACCAGAGAAGCCTTTCATTATCAAAATGATTCCTGGAAAGGCATGCAAGCAGTTACAATAGCTCCTCATGAAGGTGATGGCTATGCAAAGATTCTAGCCCATACTGACTAAAATCAGAAACTGTCCTGCCCTTGGGGCCCCTAGATCACAGTCCAGAGATTTTCACTCCCTGACAGGCAGAGTCGACACCCCTACTCAGCCTTGAAGCAGTTCCATAAGATGGACATCACCCCTCTGCTTCCAATAAGGGTATGGGAGTAAAATCTCTGGGGATGGGGGATGGGGGATGAAATAGGAGGGAAGGGGCAGGGCACAAACTTTGAAGGAATGAAGTAGCCTGCAGACATGAAAGGGATTAATTAGAAGCATATCAGTCCAAGATGGTGGACTCAGTATACATCAGCAAGCTAAGTGCAGGGGGTCACTTAGTTTTTGAAGGGGGTCACCATTATCATCATATCCACCATAGTTTGGCCTCAGGTCAAACAACAGGGAGGGAATACAGCCCTGCCCATCAACAGAAAATTGGATTAAAGATTTACCCAATGAGCATGGCCCCACCCATCAGAAGAAGACCCAATTCCCCCCTCAGTCAGTCTCTCCCATCAGAAAGCTCCCATAAGCCTCTTATCCTTATCCATCAGAGGGCAGACAGACTGAAAACCACAATCACAGAAAACTAACCAAACTGATCACATGGACCACAGCCTATCTAACTCAGTGAAACTATGAGCCATGCCGTGTAGGGCCACCCCAGACAGATGAGTCATGATGGAGTGTTCTGACAAAACATGATTCACTGGAGAAAGGAATGGCGAACCGCTTCAGGATTCTTGCCTTGAGAACCCCATGGACAATAAAAGGCAAAATGGTAGGACATTGAAATGTGAACTCTCCAGGTCGGTAGGTGCCCAGTATGCTACTGGAGATCAGTGGAGAAATAACTTTAGAAAGAATGAAGAGACAGAGCCAAAGTAAAAACAACACCCAGTTGTGGACGTGACTGGTTATGGAAGTAAAGTCCAATGCTGTAAAGAGCAATATTGCATAGGAACCTGGAATGTTAGGTCCATAAATCAAGCCAAAATGGAGGTAGTCAAACAGGAGATGGCAAGAGTGAACACTGATATTTTAGGAATCAGTGAAACTAACCCCCCAAAAAGATGTCCTTTTCATTATAGGAGACTAGAATGCAAATGTACGAAGTTAAGTGATACTGGGAATAACAGGCAAACTTGGCCTTGGAGTACAAAATGAAGCAGGGCAAAGGCTAACAGAGTTTTGCCAGGAGAACACACTGTTCACAGCAAACACCCTCTTCCAACAATACAAGAGAAGACGACACATGGACATCGCCAGATGGTGATAATCAGATTGATTATATTCTTTGCAGCTAAAGATGGAGACGCTCTATACAGTCAGCAAAAACACAACCTGGAGCTGACTGTGGCTCAGAACATGAACTCCTTATTGCCAAATTCAGACTTAAATTGAAGAAAGTAGGCAAAACCACTAGACCACTCACGTGTGACCTAAATCAAATCTCTTACAATTATACACTGGAAATGACAAATAGATTCGAGGGATTAGATCTGACAGACAGAGTGCCTGAAGAACCATGGACAGAGGTTCATGACATTGTATAGGAGGCAGTGATCAAAATCATCCCCAAGAAAAGAAATGCAAAAACGCAAAATGGTTGTCTGAAAATGCCTTACAAATAGCTGAGAAAAGAAGAGAAGCTCAAGGCTTAGGAGAAAAGGAAAGATATACCCATTTGAATGCAGAGTTCCAAAGAATAGCAAGGAGAGGTAATAAAGCCTTCCTCAGTGATCAATGCAAAGAAATGGAAGAAAACAATAGAATGGGAAAGACTAGAGATCTCTTCAAGAAAATTAGAGATATCAAGGGAACATTTCATGCAAAGATGGTCTCGATAAATGACAGAAATGGTATGGATCTAACAGAAGTAGAAGATATTAAGAAGAGGTGGCAAGAATACACAGAAGAACTGNTTCAGGTTCACGTGAACTGGGAAATATTCAGTATCAGATTAATACTTGATATTAATGTTTGTTTGTTGATGTATAGTCAGTACTTCTGTGACTGTGGTAAATATTAGTAACAAGACAGGACTCACATGTGACAACACCAGGAAACCTTCCCTGTGGCTTCAGGCTCTGCCTGTGGGGAAAGAGTGGTTGGGATTTTCCCTCTTTGACCAGCTTTGTTATGGTTAAGATTTGTTCCATCTTGAAGCCACTACCCCTTCAGGGTATTTTTACAAGACTAAGACATCTTCAACTATGCCTCCATGAAAAGCAATTGGTATTTCTCTCCCTGTGCCCAGGCCCTCAGGAGAAATAAATAAACAGAGTAGGGAATGGGAAAAAGCCTTTTGAACTCAAGAGGAAAAAATTGAGATTTCTCGTTCAGTCTTTATGTAAAAGTTAACTTGTAAATGGACTATTTTAATTGACTTGAAAGTAAGCATTTAAAATTAAAAATTGGCCAAGATAAATTTTAGGACCCATGATCTGGGAAATATTCAGTACTGAATTGATATCTGCTATTGAAGGTGGCTTAAACTTGTTGGTTTGATTAATATAGAAATGGCCTTCGAGTTATCAGTGTTAAGTAGAGTATTATTGTTGTACCCAGGTGTACTAGAGGTCAAATAAGATCTTATTCCATCTTTTACAGATTTGTCAACAAGAAAAGTAATTCAACGTTTAAAAAAAAAAAAAGAAAAACTTTTAAGAAAAGTAAGATGTATTTTACAGTGGAAGATGTAAGAAATAAGATATTGAATTATGCATGATCAGGATTCTCTGAGATTGGACTGAGCTTAGTTGGATAAATGGATTTTTTTTGTTGTTAGAAATGGACTAGAACAAGACTAGACTTGGTTTCTCTCTCAAGTATTCTTGAAACACTGTTTTTGATGACAGACCATATGGGTTTCTGTGCCTTTAAGTGATTTGTGTTATCTGCTTTTGAGATCTATAGTTACTTTGGTTAAGGAATGTGTCTTGTCTCACAGTGACTAATGATCTTAACCAAGTGTTTTAAAACTTTTTGACAAGCTTCCCAATATCAAATTTTGATTAAAGTTCTTTTGGTTTCCAGCTAGGTTTGGGATACATTAGATGGCCCCCAAGTTTTCTTAAAGAGAAACATTTAGCTAGAATTATTTTGTATGTTAAATGTGATCATTCATAATTCTGGCTACCGTAACCAAGTTTCTTTATCAACTAATCAGATGTTTAACCATACCTTTTTGTACTCTGATGCTGTTACAAAAAGTGTTTCATTACCAAGGAAAGTGTTAATCACTCAGTCGTGTTTGACTGTTTGTGATCTCACGGTCTGTAGCTTGCCAGGCTCGTCTGTCCATGGAATTCTCCAGTCGAGAATACTGGAGTGGGTTGTTATTCCCTTCTCCAGGCGATCTTCCCAACCCAGGGATCAGACCCAGGTCTCTAGCATCACGGGCAGATTCTTTACCATCTGAGCCACCAGAGAAGCCTTTCATTATCAAAATGATTCCTGGAAAGGCATGCAAGCAGTTACAATAGCTCCTCATGAAGGTGATGGCTATGCAAAGATTCTAGCCCATACTGACTAAAATCAGAAACTGTCCTGCCCTTGGGGCCCCTAGATCATAGTCCAGAGATTTTCACTCCCTGACAGGCAGAGTCGACACCCCTACTCAGCCTTGAAGCAGTTCCATAAGATGGACATCACCCCTCTGCTTCCAATAAGGGTATGGGAGTAAAATCTCTGGGGATGGGGGATGGGGGATGAAATAGGAGGGAAGGGGCAGGGCACAAACTTTGAAGGAATGAAGTAGCCTGCAGACATGAAAGGGATTAATTAGAAGCATATCAGTCCAAGATGGTGGACTCAGTATACATCAGCAAGCTAAGTGCAGGGGGTCACTTAGTTTTTGAAGGGGGTCACCATTATCATCATATCCACCATAGTTTGGCCTCAGGTCAAACAACAGGGAGGGAATACTTCCCTGCCCATCAACAGAAAATTGGATTAAAGATTTACCCAATAAGCATGGCCCCACCCATCAGAAGACCCAATTCCCCCCTCAGTCAGTCTCTCCCATCAGAAAGCTCCCATAAGCCTCTTATCCTTATCCATCAGAGGGCAGACAGACTGAAAACCACAATCACAGAAAACTAACCAAACTGATCACATGGACCACAGCCTTGTCTAACTCAGTGAAACTATGAGCCATGCCGTGTAGGGCCACCCCAGACAGATGAGTCATGATGGAGTGTTCTGACAAAACATGATTCACTGGAGAAAGGAATGGCGAACCGCTTCAGGATTCTTGCCTTGAGAACCCCATGGACAATAAAAGGCAAAATGGTAGGACATTGAAATGTGAACTCCCCAGGTCGGTAGGTGCCCAGTATGCTACTGGAGATCAGTGGAGAAATAACTCTAGAAAGAATGAAGAGACAGAGCCAAAGTAAAAGCAACACCCAGTTGTGGACGTGACTGGTTATGGAAGTAAAGTCCAATGCTGTAAAGAGCAATATTGCATAGGAACCTGGAATGTTAGGTCCATAAATCAAGCCAAAATGGAGGTAGTCAAACAGGAGATGGCAAGAGTGAACACTGATATTTTAGGAATCAGTGAAACTAACCCCCCAAAAAGATGTCCTTTTCATTATAGGAGACTAGAATGCAAATGTACGAAGTTAAGTGATACTGGGAATAACAGGCAAACTTGGCCTTGGAGTACAAAATGAAGCAGGGCAAAGGCTAACAGAGTTTTGCCAGGAGAACACACTGTTCACAGCAAACACCCTCTTCCAACAATACAAGAGAAGACGACACATGGACATCGCCAGATGGTGATAATCAGATTGATTGTATTCTTTGCAGCTAAAGATGGAGACGCTCTATACAGTCAGCAAAAACATAACCTGGAGCTGACTGTGGCTCAGAACATGAACTCCTTATTGCCAAATTCAGACTTAAATTGAAGAAAGTAGGCAAAACCACTAGACCACTCACGTGTGACCTAAATCAAATCTCTTACAATTATACACTGGAAATGACAAATAGATTCGAGGGATTAGATCTGACAGACAGAGTGCCTGAAGAACCATGGACAGAGGTTCATGACATTGTANCACTAGACCACTCACGTGTGACCTAAATCAAATCTCTTACAATTATACACTGGAAATGACAAATAGATTCGAGGGATTAGATCTGACAGACAGAGTGCCTGAAGAACCACGGACAGAGGTTCATGACATTGTATAGGAGGCAGTGATCAAAATCATCCCCAAGAAAAGAAATGCAAAAACGCAAAATGGTTGTCTGAAAATGCCTTACAAATAGCTGAGAAAAGAAGAGAAGCTCA
The DNA here is from genome assembly GCA_006410735.1 of Raphicerus campestris. Classification (NCBI taxonomy): domain Eukaryota; kingdom Metazoa; phylum Chordata; class Mammalia; order Artiodactyla; family Bovidae; genus Raphicerus; species Raphicerus campestris. The sequence goes on from SJYW01044180.1 coordinate 166,231, forward strand.
AGGCTTAGGAGAAAAGGAAAGATATACCCATTTGAATGCAGAGTTCCAAAGAATAGCAAGGAGAGGTAATAAAGCCTTCCTCAGTGATCAATGCAAAGAAATGGAAGAAAACAATAGAATGGGAAAGACTAGAGATCTCTTCAAGAAAATTAGAGATATCAAGGGAACATTTCATGCAAAGATGGGCACAATAAAGGACAGAAATGGTATGCATCCACCAGAANCCTCTTGATGAATTCCTACACTTCCTTCAAGACCCAGCTTAAATGTCAGCTTGTCTGGGTCTTCCTCTGGCAGAACTTGACACTCCCCTCTCTGTGCCATGTCTCTTACAGCTCTGCCCACAGTGTCATGCCCACAGTGTCATGCCCAATCTATGCACGTGTCTCCTCTCTCCTGTACTTGGTGACAGCTTGGAGGAAGAATGCAGAGGGGGATAGTTGTGCGTCTCTCTCTCTTTGCAGAGTGCACACGCTTCACACATCATTCATTCCAAAAACGTAGGTGGAGGCCTAACATGGTACCTAACAGGCCCCATACTAGGCATCCAGGGTCCAGCACTGCCCCACACGTGCGTAGCGCTGGGCCCACGGTGTGGCCTGTGTGTAAGAGCGCGTGGGATATGCCACACTTGCTATGGACCTGCAGTGTTTGTGGCTCTGGGACACATTGTCCATTGAATCCAGGCCCGTGTGACCTGCTGATAAAGAACATCTTAGAAGCTAACCCAACAGGCTGCATCCAGGCACTAACGAGAAACCCTCCAGGGTATGCCCTGCCTACCCTCCCCACTCCCCAACAGTCACTGCCTGACCCAGGTTTTGTCTTTTTATCCCAAAGATATCATCCATCCCGTGAGATTTTCTCTGGTGAGTCATCTGTCTCCCATCCTTTCTCTGCCTTCCTTCGTCTCGGGCAGAGGAGGTGAGGAGTGGGGTGGGGGTGGGGGGAGCCGTTTGGGGACCCACCACATGCTGGGCATGTGCAGGCAGTTCACACGCCAGAGGCAGTGGCAGGAGGGGCCTCCTCTGTGCCGGGCACTGTCTGGCACCGTGCCTCTGTTGGCTGGGCTAATCTTCGTGCCAACCCTCCAAGGTAGGTGGTGCTACGGTCACACTGCGCAGACAGGGAACTGATGCCCAGCATGGACAGGCAGTGGCCAGGCCGGATTCAGGTCACAAAGCCTCCGCCCTGCGCTGCACACACTGTCCTCATAAGGCACATGACACTGTACACCCGAGAAACAGACCTGAACGTGCCAGAGGCGAGATTCAAGTCCAGGGTGGTGCGATTCCAGATGCAGGGCTGTGGACCCACATGTAGGGGTGCTTGAGCTCCAGCTGTAGGGGAGTGAGACCCAGATGCAGATGTCCCTGCAGTCAGGCACCTCCTTCGTCTGCCTGCCCCACTAGACAGGGAGGCACCCGCTCTGGACAGGACTTGCACACCCCGAGTCCCTTCTTCGGGACCTCGCCCTCAAGGACATCCTTACACCTGTGTGTCTTTGGGCCCATCTGCATGCCAGGGGGTGCTAGTGGTAAAGAACCCGCCTGCCAACGCAGGAGACACAAGAGACGTTAGTTCAGTCCCTGGGTCGGGAAGTTTCCCTGGGGGAGGAGGGTGTGCCAACCCACTCCAGTGTTCTTGCTTGGAGAATCCCATGGACAGAAGAGCCTGGCAGGCTGCAGTCCATGGGGTCACAAAAAGTCAGACACAACTGAAGAGACTTAGCTCACACCCAAGTAGGGAGACCCTGCCAACCACTCCTGATCCTCTCTCTATCCGTGTAACCTAGCGCCAAACACAGGACCTGGCTCAGAGCCAAATCTCAGGAATGATTCTTGAATTTAAAGAATGAGGTAGAGAGTAGCTCCTCAGGGCCAGGAGTGGAGGGTGAAGGACAGGCAGCTGCACAGGGGTTGGGGAGGGGCTCGGTGTACATATTTTGGGGAGAGATGGGGCTGTGTATGAAGGGGAGAGGTTGACTTTCTGTGTAAGCCCTTATGCGCTGTGTCAGGGCACAAAGACTGAAGAAGATTCCAGCAGCAATGGGAGCCTGGGCCTAGTGACTATTCCCTGGCATCTGTGCAGTCATAAGAGGCTGTGCAGCTGGCGCTGGACTTATCAGCTGGTGATTAAGGCCAAGTGGGTGAGTTCCTGAGGGTCTGGGGCTGATCTGTGTTGCGTCTTGCTAACGACAAGCCCCTAAAAAATGTCCATTGGTGGGGACTGATTTGCTCATTCAACAGGTGAGTCCCACCTGGAGCAAGTTCAACTATTTCAATGCCATCCCATGATAATGTGAAAGCCGTGGAAGCCCCAGGATGAGGCCCTAAGCTTGCACAATCACGGAAGCTTCTGGGAAGAAGGCCAGGCAAGGAGAAAGGTGACGGAAAGGCATCCAGGTTGGGGCTATTGATAGGCAAAAGCACGTGGGCTGGAGACAGAACTTGGGACTCAGTTCCACAGGTCACTGAAGCCATGAGAACAGAAGGCCCTGAGGAGTAATTGGAGACGGAGGAGAGTCTGGAGCAGCCCACAGAGTCCCAGGAAGAATCAGAAGGAATTTCTGGAGAGGACAAGCCGGGGGTCAGAGTGGACCTGTGGTTGTCCCCAAGAGGATGCCAGGATTTTTAGGCTCAGCGCCCTGAAAGGAGGGCAACCATAAGTCTCCTGGGCCTCATGAGAGGCAGTCCTGGGAGGCTGGGGCCCAGCCAATGGCAGTTCCCGGCACAGCTGCTCCTCCCCCTGGCCCGCGGCACACCCAGGCTGCCTGCCGAAATCTGCAGGCTCTGGCCTAGGTTTTCCCAAACACCCTCCCTGGTTCTGACATGAGTGCCGGCTGCCCACCAAGTTGAAGTGCTGGCAGCCAGGACCTGGTGCCCAGAGAGCCCTGAGGAGTGGCCGCTCAGGTAAGAGGTGTCCAGAGGTGCCCTCGGCACACCTGGCACACCCAGCTGCGGGAAGACTCCGCTGTCTGTGAGTCAGGGGAGTGGCTGGGGCACATGGCCATCCTGATGGTGGAGAAGGGAAGGGCCCCACCCGCCCCTGCTCTGGGTTCTCCCCCTTTCTCCTCCGCTGTGAGCAGAGGTGGGAGCCAAGGACTGAGCGGGAGAGGGCTCACAGAGGGGCCAGGAGCTGAGCAGGTGGGGCATCCCTGCCTGGGCCTGTGAAACCCCGCCCCCGCTCTGGGTTGGGCTGGGCAGGGAGCCCCTGGGTTGGAGCCTCCTCAGACGCTCCCTGAGAAGCTGCCAGGGGTTCCGCCCACCTCAGGCAGGGCTGAGCAGAGACCAGCAGGAGATTCAGAGCAGGGGCCCCACGTTCAAGTTGTAGGTGGTATAGACAGGACAGCAGAGAGACAGGGTCGGGAGCAGAGTCACCCCAGCCTCCCTCCTCCCTCCCTCCCTCCCTCTGTGGGGCTGGGGCAGGGAGTGCGCACATCAGGCAGCTTCCCAAAACCTGAGGAAAGGGGCCCAGACCCAGAGTGTGGGCCGTGAAGCTAGCCTGCCTGGGTTCAAATCCCTGCTCTGCTGCTTACCATCTGTGTCACTGTGGGCAGATGAACTAACCTCTTTGCGCTAACCACCTTCCGCATCTGTAAATGGGGAATAAAACCTGTACTTTTTTGTACAGTTGCTGTATTGATTCATGCCAACTGCTCAGATAATATGGGGGGTGGGCATGGAGGGGAGAACAGCATCATGGGTGACCTCCAATCTGGAGCAGACTTGGAAATGGCAGCAGGAACCCCTTAAGGCAGGAGGCTGTGCAGACAGGCTCCCTGAGGTTCTGGGGAGCCCAGGGTAAGATCATGCTGCATGCATCAGTGGACCCCCCCAGGAACCAGACAGTTTCCAAGAGCACACACAGGCACTCCTCACTCTGAACCATAGTCACATTGCCTAATTGGAGGTAAATCGGATTCCTGTGTGCTCACAAATTCACCAGGAGAACTGACCAGAGTGGCATTTCTCATTTCGGTGTCTTGACAAGGCTGTCCCACAAGATGACAAAAAGAAAAGATTCCGTGATCAGAAGAGTTGATGCAGCGCTACCTATTCTGACCCCTTATTCATAATGTGAATGTAATCACAGGGTCAAGCGAAGGGACCTGTTTAACTCTGCACTGAACACAGTGCTTGCCTACCTTTCTTACACATGGAATCCTTCTCTTTGCTTGTTGACAGGCCATTGACCAGGGTTCCGTGGAGTGCCAGTTTGGGAAGCACAAGAACACGAGGCTCCTCTTTGAAGCCTAACATACAAAGAGAATCAATGTTCCCTTCTTTTAGTTTCAGCTGGTTTGCCATTGGCCTTGCTTCACATGAGTCACACATGAGCAGGACAACTGTCTGGATATTTCTAATGTTAGACCAGATGGGAGTTTGGGGACCAGGTTCCAACCTTCTCTTTAGCCCCATCTCCCAAGCCGAGTAAAAGGCACAGAACAGGTTCCCCTTGGGAAAGAGGCTGCCTAAGGGAGGAGAGAGCTGTGCTCAGAAAGGGAAAAAAAGTCATTCCAAAGTCTGGACCACTGAGGAGGGGGAAGGGTCAGGGTTAGGACAGACAGGGAAGGTGGCATTAGCCACCCCCTTAAGCCCTGGGAGGAGCAGGTGGCTTCACTCACTTTTATGGGGGAGAGTTGATTCTGGGCTGAATTACCTATGCTCCAGGCCCACCTCTGCACCTGATCAGGTGTGACCCTGCATAACCCCTCTGAACCTTAGTTCCCTTGTCTGTAAAGGGAACGAGGATAGAGCCCAGCTCTGCCAGGGCCATGAGGATCAAAGCTGATGACCCAGTTCTATAAAGCAAGGGGGAAATGACCATCATCCTCTCTCCACAGTAGCCGCCGACGCCGGGGGCCACCATGAACTGGGGGATCTTCGAGGGGCTCCTGAGCGGAGCCAATAAGTACTCCACAGCCTTCGGGCGCATCTGGCTGTCCCTGGTCTTCATCTTCCGCGTGCTGGTGTACCTGGTGACGGCCGAGCGAGTGTGGAGCGACGACCACAGTGACTTCAACTGCGACACTCGCCAGCCGGGCTGCTCCAACGTCTGCTTCGATGAGTTCTTCCCCGTGTCCCACGTGCGCCTCTGGGCCCTGCAGCTCATCCTGGTCACGTGCCCCTCGCTGCTTGTGGTCATGCACGTGGCCTACCGCCAGGCCCGGGAGAAGAAGCACCAAGAGGCCGTCGGGAAGGATGGCGGGCGCCTCTACCTGGACCCCTACAAGAAGCGGGGAGGGCTCTGGTGGACATACACCTGCAGCCTGGTGTTCAAGGCCGGCGTGGATGCCACATTCCTCTACGTGTTCCACTCCATTTACCCCAGATACACCCTCCCCCGCGTCGTCAAGTGCCACGCGGCCCCGTGTCCCAACGTGGTGGACTGCTTCATCTCCAAGCCCGAGGAAAAGAACATCTTCACTCTCTTCATGGTGATCACAGCCCTCGTCTGCATCATCCTCAGCCTGGTGGAGCTGGCCTACCTGGTGAGCAAGAGATGCCGGGAGTGCCTGGCGGCCAGGAAAGCCTGGTCTCAGAGCCTGGACCACCGCCTGGACTGGGTCACCTCTTCTTCCAAACTAGGTGATCTCCTCTCAGGAGACCTCATCTTTCTGGGCTCAGATGTTCCCCCTCCACTGTTACCAGACCACCCTCAAGACCATGTGAAGAAAACCATGCTATGAGGGGCTACCTAATCAGGCCTGGGTTGGAAGGACCCGGGAGCCAAGGTGCAGCCTTGGGGGTGGGAGTGCTGAGCTGAGAGCAGGGGCAGCCACGAGGGAGAGTCAGGTGGCCTGGGCTCAAATCCTTTCCCCCCAAGCTCCTGCCACCTGCACCAGCTGTGGGACCTTGCGCAAGTTACCACCCGGAGCTGAACCTCGCTTTCCTTTTGTATACAATGGAGATGATGAGCCCTGCTGAACAGGCCAGCGCTGTGAGAAGGGATTTAATAAGAGACTATTCATGCACACGCCTCAAAAGTGTGGGCTCCATGGCCAGGGCTTAATAAAATTCAGTTCATTCACTGATTCAAGGTAACCTTTGCTCCTTCAGCCTTGGCGAGCTTTATTGACTCCTTTCATCAACTTTTCGCCCCTGCACAGGGCTGCACTTGGTCTAGCCAGGTGAGGACTGACATGACTTAGCAGCAGCAAGAGGACCCCCAGCACTCCTGGGGGATCATGCTCCTTGCTCTGGGTCAAGTCTAGCCTTTATCCCCAGTTGCAGTTTTAGGCCCATGGGTTGTCTACAAAGAGAATGAAGCTTAGTGAATAAGCAGTTGTGTGTCTCAGGGGAAAGTTTATGGACTTCTAGTCATAACACTTGACTTTGAACCCAAGTTCCACTGGAACTCTGGGAGAGCAACTGCAGCTCCTCTCCAAAGTGGGTTAATAATATCAAGCCGGTGGGATGGCTGTGAGGTGGGATGAGCTCACGGCTTCAGACGAGGTTAGCCGGCTATAAAAGGCTACATAAACATTAATCACTGGTATTAGGAAGTGCTCTATAAATGCTTGTGGGAAATGAGAAGAGCCCCTCCCTGGATGCACATTAGCCTTCCCTATCCCAGGCCCAAGGCCCCTCTGCAGCCCCCACCGGGTCAGGCTCTTACTTCCCCAGAAGCCCAGGCCTGTGGAGGGTGGACTGGGAGGTCATGCCTGGCCCCATGCCAGCTGGAGAATTTCATGCTGCAATCTGCATTCCTTGTCTCCACCTGGACAGCGGTACCTCATCGAGAGGAACGGAGGGTGGGTGGATGGGTAGGCCCTCCCACCCCCACATCTCACCACCACTCAGATACGTCCTGCCAGAAGCAGGGAGCAGGAGGAGGGGCAGTGCAATCCTGGGAATCAAGGTTGCCCCTTTCCACAGATGTGAGCTGCTGAGGATCTCACCACCAGGCTTCCAGAGAAATGGGTAGGAGAGAGGCCTAGGGACAAGAGGACGGTGACATTTAGGCAACGGTGTGGAAGGCAAGGGCAGGAAAAAATGCCATTTGGTGCTAACCTGGGCCCGAGTATGAACATACCAGACTCCAGCGTCTGCTCAGGCAGTTTCACCCATATACCTGTCAGTGTGGCGAGCCAGACCCAGCCATGCCCACTGAGCTGCAGAGAAGGCGTGGGCCAGTGGAAAAGAGCCACAGGTGTTTGCCCTGAACATGTGCCCAGGAAGTCCACCCACCTGCTCGCCTGCCTGCCTGCCTGCCCACCCAGTCACTCCCGTTTGGCTCACTAGTTCAGAAAGCCCCACCCAGCAAGGGAGTGAGGAACAAAAGCTGCCTCCGGGAGGTCCCCAGGCAGACGGGCAGACACGCCAGCCCAGGGACAGGAGAGTGGCTGATAGAACCAAGCAAGGTGAGGACCAAATCGGGCAGGAGACTGAGCTGGGAGGCAGAGACCAGGTGGGCTGAGGATCCCAGGGGACAGAGGGCTGTGGGCTGGGCTTTGGGAGATGTAGGGGCAACAGGATCTCTGGAGAAACTCCAGGGAAGCCCGAAGGAAGGGAAATGACCATCCCACCAGGCAAGAGGGAAGACAGGAGACTAGAGATGAGATAAAGTAAGAGGCGGGATGAGGAAGTAGTGGGGTCTCAATTGGGTTGAGCACACAGAACACAAAAATGTCTACTGTGTGTTCACTGGTCCAGGCTCGGTACTGAGTCCTGGGGAATCAGAGATGAATGAGATATAGAGGCTGCCCTCCAGAAGCTGACAGTCTGACATGGAAAACAGGTAAATAGACCATTTAAGTACCCATGAGGCACTCTGCCAGGACAGATAGAGGAGGGTGCTCAGAAAATGTCCCAAAGGCACCAGGTCTGAAGATGGTTGATTCCTGAGTCAGGGCAGGGGAGGAGCCAGAGGCAGGGTGGGACAAGACGGCACTCCAGCTAAGGGGTGTGGAGGGCGGAGCACGCAGGACACGGCCTGAAGGCCACAGTGGCCCATGTGGGCAGCAAACAGCCAGCAAGCCAACGGAGAAGGAAGGTGTCTCTGAAAGCAAAGGTAGATGGTGGGGGGAGGACCATGCCAGAATCTTGCCCCTGTCCCTTCCCCAATCTCCCCAAAGGCTGGAATGGTTAGAATTCCAGAGAACCCACTGGGGTGAGGACAGTCAGCCCTCAGGGCCAGCGCCGAAACAGGAGGTGGCAGGATGATACCAAGCTGCCGTGATTCCAAAGAGCTTGTTTGCTTTGGAAGGGAATGTCAGGTGGGGGATGTCCTGGAGCCAGAAAGAAGACGAGGGTAGATATTATCTGAGGTCTGCACAGGGCCTGGCTCAGGCCGGTGCTCAGTTGGAGAAAGTTGAAGAATAAAGATACATGTCCCTCAGACTTCCCTGGTGGTCCAGAGGTTAAGACTCCAGGCTTCCACTGCAGGAGGCGTGGGTTCCATCCCTGACTGGAGAAGTTCTGCATTCTATATGGGTGTGGCAAAAATAAATAAAACAGATACACATCCCTCCCCTCCTGCCCGGCAGCTGACTGAACAGTGGATCATCCAATCCACATCTTTTAGTGTTTCTTTAGAAGTTGTGTGACACGTAGAGCTGAAGGTTGGAGTCAGCGAGCTTGGTAGGCACATCATTACAGGATGATTACCCTTCACATGTACCTGTTACTTTATAAAATAAAATATGTCCTGATTTTGGAACTGGAGGATGGAAGCTCAAGACCAGCTCTGCCACTTCCAGCCATGCGCCTTGGGCGGGTGCCTCTCTGGGCTTCAGCTCCCTCCCTCTGAATCTAGGACGATGGCAATCCCTACCCCACCAAGTCATGGCCAGTGTGGACATGATAACACAATGGTTGTGAAATCATGTGCCTATCACACCCTTAATGAAGGTGCCCATTTCCAGGTTCCTCCAGCCCTGTGACGCCAGGGGCCAAGATCGTCCACTCAGGGAAGCGAGGCCAGGGTCAGCATGAATTGGGCGTTCCTGCGGGATGTGCTGAGCGGGGTCAATAAGTACTCCACGGCACTGGGCCGAATCTGGCTGTCCGTGGTCTTCATCTTCCGCGTGCTGGTCTACGTGGTGGCGGCCGAGGACGTGTGGGATGACGAGCAGAAGGACTTCGTCTGCAACACCAGGCAGCCGGGCTGCCCCAACGTCTGCTACGACCAGTTCTTCCCTGTGTCCCATGTGCGCCTCTGGGCCCTGCAGCTCATCCTGGTCACGTGCCCCTCGCTGCTCGTGGTCATGCACGTGGCCTACCGCCAGGAGCGGGAGCGGAAGCACCGCCGGAAGCACGGGCCCCATGCCCCATCCCTATACGACAACCCGGACAAGAAGCGGGGCGGGCTCTGGTGGACCTACCTGCTAAGCCTCCTCTTCAAGGCAGCCGTCGACGTGGGCTTCCTCTACGTCTTCCATCGCCTCTACAAGGACTACGACATGCCCCGGGTGGTGGCCTGCTCTGAGTTGCCCTGCCCCAACACCGTGGACTGCTACATCTCCCGGCCCACCGAGAAGAAGATCTTCACCTACTTCATGGTGGCCACGGCCATCCTCTGCATCCTCCTCAACCTCAGTGAGGTCTCCTACCTGGTGGGCAAGAGGTGCTTGGAAATCCTTGGCCCCAGACCCCGGGGGTCTCGACGCCGGGCTCACCTGCGGGAGGCATGTCCACCATATGCCCTCTCCCCGGGGGAGCACCCCCAAGATGGGAACTCTGTCCTGATGAAGGCTGAAATGACCACGGTTGAAGCAGGTGGGTTTCCATAACTGGTGAGGTCAGCAGCTGAGACCACCAGGGTCTCTGCCTACTCCAGAAAGCCACCACAGAGCAGGTGGGGAAGGCAGGTGTGGAGCTCCAGATGCCCACCCAGGTACCAATGCTAGGAATAAGTTTGGTTTCTGGGTCCTGAGCCCTGGGGGAGGCAGGTTGATAGCTGATGGGGACTTTTGTATATGTCGATAGGGTATGTCAAGTCCTTAATAAATATGATTTTCTCAGTACTTTGCAGATTGGGAACAGGGAGTGATGGGAAGGAAGNTGGTGAGGTCAGCAGCTGAGACCACCAGGGTCTCTGCCTACTCCAGAAAGCCACCACAGGGCAGGTGGGGAAGGCAGGTGTGGAGCTCCAGATGCCTACCCAGGTACCAATGCTAGGAAGAAGTTTGGTTTCTGGGTCCTGAGCCCTGGGGGAGGCAGGTTGATAGCTGATGGGGACTTTTGTATATGGCGATAGGGTATGTCAAGTCCTTAATAAATATGATTTTCTCAGTACTTTGCAGATTGGGAACAGGGAGTGATGGGAAGGAAGGTGGGGAGGGGGCATCACGATGGACCTTGGAGAGGTGGCCAGGACCACTCAGTGGGCATCTGAGTCCTGGAACCTCAGATCCAGGTTTACCCATCACACACACTCCCAACACATACCCCACAGAACATGCCCCCACGAGGTGGTGGGAAGCCCAGAGGTTGATCCAGTGGTCTCTGGACTCTGCAACCAGCTGGTCAAAGCAGGAAAAGAGATCCTAGGAGACCCTGTGCCAGTATGAGTTGGTGCCCCTCAGCTAAGTGCCCATGGCTCCCCCATCCAGGCCTCCCTAAACCTGCCCAGCACAGGTATCCAGGGGTGAGTCCTTTGAAGGATGAGGGCAAGGCCTTGTGTGGGTGGGACAGTGCTGAGAGGGAGTCCGGGATGGGGCGTCTGCCTGCGTGTTTAAGAGGCCCATCCCCATTGTCCAGGACCCATGGAGTGCCTCCAAGCTGACAGGTTCTTCATGGATCCTTAAGGCTGAGGGATTTCTCTTTACTGAATATACAATCCTTCCACCCTACACACACCACTCAGACTTCAACAGCTCCTGAAACGAGCTGGACTAGCTCAAGTCCCAGCACCCATACCAGTCTGACTCATGGGACAACCCTCTGGAAGACCCCCAGGCGCCTCCCATTCAGCAACCCCTAAGCTGGCCATGTCATCTTTCCCCCAAAGAGATGCCCTCCTCAAGCACTGTCTCTTATACACATCTNAGAGGCTCTTTAGTTCCTCTATGCTTTCTGCATATCTGAGGTTATTGATATTTCTCCCAGCAGTCTTGATCCCATTTGAGCTTCATCCAGCCCAGCATTTTGCATGACTTTCTCTGCATATAAGTTAAATAAGCAGGATGACAAAATACAGTCTTGACATTCTCCTTTCCCAATTTTGAACCAGTTCCTTGTTCCATGTCTGGTTCTAACTGTTGCTTCTTGACCTGCATACAAGTTTATCAGGTGGCAGCTAAGGTTATCTGGTATGCCCATCTCTTGAAGAATTTTCCACGTTTTGTTGTGATCCAGACAGTCGAAGGCTTTAGAGTAGTCAATGAAGCAGACATTCTTGGAATTTTCTTGCTTTTTCAATGATCCAACAGATGTGTGAAATTTGATCTCTGGTTCCTCTGCCTTTTCTAAGTCCAGCCTGGATATCTGTAAGTTCTCGGTTCATGTACTGTTGAAACCTCACTTGCAGAATTTTGAGCATTACTTTGCTAGCATGTGAAATGAGTGCAATTGTGCAATAGTTTGAGCATTCTTTGGCATTGTCCTTCTTTGGAACTGGAATGACAACTGACCTTTTCCAGTCCTGTGGCCATTCCTGGGTTTTCCAAATTTGCTGGCATATAGAGTTCTTTGGTGCTCAGCCTTCTTTATAGTCTAGCTCTCACATCTGTACATGACTACTGAAAAAAACCATAGCTTTGACTGTATGGACATTTCTCACTTTTACAGCATTATCTTTTAGGATTTGAAATAGCTCAACTGGAATTCCCTCTCTTCCACTAGCTTTGTTCGTAGTGATGCTTTCTAAGGCCCTCTTGACTTCAGTATATCTGGTCCTAGGTGAGTGATCACACCACTGTGGTTATGACCCACCATCTCTGAATACTTTGGTACAAATAATGACCTTCTCTTGTAACTACTTAAGTGCAAATTTTCTAAGAACAAGAACATATTTTAATATAACAAAATTATCAAATAAAGAAATTTAATATAGATAATTTGCTGATACCAAATACACAGCCCATGTTTGAATATTACTAATCTTTCTAATAATGTTGTTTAGAGCAAAACAAAGTAATTTTTCTTCCTGTGGACACCACCCTAGCCAACTGACCAAAGTTGACACCATTAATATTTGGATAAAACCATTTTAAGAGTTCTCATCACAAAGAGAATTTTTTTTCTTTTCTTCTTCCTTTTTTTATTGTACATATGCAAGAAGATCCAACCAGTCCATTCTAAAGGAGATCAGCCCTGGGTGTTCTTTGGAAGGAATGATGCTAAAGCTGAAACTCCAGTACTTTGGCCACCTCATGTGAAGAGTTGACTCATTGGAAAAGACCCTGATGCTGGGAGGGATTGGGGGCAGGAGGAGAAGGGGACGACCGAGGATGAGATGGCTGGATGGCATCACCTACTCGATGGACATGAGTTTGAGTAAACTCCGGGAGTCGGTGATGGACAGGAAGGCCTGGCATGCTGAGATTCATGGGGTCGCAAAGAGTCGGACACAACTGAGCGACTGAACTGAACTGATGAGAAGGTGGATGTTACTTGAACCTATTTTGACAATTATTTCACAGTATGTGTAACTCAGACCTTCATGTTGTATGCCTTAAATATATACAGTAATATGTATTAGTTATATCTCAATGAAACTGGAAAAAAATAAACACACATATCTCTTGATATGATGTATTAAAAGAATACAATATCAACTTAGTGGTATTCTTGCCAGAAATGAATAACCTGAATCTCATCATGAGGGAATATCAGATAAAGCCAAGTTGAGTGGAATTTTACAAAACAGTCCTGCCATCTTAAAAATATCAAGGTTAAGAAACTCAAAGAAAGGGTTAGGAACTAATTCAGATGAAAAGAAATGTTAAGGAGCTGACAGCCGAATGCAATACATTGCCCTGTATGAGGGGAATAACAGAGCTCTGAGGCAGGGGCTGGAAGGCTGTTTCTGTAAAGAGCTGGATGATAAATATTTTAGGTTTCATGGACCATATGGTCTCTGTTGCAACTACTCAGCTCTGTGGTTCTAATGCAAAAGTAGCCGCAGACGGCATGGAAACAAACAGGCCATGGTTTTGTTCCAATAAAACTTTACTTATGAAAACAGACGGTGGGTGGGCTGCAGTTTGCAAACCCCTACTCTAAAGGGCATAACTGGGACAATTGGCAAATTTGAATATGGACAGAGAGCTAGATGATATTTTTATTTTATCAGTGTTACAGTTTCTAAAGTTGATAACGGTGTGATCGTTACATGAAATGTTGTCCCTCTCTTGAAAAACACACACGCAGAGGGAAAATGATCTACAGATAAATAGGTTGATCTTTAATCAATTAATCAATTAAGATGAATGAATCTTTAATCTGTATCCAAATTCTAATCCAGGGTGTGGCTTCAGTGGGAAATGTTTTCTCCTCTTTTCTTTTTAAGGTTTTGATGTTTTTGAAGATCAAACTTTTTTTACTCTCCTTCAATTTACATTTATCTTGGGGTTAGAATCAAGGTATGCATTTTTGGTACAAGTACCTTAAAAACGATATTCTGTTCTACTCAGCACATCACATCAGGAGATACATGCTGCCAGTTTACATGCTTATTGGTAAGGTTAGCACTGATCACTCACTAAATGTGGGGTTTTCCAGATTTCTCCACTGTAAAAGTAATTAGGTTCATCATTCTTATTATTTTAAAATTTATTTGAACAACCTTTATATCATGGTGAGATCTGACATCTCTCGCTGTTCAGAGGAGCCATCATCTTTTGCATTTCTTACAATTGCAAAAAAAGAACCATCCGCATTGTGCTGATGGTCTTTGAACTCTATAGATACTTGCGAAATCTTGTAAGAGTTGACATTTGTTTCTGCCACATTAAAAATTCTTTCCATTATATTTTCACATAACAGAAACACAGGAGCTGGGCCTGTTCACCATGTGGGCGGGCCCCTTGTCGAGACCCAGTGTGTTTAAGAACATACTCTTCTATTTAAAGGTTACTGTGCTAATACCGAATAACTTCCACAGCTGGGTGTGAGGTGGCGGCATTGATTCATAGAGCTTTCAGGGCTTCTGTGATTTGCATTACTATAGTTGGAAGGTTTTATTAAAAGTTATACATTATAATAACCTAGTTTTTTAAATGAATATGGGTCTTACGATATTGATGTGCCAGTTACACAGCTAATTAAGAGTTCAGAGAATCAAAAATACCAAATTTAAGGCTTTTGATGTTTTAAATGGTTTTTTAGAAATGAGAAGATATAGGTTTGGTTATGAATGTGGCCCACCGAAATGATTTTCTTTGCTTTAGCTACACACCTCAGGGGATCCTGATCAGCAAGCCAGGATCCAGGGAACTCAGGCACGTGCAAATCTGTCATCAGACCTACTTTAGGAACTGGGCATCCTGGCACAGTCATGGACATATGATGATATGCAATGTGAAATGAACAAATGAATATACTTTTTAAAAGAAGAGTTCAGTCCATTTCAGTTGCTCAGTCATGTCTGACTCTTTGCGACAGCGTGGACTGCAGCATGCCAGGCTTCCCTGTCCATCACCAGCTCCCAGAGCCTACTCAGACTCATGTCCATCACGTCAGTGATACCATCCAAGAGAGGAAGTCTTAAATCCAGACAGAGCAGTGGAGTTAGTAGTTCAGGCACATCCTTTATGAGGAATTGAACAGCATGATATGCTCACCTGTGATGGAAAAGGTCAAGTACCTTGCAGAGTCAGTGGATTAAGAGAATTCTCAGGTTCCATACATCGGAGCTGAAATAGGAAATCATTTGGGATTCCTTTGCTAAGATGGATGGATCCATGTAGTACATTTTGGCTTTGAAAACAAATATACCCAGATGAGTAAAAGGGAGGTGAGTGCTGAAAGAGAGTAAACTCAGAAGTCACTGTCCTTCCAGTTATCTTCAGAGGAGATAAAGATTTGTTGAAAGATGTTTGTTCAGGATGATCAATGGTTTCCTGTCTGGCTCTTCTGGGAACCCAGAAGAAAATTTTCATTTTCTATAGAGAGTGAAGGACACCAATTTATCNTACTCTTCTATTTAAAGGTTACTGTGCTAATACCGAATAACTTCCACAGCTGGGTGTGAGGTGGCGGCATTGATTCATAGAGCTTTCAGGGCTTCTGTGATTTGCATTACTATAGTTGGAAGGTTTTATTAAAAGTTATACATTATAATAACCTAGTTTTTTAAATGAATATGGGTCTTACGATATTGATGTGCCAGTTACACAGCTAATTAAGAGTTCAGAGAATCAAAAATACCAAATTTAAGGCTTTTGATGTTTTAAATGGTTTTTTAGAAATGAGAAGATATAGGTTTGGTTATGAATGTGGCCCACCGAAATGATTTTCTTTGCTTTAGCTACACACCTCAGGGGATCCTGATCAGCAAGCCAGGATCCAGGGAACTCAGGCACGTGCAAATCTGTCATCAGACCTACTTTAGGAACTGGGCATCCTGGCACAGTCATGGACATATGATGATATGCAATGTGAAATGAACAAATGAATATACTTTTTAAAAGAAGAGTTCAGTCCATTTCAGTTGCTCAGTCATGTCTGACTCTTTGCGACAGCGTGGACTGCAACATGCCAGGCTTCCCTGTCCATCACCAGCTCCCAGAGCCTACTCAGACTCATGTCCATCACGTCAGTGATACCATCCAAGAGAGGAAGTCTTAAATCCAGACAGAGCAGTGGAGTTAGTAGTTCAGGCACATCCTTTATGAGGAATTGAACAGCATGATATGCTCACCTGTGATGGAAAAGGTCAAGTACCTTGCAGAGTCAGTGGATTAAGAGAATTCTCAGGTTCCATACATCGGAGCTGAAATAGGAAATCATTTGGGATTCCTTTGCTAAGATGGATGGATCCATGTAGTACATTTTGGCTTTGAAAACAAATATACCCAGATGAGTAAAAGGGAGGTGAGTGCTGAAAGAGAGTAAACTCAGAAGTCACTGTCCTTCCAGTTATCTTCAGAGGAGATAAAGATTTGTTGAAAGATGTTTGTTCAGGATGATCAATGGTTTCCTGTCTGGCTCTTCTGGGAACCCAGAAGAAAATTTTCATTTTCTATAGAGAGTGAAGGACACCAATTTATCTTTTTTTCCCAGAGGCTATGCTTGACTGGAGGTACAGACAGTCAGCACACCTAACTTAGACTCTTCCATCACCATCTTCATACAAAGAGATTTGATAAATTCCCCTATGAAAATTTCCCACAGTGCATGGGCTTCCTACAGGAAGATTTGGCGGTCATTCCTCTCAGATGCGGGCCAGGAGAACACTTGGGCAGCAGTGGGTATGAAAGGAATGGAAAAGAGTGCTTGTCAGGCTTGAGATCTGACAGAATCAGCACTGAGCAAAATTTAAACTGAGAAGCTCAGAACTACTCCAGCAAGAAACCAGGGAACCAAAGCTTCAGGCTGGAGCTGAGTCGTCTGAAGAGAGGGGTGAGGCAGGACCCAGTGGAGCTGTTTCTTTTCTTTTTGTTGTCCAGCCCTGTATTAACTGGCTTTCATTCCCAGAGCATCGCTCATTCCCGATACCCAGTCTGTTTCTGCAACCCACAGAGGTCCAAACCAAGTTTAGGTGNCTCAAAAATGACAGAAGAAATACTTACTGAGATAAAACTGGAATGAATTGCCATCCCACCAATACCCTTATTGTCCCTCTGCCCCTCCTGCTTGGCCAACCCCCAGCCCAGACCCATCCAACCATGTCGTCCCACCTCCATCCCCTGCTCTGGGCTCTGCTGGTGAGAATCAGGCTGCCAGCGCTAGGCTGCTGCAAATGCATGTTCTTCAGTCCACGTGACTCTCCTTATCCTCCCAGCTTCACTCTGTCTGCTGCTCTTCACGCTGGTCAGCCTTCTCAAGCAGAGAGGAGAAACCTCTCTGCTTGCACCTTCTAGCCAGTTCCGTCTTGTTTTCATCCGACCGCTCAGAGAAAGTAGAAGCTGTCTGAGAAGAATGCTTTCCTATACACAGTCACCAGACCTACAGACCTACCATATCCATACAGGTCCTTCTCCTTCCCCCCAGCACAGAAAAGGGGGTGAGCCTGCTCGAATCTGCCCCCAACCCCGTGCTCAGATGCCCTCCCCCCCCACCTCACTCTTTCCTATTTCTTCAACCTCTGCTTCTTTCCTGGCTCTCTCAGCATCCAAGCATGTTCATCTCTCTCCCATCCAAAACCCAAAAACAAAATCCTTCTTTGAACCCCTATCTCCTGCAACTTCCTCCTCATCTCTCTACTGCCTTGCACAACTGTTCCTCCTGAGTCAGATGTCTGCACATACTGTCTCTACCTGCTCACCTCCCTCTGATTCCCACCAGCTATGAGTCAGTCTCTGGCCCAGCACCCCACTCACACGTTCCCTTGCCAAGCACACCAAAGATTCCTTTGTGAGTAAGCCCAGTGGGTGCTCCCAGGCCTTGTCTTAAACCATGAGTCATTTTAGAGATTAAGCAGCCCTTCCTTCTTCAGCCTCTTCCTCAGTGTATCCTGTCCACTCAGGATTCTCCTCTCCCTCTAATCTGGGGTGCTAAAGTGACAAATAGATTCAAGGGATTAGATCTGATGGAATGCCTGAAGAACTATGGATGGAGGTTCATGACATTGTACAGGAGGCAGGGATCAAGACCACCCCCAAGAAAAACAAATGCAAAAAGACAAAATGGTTGTCTGAGGAGGCCTTACAAATAGTTGGGAAGAAAAGTGAAAGGCAAAGGAGAAAAGGAAAGATATATGCATTTGAATGCAGAGTTCCAAAAAATAGCAAGGAGAGATAAGAAAGCCTTCCTCAGTGATCAACGCAAAGAAATAGAGGCACAGAATAGAATGGGAAAGACTAGAGATCATTTCAAGAAAATTTGAGATACCAAGGGAACATTTCATGCAAAGATGGGCTCAATAAAGGACAGAAATTATAGGGACCTGACAGAAGCAGAAGATATTAAGAAGAGGTAGCAAGAATACATAGAAGAACTGTACAAAAAAGATCTTCAGGACCAAGATAACCACAATGGTGTGACCACTCACCTAGAGCCAGACATCCTGGAGTGCAAAGTCAAGTGGGCCTTAGGAAGCATCAGTACAAACAAAGCTAGTGGAGGTGATGGAATTCCATTTGAGCTATTTCAAATCATAAAAGATGATGCTGGGAAAGTGCTGCACTCAGTATGCCAGCAAATCTGGAAAACTCAGCAGTGGCCACAGGACTGGAAAAGGTCAGTTTTCATTCCAATCCCAAAGAAAGACAATGCCAAAGAATGCCCAAACTAGCGCATAATTACACTTATCTCACAATCTAGCAAAGTAATGCTCAAAATTCTCCAAGCCAGGCTTCAACAGTACATGAACTGAACTTCCAGAGGTTCAAGCTGGATTTAGAAAAGGCAGAGGAACCAGAGATCAAATTGCCAATATCTGTTGGATCATCAAAAAAGCAAGAGAGTTCCAGAAAAACATCTACTTCTGCTTTATTGACTATGCCAAAGCCTTTGATTGTGTGGATCACAACAAACTGTGGAAAATTCTTCAAGAGATGGGGATACCAGACCACCTGACTTGCCTCGTGAGAAATCTGTATACAGGTCAGGAAGCAACAATTAGAATTGGACATGGAACAACAGACTGGTTCCAAATCAGGAAAGGAATATGTCAAGGCTGTATATTGTCACCCTGTTTATTTAACTTATATGCAGAGTACATCATGAGAAACGCTGGGCTGTATGAAGCACAAGCTGGAATCAAGATTGCCGGGAGAAATATCAATAACCTCAGATATGCAGATGACACCACCCTTATGGCAGAAAGCAAAGAAGAACTAAAGAGCCTCTTGTTGAAACTGAAAGAAGAGTGAAAAATTTTGCTTAAAACTCAACATTCAGAAAACTAAGATTGTGGCATCTGGTCCCATCACTTCATGGCAAATAGATGGGGAAACAATGGAAACAGGGAGAAACTTTATTTGGGGGGGCTCTAAAATCCCTGCAGTTGGTGACCACAGCCACGAAATTAAAAGACACTTGCTCCCTGGAAGAAAAGTTATGACTAAACAGCATATTAAAAAGCAGAGATATTACTCTGCCAACAAAGGTCCATCTAGTCAAGGCTATCGTTTTTCCA
The DNA here is from genome assembly GCA_006410735.1 of Raphicerus campestris. NCBI lineage: Eukaryota > Metazoa > Chordata > Mammalia > Artiodactyla > Bovidae > Raphicerus > Raphicerus campestris. The sequence goes on from SJYW01044180.1 coordinate 185,422, forward strand.
GTAGTCATGTATGGATGTGAAAGTTGGACTATAAAGAAAGCTGAGCGCAGAAGAATTGATGTTTTTGAACTGTGGTGTTGGAGAAGACTCTTGAGAGTCCCTTGGACTGCAAAGAGATCCAACCAGTCCATCCTAAAGGAAATCAGTCCTGAATATTCACTGGAAGGACCAATGCTGAAGCTGAAGCTCCAATACTTTGGCCACCTGATGGGAAGAACTGAATCCTTGGAAAAGACCCTGATGCTGGGAAAGATTGAAGGCAGGAGGAGAAGGGGATGACAGAGGATGAGATGGTTGGATGGCATCACTGACTCAATGAATATGAGTTTGAGTAAGCTCCGGGAGTTGGTGATGGACAGGAAGGCCTGGCGTGCTGCAGTGCTTGGGGTCGCAAAGAGTCAGACAGGACTGAGCAACTGAACTAACTGTACTGAAAGGCAAGTGCCCGTCATGCATCCTGGCCTGCTTACCTCAAGGTGCATATGTGCTCTAGGTGCGGCCACTCAGGGCTCTTCCTTGGGTTACTTGAATCCTTCCTAAGGGAATGTGTAGCAGCAAATCCTGGGCAGGTGTGCGCTCAGAGCTGCTGCTGGCCATGAGCAAAAGCCTTTTGCAGAAGCCCATCCGTAGAAGGAGAGAGGAAGCTAGCAGCAGTCCCAGAGGAACAGGGGTGATCCAGGCAGGAGCCAGGTCCTAGAAAACAGACCTGACTCTAGCCAGGTGCTTGTGGGGCCCTCAGGTACCCCTGCCCTACCTGCATTTCTGCAAACCAATTAATTCCCCTTTGTGCCCAAACTAACTCAAGGTGGGTTTCTGTCATTTGCAATCCAGGGCACTGACTAATATATCCAGGCTTCTAGAACACCATCATTCTTCCAGTTTTCTGCTGCTCCAATAACTCCCCCTCAATCTCCTTCTGCCCCCTCCTCAGGGCTCTGTGCCAGGCTGTCCACCTACAGTCCTCAGTGGCATGCCCTCTTCCATAGCCTTCATCACCATCTGGACAGCGCTGACTCCCAAACCCATGTTTCTTTCCCTGTTTTCTTTTACCTTCATTTTTTATTGTGAGAAAATACATATAACATGACATTGCCACTTTAATCAGCTTTAAGTGTAAAATTCAATAGTGTTGAAAGTATACAACCATCACTTCTATTTCCAGAACTTTTCCATCACCTCTGCAAAAAGTCTCTACCCATCAGACAATAACCCCTATGCTCCCCTCCACCCAGCCCTGGTAACTGCTGATAACTTATTGTCTCTATGAATTCATCTTGTATTCCGTATAAATGAAATCATGTGCTATTTGTCCTCTGTGTCTGGTGTATTTCACTTAGCATAGCGTTTTCAAGATTCATCCACGTTGTAGCATGTCTCAGAACTTGATTCCATTTTATGGCTGTCATGTACGGATGTGAGAGTTGGATTACAGAGAAGGCTGAATGCCAAAGAATTGTGGTGCTTTCAAACTGTGGTGCTGGAGAAAACTCCTGAGAGTCCCTTAGACTGTCAGATCAAACCAGTCAATCCTAAAGGAAATCAACCCTGAGTATTCACTGGAAGGTCTGTTGCTGAAGCTGAAGCTCAAGTACTTTGGCCACCTGATGTGAAAACCCAGCTCATTGGAACAGACCCTGATGCTGGGAAAGATTAAAAGCAAAAGGAGAAGGGGGCAGCAGAGGATGAGATGGTTAGACAGCATCACCAACTCAGTAGACACAAATCTGAGCAAACGCCAGGAAATAGTGGAGGACACAGGAACCTGGCATGCTACAGTCCACTAGGTCACAAAGAGCTGGACATGACTCGGTGACTAAGCAGCAACAATATTCTATTGTGTGGGGGACCACGTTTTGTCCACCTGTTCTTCCTCTGATGGACACGCAGCTTGTTTCCAAACACTTGGCCATTGTGAACAGCGCTATTGTGAACGTTCATGCCAGGTATTTGTCTGAGTCTCTGTTCCCAGATCTTTCAGGTATACACCTGGGCAGGGACTTGCTGGGTCAAGTGGTAATGTTATGCTTAACTATTTGAGGACACACCACGCTGCTTTTGGCAGAGGCTGCGCCATTTTGCATTTGCACAAGCAAGCCAGGAGCATTCCCAGTGTTCTCTTTTCTGAGGCCAGGCCCACGCACCCGGCTGCCTCCAGAGGCCCATGGACGTGTGTCCCCGGGGAACTCAGACCACCCAGTAGGGCTTTTGGCTGCAGAGGACAGCCTGGCTGTGTCGAAGCAACCAGTCCTGAGCACACCCCAGCTCTGAGGGTCCAGAACAGGCCAAGTGTTGCAAGGTCAGTGAGGTTTATGGATGGAGTAGGGGATGCAGGCGAAACTGCCTTCTACGGGCTTCCATCATAACAAAGGGTTTCTACAGGCCATGTCAGAATGTTCCAACAGCCCCTATCAAAAGGTATGCATCGGAATACCGTCACAAACAAATACCATTCAGCAAATTCCAGGCGCAAGGTCACAGCCGCTGTCCCCTCCCCGCCTGCCCTGCTCCTCTCCTGCTCCCAGCACGGCTAATGGCCAGCCACCCAGCGAGGTGCCTAGCTCACGTCCTCCTCAGGCTGCAGGAACAGTGAGCTCAGGAGCCACAGCCCTGCAACCCAGACCCATCCTAGGCTCTAGTCCCTGGCGCCCAATGCCCGTCACCTCCTTGGCCCAGGATCAAGGTTCCCAAAGCTCTCACCCTGCAGGGGACTGCTGACTTCAGGCATACTGCACATGTCTCACCCCAACTGGCTGCACCCGGCCCCCAAGAAAGGGCCCACCTGACCCTTGAGGACTAAGGGTTTGGGCCTCGTGGCAAGAGGAGAGGGAGACAGACAAGGCTCGGTCAGTAAAAGCTTCCTGGAGGAGGGTGCATGGTCAGAGACTTCTGGAGGGCCAGAGGTTGGGACCGTAAGCTAGAAGGGGCTCATTAAACAGTGGCCGCATGCTGGCCCAGGACTGGGGCTTATTGTGCTTTGGTCTATAAAGTGCCAGACCCTGTTTCAGGCACTGGGAATACACCAGTGGACACAAGACAAAAATGACTGTAGATTGTAGTGATGGGGAAACAACTAACAAGAAGAATAGGCAAAATACACTATATGCTACATGATTATAGTGCTAAGGAGAAAAATCCAGCAGGAGAGGAAGGAGCAGGGCTGAGGGCGTGGGTTGCAATGTGAATGGGGAGGCCAGGGAAGGCAAGGGAGCAGGCCAGGCAGAGGTTCGTGGGGAAAGTGTGTCAGCTAGAAGGAGGGGTGAGTTCACAGGTGCTGAGGCTGGGGAAGATCCAGTGTGCACCCAGGACAGCAAGGAAATCAATGAGGAAGGGCAGGGGAGAGGCAAGAGCTGTGGGGAATGAGGCCAGAAGGTTCCAGGGAGGCCTGAATAGGATCAGCTCCTAAAAGCCACCCTGAAGCCTTTGGCTGTCACTCTGAGTGATCAAGAAGACAGCGGATCACTTTAAACAAAAATCACTAGCTGTGTTAGCAGTAGATACGCGGGGCAATGGATAAAACAGGGTGCCCAACTAAGCTGTCAGACTATTGTAATAATGCAGGAAAGAAATAGTTCATGGCTTTAACGTCGGCAGAGTAACACTAATGGAGTCAGTGAGAAATTTCTCGATTCTGAAAATAATCTGAAAGTAACAACAAAAGAATTCATGGACATCAAGAGTTCGGGGTTTTTGAGCGTGAGCCACCTGTTCTCCTTGCTCAGCCCTTGCAATAAACCTTTATTGGCTCCAAACTCAAAAAAAAGAAAGAAAGAAACGAAGGGGGGTGGGGGGGGAGATTCACCAACATTGAATGTGCGGTTTGAGAGAAATGAGTCACCGTGAGTCCATCTGAGGCCTGAACAGGTAAGTGAGTAAAAGTGCTGTTTACTCCAAGAGCCCATGAGGAGAGAAGGCCGGAGAGGAAGCCAAGGAATAGGCTGCCAAATAGAATACAGGACACCCAATGAAGTTTCAGTTCCAGATAAACAACTGATCTTTTTTTACTTTAAGTATGTTTCCTGGACTATCTGAAATTCAAATTGGACTGAGTGTCCTGAGTTTGGGTTTTTGTTTTTTCTTTGCTGTGGTCTTGTTTTGAAACCTGGCAGTTCTATTAAGAAGAAACTGAATTTGGGAGGTGATAAGTTTGCGGTACCTGCTAGACGTCCAGGGGGAGAGGTTGATCTGGAATTCAGGGAAATGGTCTGGTCTGGAGATCAGTATTTAGGAGCTGTCAGCCTAATTTTGATACTTGAACCCTGAGAGGGATGACATTACCAAGAGAGTGAGAAAGGACAGGGAAGGAGTCCTAGGAGGAATAAGCAGGCCAATATTTAGAAGTCAGGGAGATCGGGAGTGGGGAGAGGGTGGGACCAGCAAAAGAGGCCTAGAAAGAAAGACCAGAAAGGAAGGAGAAAAAAACGCTCCTGGGAGAACAAGGAAAGATACGCGCTGAAACTTGACTGTGGGGTTGAGCTATGGAAACACTGGCTGGAAGAATGTGGAGCAAAAGCCTGATTAGAGTTCCAGAGAGAGAATAAAAGGTGATGAGGCATTAAGACAACCCATCTGAGAAGTTTTGCTATTAAAAAAAAAAAAGGAAAGGAAAGAAATGAGGCTGAGGGTGGAAGATACGTGGTCAAGGGAGTTTTGTTTGTTAGGATGTAGAAATACCAAGATGCTTATTGTCATGGGAGAGACTGGGTAAAGAACAAAAGGGTGATGACTAGAGAAGAAAGAGGGCGTGGTGAGAGGCCCTGGGTNGTGGAAGATACGTGGTCGAGGGAGTTTTGTTTGTTAGGATGTAGAAATATCAAGATGCTTATTGTCATGAGAGAGACTGGTAAAGAACAAAAGGGTGATGACTAGAGAAGAAAGAGGGCGTGGTGAGAGGCCCTGGGTGGGTGAGAAGGGACAGGGTTCCAGGACACCCTTCCCCAACTCAGAGAAGCCCTGGATTACCTCTGTTTGAGGATCAAGTTGAGCAGTAGACGTCCCAGGTCACTCAGGAAGTCCTGAAAGGCAAGTAGCATTCGAGCCCAGCTCTGGGACTAGCCCTTTTCTACCCACAGCCAACCTGTTTTCCAGAGGGTTCCGTCTGCCCCATCTCTGTGATCAAGGGAGAAGAGGGCCTTCAAGGCTGCCCACAAACAAAGGAAAACCCCAGCAGGAGAGAGAAGCCCCCGCTCGGGGCCCCGGCAGAGCTGCAGACTCAGGGGGCATCAGCAGCTGGGCCCAGCCTGGGCGGGAAGACCACAGGGGCAGGCTTCCGACCCGCCGCCCTCAGAGAGCAGGTGCAAGCCCGCAGGGGAGCGGCAGTGGCAGGGGCAGCTGCCAAGCCCAGGCGCAACACAGCCCCGCCCCGAGGCAAGAGGATGGCCTAGATGGCCTCGCACATACTCCCATGTGCAGGAAGCAGAAGCTCGGCGTGGACAGCACGGCCTGGAGGTCCTCCTTCTGGAATGGGGACCCTTCCAGCTCACTCCAGAAACAGCAAGGGCATCCAGCAAGGTCAGAGTGATGGGACCTGGGCAGTCAAATCACCTGGTCACTGGGCCAGAATAACCCCACCACACACACAGCCACACATGCACACAACCTCACAAAACCCTACCAGTCACCTCCACACAGTCACAGCCACACACACACACCAAACCTACACGGCTGTGCTCCAAGCTGCCCCTGACACACAGCTACCCCACCCCACCGAGCAACCGACAGTCCTCACACACAAGCTTTTACTTTACAAGCAGGAACTGACGTCGACAACCAGGGAGCTCCCTGCTCTCCTGGAACTAATCCCAAGGGATGCTCTGAAGAGTGAGTGCTGAGGAAGTGGNGCACATACTCCCATGTGCAGGAAGCAGAAGCTCGGCGTGGACAGCACGGCCTGGAGGTCCTCCTTCTGGAATGGGGACCCTTCCAGCTCACTCCAGAAACAGCAAGGGCATCCAGCAAGGTCAGAGTGATGGGACCTGGGCAGTCAAATCACCTGGTCACTGGGCCAGAATAACCCCACCACACACACAGCCACACATGCACACAACCTCACAAAACCCTACCAGTCACCTCCACACAGTCACAGCCACACACACACACCAAACCTACACGGCTGTGCTCCAAGCTGCCCCTGACACACAGCTACCCCACCCCACCGAGCAACCGACAGTCCTCACACACAAGCTTTTACTTTACAAGCAGGAACTGACATCGACAACCAGGGAGCTCCCTGCTCTCCTGGAACTAATCCCAAGGGATGCTCTGAAGAGTGAGTGCTGAGGAAGTGGGTGAGGTCTCTTCAGACGGGCTGACCAGGGAAGACCCCTGTGAGAAGCTGAGACCTGAATAAGGAGGAGGAAGCTGCCCACTGAAGAGCAGTCCAGGCAGAAGGAGCAGCGTTTAAAGGCCAGAAGAGTAGACTGAACACAGCGGCTTGTAGAGCAGAAAGTAGGCCAGTGTGCCTGGGCGGCGCGGCCCAGGGAGCACGTGACAGCCGGTGAGGCGGGGCTAGGCCACCTGGGGTTTTGAGGGCGATGTCAGGAGAGTGGGTGGCAGAATACATGTAATGGTATGTCTCTCTAAGATCTTAATAGGGGAGTAATGTGATCTGACATATAGCATTAAAACACTACTTTAGCTGGAAGAAACCATGGGAGAAGAGCTTTTTTCAATTATCAGAATAGGAAGGCATGTCTAATTATAACCAGATCCAGAGGCCATAAAAGACAAGATTGACATGACTTGACCACATTAAAAAAAAAAAAAAGTTTAATTCTGCATGGCAAAAACCCCATATGCAAAGACAAAATACAAGTGTCACACTTAGAGGGGAGGGTGAAATCCTTGTTATTTGCATTATAGACACAAGGTATATTTCTTTAATATGTAAAAAGCAACTAGGAAATCAATAATTTTAAAAACACAACCACCCAACAGAAAAATGGGCAAAAGCAAAAGACAGTTCACAGAAAAAGGAATACAAGTGGCCCTTAAGTGTATGAAAAGATGCTCATTCTCACTCATAATAAGAGAAATGCAAAATAAAAATATAATGAGATACTACTAGCAAAGATCATAAAGTTTGCTAATGCTCTATTTTGATAATAATATGGGGAAACAAGCGTCTCTTACATCTGATGGTAGCATAAACTGACACATCTATGAAGGAGATTTGGCAACATCTGTCAAAATTTTAAATGAGGGGCTTTCCTGATGGTCCAGGGGTTAAGATTCTGCTTTCCAGCTCAGGGGTTACAGGTTCAACCCCTGGTCAGGGAACTACGATCCCACATGCCTTGCCAGCAGCCAAAAATGCAAAACATAATACAGAAGCAATATTGTAACAAATTCAATAAATCCTTTTAAATTTTTTTAAATAGCATACTTTTGAACTCCAATATTCCACTTCTAAGAATATCCTATAGACACAATTTTTAAAATGTGTTCAGTGATGCTTATCTAACTGTACTTATTGCAATGATGTTTACAACAGAAAGAAATGCAAGATTGAAAACATCCTTTATTTTCATCAATACAGTAGTGATTAAATATAACACATACGAAACAGCTTTACATACACTATAGGGAGAAATGAAATACTATTCAAATATTTTTTGATCTGATAGCTCTATACCTACTGACAGAGGAAATGTCCTATATTTTGTTACATGAAAATAGCCAAGTGCAAAACTATGTACCCAGCATACCTCCATAGGGTAAATGAGACAAAAAAAGAGGAATAGCTATCAAGTGGAATATGCAGTTAATCTCAGGAAGGCAAAAACAATAACTAGAACTGGTCAGCTGGGCAGCCCTGGTGCATAGTCTGGTGTCNAGATTCTTCTGTGGGAGCTCCGTGTCCATCAGACAAAGGCGGTGGGTGAGAGGAGTCCCATGTTGCACGGAAATGGCCCGACCCTTGACCCCGCTTGGCTCAGCCATTGCCCGGGCCCACTCCAGCAGGGCCTGGCCACCTGCGCCGCTAAAGCTGGCCTGCAAGTGCCAACAGCTGGGGGCTGTCAGCTGGCCACGCTCCACACAGCTGCTCAGCGAGCCCTCTGTTGAGGGAGGCCGTCTGCATCCACCACCCACTCCCAGAGTCTAGTCCCAGGAAGGTGCAGAGCGTCCCCTAAAACCTAAGTCAGGTTNAGCTGGGGGCTGTCAGCTGGCCACGCTCCACACAGCTGCTCAGCGAGCCCTCTGTTGAGGGAGGCCGTCTGCATCCACCACCCACTCCCAGAGTCTAGTCCCAGGAAGGTGCAGAGCGTCCCCTAAAACCTAAGTCAGGTTGTGTCACTCCTCCGCCCCAAACCTCTACAGGCCTGTAGAGACCTACAGGATTTGTCCCACCTGTTCCCTCTGCAAACCCATCTCTCCTCCTTGCTGACCTCAATGTCATGTTGATCTTCTGGCTGTTCCCTCAAGCAGGAAACACCAGGCACCTTCCTGCCTCAGGACCTTTGCTCTCTCTTTCCCTCTGCCTGGAATGTGCTTTCTCCTAGAGAGCCACCGGGCTCCCTCTTTTCCTTCAGGGTCCACAACAAAGGCCAGCTGCTTTTTAAGAATTTCGCACCTCTCCTGTTCAAAATCAAAGCCCCCCCCCCCTCCGCCCCGGACATGCCCTGATCCTCCTTTCCTGCTTTACTCTCCACTTATCAGTTATCACCCTCTATCACCATCTAACAGGTTCTGTATTTTGTCTGTAAAGCCCACAAGACGGGGATTTGTGTTATTGCTGTTCCCTGGTTGAGCTCTAGTGTTTAGTCCTCAGTAAATAATTTATTAGATTCGCAAATGTATGTATGAGCCTGGTTCCCTGCTAGGTGCTGGGCATGTAAATAGGACTCAGTCACCTGCCCTCAAGGGGCTCACAACCCACCAGGGGAGGAGTAACAACAAACACAAGTAAGCAACGCACCCTGGGTGGGAGTCGGGAAATGGGAGTGTTCCATCTCTAGAGATTCAGTTTTGCAAGCTGAAGGTGCTCTAGAGATCCACTGCACAACAACGTGAATGAACTTAACTCAACAGTGTGCCCAGGGGCAGTAGATGAGCCACCGAGGGCACGCCTAACCAGAGGAGGCCAGCAAGGGGAACTTCTAGAAGGGACATGGAGCAAAGTCCCGAATGGCGGAGCGCATGAGGTGANGTGAATGAACTTAACTCAACAGTGTGCCCAGGGGCAGTAGATGAGCCACCGAGGGCACGCCTAACCAGAGGAGGCCAGCAAGGGGAACTTCTAGAAGGGACATGGAGCAAAGTCCCGAATGGCGGAGCACATGAGGTGAGAGGGAACAGCACGGACAAAGGCAAGAGGCAAGTACAGCTGGATCGGACAAAGGCAAGAGGCAAGTACAGCTGGATCGGACAAAGGCAAGAGGCAAGTACAGCTGGATCGCTGAGAAAAGGGGAGAAGGGAGGAGGTAGCAGAGGTGGCTGAGGCCAGGAGGCCAAGGAGGCTCTTACGCAGGGCAGCGGTGTGTGGTCTGATTTCTGGGGAAGGGTGGAGGCTGGGTGGGCAGCCAGGAGACCAGTTGGGAGGCCACTGAGATGGTGGCCTACACAGGGTCAGGGCAGTGGGAAAGGTGGGGAGTGTGGAGATCTAAGGATGTTTCCCAGGTGGAAGGGCCAGGTGTGGGATTGTCTTGGCTGACCCCGGCTCATCCCTTCCCAGAAGGGGCGGGGTCATTCAAACTCTGACCTCCAGAGCCCCTGGGGAAGGGTGAAGGCAGCTCCTCCCTCCTTCCCAGTAGATGGGATCAGATCAGATCCGGCTCTGGGAGAGCCAGCCACGGGAGAGGAACTCTGGGAGCAGAGGCTGCAGTGGGGGCGTGGTGAGAACCTGCCTCCAGGGACCTCGGTTCTCATGCCCTCGGAGGTCAGAATTTAGTGGGCGCAGTTGTCAGCTCTGAAAGTCCAGGAGGCTCAGCTCAGCATGCTCCTCAGGGACAGGCTTGGAACGGAAAGTCAGCTCAGCCCCATCCTGAAAGTTCTGAGGTCAGAGCTGAGCCCACCACACTTGGTGCCCCAGAGGTCTTCCAAAGGCAGGACCCTTGGGGACCCATCATGGGACACCGGCAGTCCACAGGCTGAATCCTGCTGTGGAGAAACGCAGTACCTTTCAGCCTCAGACACCACCTTCCACATCCCGCTTCCTGAGCTGCCCCATCCTTCACCAATATTCCACCTGAGCTGCTCCCTCTCAGCACTTTCTGCTCCCGCCAAGACCCACCCACCAACCCTTTCGGTCACAGAAATGTTTTGTTACAACATTTTTAGCCACCACCCATTGGAAAACTTTCTGTGTACTAATATGCTGTGAACTTTGATTGGATTTCCCATCAGCCCTACGGGTAGCATCTATTATGTCCCCAGTCTACAGAGGAATAGCTGAGGCACCAGGGTGTAAGCAACTTACCTAAGGGCCCAGGGGCCAACAACAACCTCAACTTCTAGGCCCTACACCCTCTCCTTCCAAGGCAGGGACAGCCTCAGGACCTGGCAGCCTTTGTTCCTGCAGTTCTTTTGCCTAGTATATTCTCCCCACCCTCCACCTGGCTGATGAGAGTTTCACATATCTAAGTGTGGGGAAGCCACAGCTTATGCAAGAGTTAATTCGAATTTTATGCTAACTAAAACATCCTGTTTGTGGCCCTGTCAAACACACATTGTACATGTGCTTTAATTATGAAAGAAAAGGGTGCATTGACCAGAAGTAAAGAATGTTCATGTTAAAAATAAAAGTTACATCATGCCTCCCTTTCTGGAACACCAATGCTGCTGCTACTCCTTCGATGATAAGATTTTCTTCCCAGGTGCCAAGGCCATATGACTCTCTGTGTACTGCTGATCTGTGATTTCATGGGTTTTGGTTTTGTTTTTTTGCAACTTTGAAGTATCCCTGACTTGTTTGACGTTCTTTGTTCCGACAAGATATAAACTGTGCTCAAGAATCGTGCTTCTCCAGAGCAGCTGCACCGAGTTATCTGAGAGGCTGTCTCCTGGGCAAGAACAGTCAGTTTGGCCCAAATAAAACTCTTTTCTATTCCTATTATAGACTCCTGATTATTCCCATCCCCCTGGCTAATGCTGTCTCCTCCAGTAAATTTTCCTAACTGAGCCCCCCGAGTCAGGGGAACTTTGCATCTTTACTCTTCCCCAAGGGCCAATGGGCACAGTTCCTGCCTGTCTCCTCTAGCCAGTGAGAGTCACAGGCGGGGGACCACACCTGGCTGGTTTATGCTCAACTCCCCAGCTCCACAGACAGCGCCTACAGCCCATGGATGTTCACAGAAAGGATAATGCCTGAATGAACAAGGGTGGGCCCTGCCCACCTCTTTACTTCTTTTGGATGCCTCCCCCCACCCCACATTTAGAGCCATGAGAATGAGATCCAAGATAAAGGTCAGGAGAGTCCCCCCCACCCCTGCCCCTCGTCCTGTCTCTAGTGGACCACAGCATTGCTTGCCCTCTGATGGTGCAGCCTTCCCAAGAATGGGGATGTTTAAGATTTCAGCAAGAACAGGGGCTGACTAGAGACCCCCAGCTTCACCACAGACACTAGGGAAGGCAGATTATAACCCCCTCTCTCCCATGCCCTACGGAGGCTTCATTATCAAGTCCTGGTATGGCTCTGGGCACATAGTGGCCACCCCACAAATGAGGGGTCTTCTCCCTTCTCAACAAGAGCAAGAGCCCCCACGGTCAAGGAGCTGCCCTTCCCAGGGGGCCCCATACCCTCACCCCCACCTGCCCATCTCTCAGAGCCTCCCAGGACAGCTGCCTGAGGTCAGAAAGTTCTGGCTGTAATCCTTTAGCATGCAGCTACCCTGGAAAACATCATCCCTCCGAAGAACCTCTCTGTTGCACAGCCAAAGAAGCAGTCTTTCCCCGACGCTCCTCGCCCCCCGACTTCCAGTGCCACCTCCCGGGCCCTTTCCTTGAGAGTGGCTTCAGGGAGCCTGCGCCTCCCGTCCCGCCCCCAACCTCCCGCTCGGAACAGCGCCCGCC
>SJYW01044180.1:214828-245435 GCA_006410735.1 Raphicerus campestris
CAGGGCTGCGGTCAGGCCAGGGCCCAGGGACGTGGGCCTTCGGCAAGGCTGGTGTTGAGTCCCAGACTGGCGGCCACATAAACACAAGGGCAAGTGGGCTGGGGATTTAAGGATGAGGATAGTGCAGTGGGGGAGGGAGCACATAGATTAGGGGCCTTGTGATGAGGACGTATGCAGTGAAGAGTGGCTGTAAGCCCTGGCCCAGCCCTACTCACTTCCTAGGGCTGTCATAACAAAGTCCCACAGACTGGGTGGCTCCAGTGACAGAAATGTATTGTCTCAGTTCTGGAGGCCACAAGTCCGAGATCAAGGTGTCCACAGGGCTGGTTCCTGGCTGGGGGGAGAGTTTGTTCCACGCCTCCCTCCTGACTTCTGGTGGGTCGCTGCCATCCTTGGCAGACGCATCACCCCCATCTTTGCCTTTATCTTTGTGTGCCATTCTCCCTGTGTGCCTGTCTGTTGTGGGTCCAAACTTCTTTTTATAAAGATACCATTCCTATTGGATTAGGGTCATCCTAATGACTTCATTTTAGGTCTTTCCAGGTGGCTCAATGGTAAAGAATCTGCCTGCCAATGCAGGAGATACAGGTTCAATGATCGCTGGGTCGGGAAGATCCCCTGGAGGAGGAAATGGCAATCCCCTTCAGTATTCTTGCCTGGGAAATCCCATGGACAGAGGAGACCTGCAGGCTATAGTCCACAGGGTTGCAAAAAAAGTTGGATACAACTGAGTACACATGCAATGACTTTATTTTAACTTGCTCACTTCTGTAAAGCCCCTATTTCCATATTAGGTCACATTCTGAGTGGCTGGGGGTTAGCAATACCTTTTGGGGGAACACAATTCAACCCATAGCACCACTCCATGGGCCCACCTCACCTCCAAGGACTGATAGAGGAGGACAAGGAGAAGGTTAACACATACCGAACCGAACACTACTGTATTTAAAACAGATAACCAACAAGGACAGGGAACTCTGCTCAATATTCTGTAATAACCTAAACCAGAAAAGAATTTGAGAAAGAACAGATACAAGTATATGTATAACTGAATCACTTTGCTGTACCCCTGAAACTAACACAACAGTGTTAATCAAATATGCTCTAATATAAAACAAAAAGTACTTATATGTATGAACAATACAAGCATATATAGTACTCAGGCATCTCTTTTGTGATGTGGCTTGGATGGAACACAGCAGATTCACATTTCATTTCTTCCATCACACTCTTTTTCCTCCCACCAGCCTATCCCTCACCACCAAAATCTAAGTTGATAGCAGGCAACTCCCAGTCACAGAAAGAGCTGGAGGAGGCTTGACTCCTGCCTCCCACTCACTTCGCTGCAGTCCTTTCTCCTCTCTGGGCCTTTAGTGTCACCACTGTGAAATGAAAGGATTGGATGAGAAACAGGTACTTGGCAGCTCTGAGGAGCATCACAGGAGTAACTTGTCCCTAATCATTGGTCTGCAGCTCACAAGAGATTTGTTATTTTTCATGAATCAGAACAGATTCAAGATATTTTTTGTTTGTTTTTAATTGAAGGATAATTGCTTTACAGAATTTTGTTGTTTTCTGTCAAACCTCAACATGAATCAGCCATAGGTATACATAGATCCCTCTTGAGCCTCCCTCCCATCTCCTTCCCCATTGTACCCCTCTAGGTGGATACAGAGCCCCTGTTTGAGTTTCCTGAGATCTACAGCAAATTCCCCTGGGCTATCTGTTTTACGTATGGTGATGTAAGTTTCCATGTTACTCTCTCCATACATCTCACCCTCTCCTCCCCTCTCCCCATGTCTGTTCTCTATGTCTGTTTCTCCACTGCTGCCTTGCAAATAAATTCTTCGGTACCATTTTTCTAGATTCCATATATATGCGTTAGTATACATTATTTACCTGGAGAAGGAAATGGTACTCTTGCCCAGAAAATCCCATGAACAGAGAAGCTACAATCCATGGGGTCGCAAAGAGTCGGACACGACTGAGCAACTTCACTTCGCTTCACGATATTTATCTTCCTTTTCCTGATTTACTTCACTCTGTATAATAGACTCTAGGTTCATTTCCTATAATAAGGTCAATTCCAGTCACTTGAATCCACATTGCCTTTCTGAGTAAGAAAAAGAAGACAGGGTTATGTGGAGTGCACTGGGAATTTTTCACAACCCAAGGTCATCTTATCTGCAGCCCATGGGAACGGTGAACATCATGAGCCGTCCATAAACAAAGCCGAGAGCTCGTGGGCTGGCTGATGGCAAAACTTCTTCCCAATCTAGGGTGCTGACTCACTGACCACTGGGTTGCTGACCTCGTGAATTTACCACTGACCTCCAGTGCCTTCACTGGGGCGGGGGTGGGGGGTCCTTCATTTCCTTTGACACTAATGTCAGCTTGACCACTGATGTTTCCAGGAAGAAGTATTCCTCTCAGGATCGTTAGAACTTCTTTTTCCACCTTACGGTCTCTCCCACCAGCCCTGGCTCAGACTTCAAGGGCCACACAAGGCTCAACAGCTCTGCCCTTCCCGCCCAAGCACTGCAGCCACCTAAAGACAGCCACCGGGCTGGTCCTGGGCATGTTCTCCTTTTCCTCCAGCTGGCTGAATTTCATAAGTCTCCGGCCAACCTGAAGTTTGTCTGCTTTCCTCTAAACATGTGCCACAGTCCCCTGGGTGCTAGACAAGAGACTCCAGGTAGTCAGAATCCAGATTATCACCTCTCTTGTCTCAAAATTTCTACCTCTATTAACGCAATCTAGGCTCATATTAGCTTTTCTATTTTCTTCTCTTTTTCATATATAGAATCATATGCTTCCCTGGTGGCTCAGAGGTTAAAGTGTCTGCCTCCGATGCAGGAGACCTGGGTTCGATCCCTGGGTCAGGAAGATCCTCTTGAGAAGGAAACGGTAACCCACACCAGTATTCTTGCCTGGAGAATCCCATGGACCGAGGAGCCTGGTGGGCTACAGTCCACAGGGTCACAAAGAGTTGGACACAACTGAGCGACTTCACACACATGAATAATGTATGATTCTATATATAGTATTATGGAATATAATAATATTCTATATTATTAGGGAAAATAATAAAGATAGTAATGCATGATCATTATAGACAATGAGATCCCACCATCTAGGGGTAACAGCTATTAATATTCAGAAGTGATTCCTTCCAGACACTTCCACGTATATATTTAAATAAAATCTGAATAAAGGTATAACCATAATTTTGTATTCTTCTTTTTTTTAAGTTTACATTAAATCATAAGCCTTTTCTTCATGTTATCAAGTATCCTTTGGAAACCACTTAATGTCTTTATCACATGGCTTTATCATTAGACAGCATGTTAAAAATCGAAGACATTCCTTTGCTGACAAAGACCCATATAGTTAAAGCTATGGGTTTTCCAGTAGTCATGCACGGATGTGAAAGTTGGACCACAAAGAAGGATGAGCACTGAAGAATTAACATTTTTGAACTGTGGTGCTGGAGAGGATTCTTGAGAGTCCCTTTGACAGCAAGGAGCTCAAACCAGTCAATCCTAAAGGAAATCAACCCTGAATATTCAACCTGAAAGGACTGATGCTGAAGGTGCAGTTCCAATACTTTGGCCACCTGATGCAGAGCCAACTCATTTCCCAGATGCTGGGCAAGATCGTGGGCAGGAGGAGAAGCAGGCAACAGAGGATGAGATGGTTGGATGCTTCACTGACTCAATGGACATGAGTTTGAGCAAACTCTGGGAGATAGTGAAGGACAGGGCAGCCTGGAGTGCTGCAGTCCATGGAGTCAAAAAGTATTGAACACAACTTAGCAACTGAACAACAAAAATTATCTACTTAACCTTGACCCTAATGTTGGATTTTTAGATTGTTTGCAACTAATTATCCTCTATTATAAAGCTGGGCTTCCCTGGTGGCTCAGCTGGTAAAGAATCTGTCTGTAATGTGGGAGACCTGGGTTTGATCCCTGGGTTGGGAAGATCCCCTGGAGAAGGGAAAGGCTACCCACTCCAGTATTCTGGCCTGGAGAATTTCATGGTATAGTCCATGGAGTTGCAAAGAGTCGGGCACGACTGAACGACTTTCAAAAATTCAAATAAATTGTACTGTGATGTGGATCTCTGTACATGTTTTCCAAGTTGTCTAGTTCCTTAAAAGAAAGACATTCTAAGAAGTGAAATTACTGGGTCAAAAGGTATGACATTTAAACTTTTTAAAAGTTAGGGGCTTTTTTTCTGATTGTGAAATTAATTCATTGTGGATGATTCAGAAAGGCACAGCTAAATCATAAGAAGTAAACTACCTCTGAGGGCACAGAGGAAGTGGAGCTNAATCTGAATAAAGGTATAACCATAATTTTGTATTCTTCTTTTTTTTAAGTTTACATTAAATCATAAGCCTTTTCTTCATGTTATCAAGTATCCTTTGGAAACCACTTAATGTCTTTATCACATGGCTTTATCATTAGACAGCATGTTAAAAATCGAAGACATTCCTTTGCTGACAAAGACCCATATAGTTAAAGCTATGGTTTTTCCAGTAGTCATGCACGGATGTGAAAGTTGGACCACAAAGAAGGATGAGCACTGAAGAATTAACATTTTTGAACTGTGGTGCTGGAGAGGATTCTTGAGAGTCCCTTTGACAGCAAGGAGCTCAAACCAGTCAATCCTAAAGGAAATCAACCCTGAATATTCAACCTGAAAGGACTGATGCTGAAGGTGCAGTTCCAATACTTTGGCCACCTGATGCAGAGCCAACTCATTTCCCAGATGCTGGGCAAGATCGTGGGCAGGAGGAGAAGCAGGCAACAGAGGATGAGATGGTTGGATGCTTCACTGACTCAATGGACATGAGTTTGAGCAAACTCTGGGAGATAGTGAAGGACAGGGATGCCTGGAGTGCTGCAGTCCATGGAGTCAAAAAGTATTGAACACAACTTAGCAACTGAACAACAAAAATTATCTACTTAACCTTGACCCTAATGTTGGATTTTTAGATTGTTTGCAACTAATTATCCTCTATTATAAAGCTGGGCTTCCCTGGTGGCTCAGCTGGTAAAGAATCTGTCTGTAATGTGGGAGACCTGGGTTTGATCCCTGGGTTGGGAAGATCCCCTGGAGAAGGGAAAGGCTACCCACTCCAGTATTCTGGCCTGGAGAATTTCATGGTATAGTCCATGGAGTTGCAAAGAGTCGGGCACGACTGAACGACTTTCAAAAATTCAAATAAATTGTACTGTGATGTGGATCTCTGTACATGTTTTCCAAGTTGTCTAGTTCCTTAAAAGAAAGACATTCTAAGAAGTGAAATTACTGGGTCAAAAGGTATGACATTTAAACTTTTTAAAAGTTAGGGGCTTTTTTTCTGATTGTGAAATTAATTCATTGTGGATGATTCAGAAAGGCACAGCTAAATCATAAGAAGTAAACTACCTCTGAGGGCGCAGAGGAAGTGGAGCTGAAAAGACTGGGTCCCCTCCTCCATTCTGAGCAGCGAGGCGACCACCCTCCCCCTCCCCTCTGGAGCTGAGTAGAGGGCGCGCCATAAAGAACATGGAGGAATGAAATGGAAGTTACACACTGAGCGGCGAGACCCTCAGCCATCTCCTCCTAGCTGGCTCCCAGAGGGCTGGTTGATAGATAAGACTCAAAGGATCTGATCTAGACAGCCAGGCGGGGAAGGCTCCCTGAGGAGGTGAGCTTCAGCGCCTGAAAGGTGAGGAGGAAGGCTCCAGGAAAGAGATGGGGAAGAACATCTCACATGGAGGGAACAGCTGCAGAAGAGAGGGGAATCCATATAGTCGTTCAGGACAGTTTTAGATGTAACACAAGCTTCTTTCTGGCAAAAATGTTGCATACATTCAATAGAATTGCATGAAAGTGTCCATTTCAAAGCACTCAACACTAGCACTGTTAAAATTGTTGATGCATTTGTTTATTAATTATTAACCAGGAAAAAATATATCATCTTTCGCTGAATAAGCCTTGATTAGTAGTGAGCCTAAAGGTTTTAAGATATACATCTTTAACATGTGTTTCTTCTGTGTTTTTTTTTTTGGGGGGGGGGCTATTTCTCACTCAGGTTTTCTGCTTTCTGATCAATTTATGTAATTTCTTTATAGACAGAAAATTTCAACTCTTTATCTGGTTATATTTGTCATTTTAAAAATTTCTTGGGACTTTCCTGGTGGTACAGTGTCTGAGAATCTGCTCTTCCAGTGCCAGTTCCCCTGCTTGGGCAAGTAAGATCCCACCCTCCACAGGGCGACTAGACCAGTCACAGCTGCTGAGCTCACACATTCTGCAGCCCGCGCTCCGCAGCGAGAGAGCCTGCCCACCGCAGAGCAGGGCCCACGCACCGCAAGGAAGACCCGGTCTCCATTCCCACCTCAACGAAGCCCAGTCAAAACACAACCCTCACTGTGTTACTTTGTCCTTTTTAATTCCTATTTAGTCAAATACATCAGTTTTTTCTTTTTTATTATTAATTTATTTTTTTATTGAAGGACAATTGCTTTACAGAATCTTGTTGTTTTCTGTCAAACCTCAACATGAATCAGCCACAGGTATACATAGATCCCCTCCCTTTTGAACCTCCCTCCTCTCTCCCTCCCCATTCCACCCTCTAGGTTGATACAGAGCCCCTGTTTGAGTTTCCTGAGCCAGACAGCAAATTCCCATTGGCTGTCTATTTTACATATGGTAATGTAAGTTTCCATGTTACTCTTTCCACACTTCTCACCCTCCCCTCCCCTCTCCCCATGTCCGTTCGTCTATTCTCTATGTCTGTTTCTCCACTGCTGCCCTGTAAATAAATTCTTCAGTACTATTTTTCAAGATTCTGTATATATGCATTAGTATACGATATTTATCTTTCTCTTTCTGACTCACTTCACACTGTATAAGAGGTTCTAGCTTCATCCACTTCATTAGAACTGACTCAAATGCATTCTTTTTACAGCTGAGTAATATTCCATTGTGTACATGTACCACAACTTCTTTATCCATTCATCTGTTGATGGACATCTAGGTTGCTTCCATGTTATGGCTATTGAAAATAGTGCTGCAATGAACAACGGGATACATGTGTCTCTTTCAATTTTGGCTTCCTCAGGGTATATGCCTAGGAGTGGGATTGCTGGGTCATATGGTGGTTTTATTCCTAATTTTTTAAGGAATCTCCATACCATCTTCCATAGTAGCTATATCAATTTACAGTCCCACCAACAATGCAAGAGCATTCCCTTTTCTCCACACCCTCTCCAGCATTTACTGTTTGTATACTTTTTGATGATGGCCATTCTGACCAGTGTGAGGTGATACCTCATTAGTTTTTTCTTTCAATAATCCTTACTACACAAATTTTTGATATCAGCTTGACCATATTATATTTTTGTACAAAAAATGGCCTATTTCTGGACTACCTAAAATTCTGTTCTATCAACCTATCAAATTACATGATACTACCACCCTTTTCATTAGAGTAGCTTTGTAACACATCTTTATATCTGGTAGAATACATTCTACCAAAGAATTGATGCTTTCGAATTGTGGTGCTTCTTTCTTGAGAATCCCTTGGACTACAGAGAAATCAAACCGGTCAATTCTAAAGGAAATCAACCTGAATATTCATTGAAAGGATTATTGCTGAAGCTGAAGCCCCAATACTTTGCCCACCTGATGTGAAAAATCAGCTCATTGGAAAAGACTCTGATAGTAGGAAAGATTGAATGTAAAAGGAGAAAGGGGTGACAGAGGATAAGATGGTTAGACAGCATCACTGACTCAATGGACATGAATCTGAGCAAACTCCAGGAGAGAGTGGAGGACAGAGAAGCCTGGCGTGCTGCAGTCCATGAGGTAACAGTCAGACATGAGACTTTTCTTGAGAATCTTGGAAGCCAGCTGTATATTCTCCAGGCAGATGTTTGAAAGAATCTTCTATGTGGACTATGACAGATCCAAAAGAAAAGACCTATAGAAAGAGGCACTAGCGTTCCCCAGGGAAACAGCTAGATGATCATGCAATGAAGACCGCAGTCAGGAAGCCCCACTCATTCACCCAGTGCAACTTTTCAGTGACCCTCTCTCAAATCTGAGCACACAGCCAAGGATGTCAGGCAGTCAAGGGAAGCAGCTTATGTGAAAGAGTCTGAAACATACAGAATAAAGTTTTCTAGAGGATATAGGTTATGTATGGAGACTAAAACTTCTTTTAACTATCACTGCTTTCTTTAGAAAGATAAAAGTGTATTACAGCCTTGAAAAAAAGTGACGATATGCTAAAGAAGAAACATGCAGAGAACACCAAAATCAAATTCTTGGAAAACAAAACAAACCAAAAAACACCATAATTTGTTGTTTTTCAGTCACTCAGACACGTCTGACTCTTTGTGACCCCATGGACTGTAGCACACCAGGCTTCCCTGTCCTTCACTGTCTCCCAGAGCTTGCTCAGATTCAAGTCCATTGAGTCAGTGATGCCATCCAACCGTCTCATCCTCTGTCATCCCCTTCTCCTCCTGCCTTCGATCTTTCCCAGCGTCAGGGGCTTTTCCAGTGAGCTGGATCTCCGTAATATCTGTATCTTTGTCTTTTACTGTTTTCTGGGGTGGTTGCCTAGCTATCTTCCAAAATGTTTATGGAAGTTTTCAATTCAACTACTATCATAATCACACTACTACTACTTCAATAAATATTTTGGAAGATAGCTAGGCAACCACTCCAGAAAACAGAGTAAAAGACAAAGATATTGACATTACGGAAGTTTAGGTTTGTTTTTTTTTTTTTTAAGTTAGAAGACCAACTAACAGGAGTTCTAAAAAGGGGAACAGGAAAAAAAGTGGAAGTAATCAAAGAAAATCCTAGATTGAGAGGATTTTCAATCAGGAGTGCCCGGCTCAATGGACAATATAAGTCCTCTATATTGTCTGAATATTTTTAAAACGCAGAAGACAAAGAGATAGGCCTACAAATTTCCAGAGAAAGACAAAACACAGTCTCAAGGATCAGAACGGCATCACACTTTGCAACAATACCAGAGGCTACAATAGTAGAAAATGAATCACGTATTTCAAAATTCTGAGTCAAGTGATTTCAAGGTGAAATTCTATACCCGGGACAATGGCCAACAAAACTAGACTATGTGCTCTGCGATTGTTTTAATAGCAGCTTCCCTGAAGGCTGGAACAGACTAGCTATAAAACCAGCTAGACTCCACTCCATCTTCATGTCATCCTTTAAAATTTTTTTCACTGTCACTCAATGACTATTTGCCTATTCAAAATGTTCTTCTTCATGAATCCATCTTAGTCATTTATTTTGTCACAAAAACTACCTGTTTAATTGCTTGAGCAATCTTTTGTCATCAGACCATATATTCTCACTTTACTTACACTTCAACTAAAAGCTTTAGTAAAATTGTTCCTAGGCTTCTTTGTGTGCCATGTAGAGAGAGACGTTTCATAATCAGGGTCATGCTAGTTGGGCAAAATATAATTGGAAAGCTTTCCAGCTAAAACCCTCAAGTGTTTTTCATGTGAGCTGCCACTAAGCTATTACTAAGCCTGACCTCCTGTAATTGTGAATGTGAGAATTAAAAATGACACATCTGACATCTGCACCAGCGAAACGCCATCCTGTCCACTTCAGTCCATTGCTCCAACTGACAAGAACCGTCCTCTTAAATCTGGATTCTGTCATCTGGAGTATTAGCCACTTCTAGCTTCCATAAATTGGATTTATTTTTCATCTGACAAATCTGAGAGTTTAATGCAATTAAATAGCCTTTCCTGGTGGAGACTATGTTTATTCCAGGATCTGTATGTTTGGGGGTTTTGTTAAGTGGAAAATGTTTCTAAAAGGAGCCTAGTGGCTAAGAGTCCACACTCCCAGTGCAGGGGGCGCAGGGTCCATCCTTGGTGAGAGAACTATTAATAAATCCCACATGCTGCAGCTGAAGATCCCTCACGTGGCAACTAAGACCCAGCACACCCAAATAAAGACTTTAAAAAATGAAAGTAAGTATATAAAAGGCATAGCCTTTGCTCCGCCCCCTCCAAAGGTGGGGAGGCAGCAGAGCGAAGTGCCACATGAACCTGAGAGTGTGGGGGACCTGACTACCCAGGCCGTGTGCTGGGCTCAGTGGACAGTGGTCCGTCAGGCTTGGCTGTGACCCAGAGGAGCTCTAAAACCACAAACAGAAGCTCAGTGTAGGGAGAGTGAATTCCCACAAGGGGGGATGGGGGGCACACCCAGGAGACAAAGCCCAGCACGCAGCCCAGAAGCATGAGATGTGTTAGGTTAGGACCACAGGTGCACAAGCCAAGTTTTAGCCACGGAAAGACCCATTCTCAGCCTTACAGTTGTTGGGCCCTGCAGAGAACAGAACTCAGTAAGGCAGCGAGCCCAGGATGGCTTCCCAAGATTGGATCTAAAGAGGCCTCCACACAGACTGAGGCGATGACAAGAGTGTGAGCAGAGCAAGATATACCTAAACTAGAGATAATGAGGGACAACCAGAACCAACAGCTCTACCAACCCAGCAGAGACACTAATGCGCATCTTGACATTATTTCCAAATGAGGTTAAATACACAATTGGGTTTTAACATATGTGTTAAAAAGCATTAAATATTGACATATTTGAAATATTACACAAATTTTGTAACTCTCTCTATACAATTCTTTGCTAAAGCATACACAGAAGAACTATAAAAAAAGGTCTTCACGACCCAGATAACCACNAGAAGGATTTTAGGGACTTCCAAGTTGGCTCAGAGGTTAAAGCGTCTGCCTCCAATGCGGGAGACCCGGGTCCGATACCTGGGTTGGGAAGATCCCCTGGAGAAGGAAATGGCAATCCATTCCAGTATTCTTGCCTGGAGAATCCCATGGACGGAGAAGCCTAGTAGGTTACAGTCCACAGGGTCGCAAAGAGTTGTACACAACTGAGCGACTTCACCTTAAAGACGGGAAAAGGAGAAAGGGAGGTATGTAACAAGGAATGGAGGTGGGTCCTAAAACAGATTCTCCCCTGGAACCTCCAAAGAAGAATGCAGCCTGAGGACGCCTTGATTTTAGCCCAGTGAGACAAGTTTCAGACTTCTGACTCCCACGACCACTAGAGCACACTCACTTTAGGCCACCAAGTTCACGGTCATCTGCGTCAGCAGCAACGGGGCACTAATGCATCCTCGTGCCCTTCCCCCTTACCATGCCCAGACTCTCCTGCCTCCAGCAATTCCACTCTGGCCCCACACTTGCACAGCTCACCCAGCTGAACAAAAGCCCTGCAGTGTGCCCAAATCCACCCTTTTTACAAGGCTGTGTAGCAACCATCTTTTGTTATACAAGGCATATCCCTCAACAAGCAGGCTCACATCCTCACAACTAATCAAAACACTCCTTCCAGATTGATACAATATTCTGAGATATTCTCCTGGAAGGAAGTGCCGATAAACTGATTTTCTCCATCTTACAAGTGAAAATAATAATTAGCTAACTAACATCTGGGAGCACTTGCTACAAGCCAGGCACTATTTTTAGTGCGACATGTGTTAACGCATTTCATCCTCTCAACAACTCACTGGGGCAGGTGCTGGTCTCAGCCCCACCTTACAAAGAGTTTAGTTACTTGCCCAAGGTCACACAGCTGAGATTTTAATTCAGATGGTCTGACTCCAGTCTGGGCTCTTAACCTCTGCACATCCTGGCCCCCAGTATGAGAGCAAATGAGTAAATGAGGCAGGTGTGCAAAATGTACATGGAAATGCGTGCAGACGGAGGTCTGTGTGTGTCGATGCTGAGAAACCAGGTCTCATGAAGACAGAGGTCCTGTGCTCACGTTTCTCACAGTCCAGCAGAAGGTGGAGACCAACTCCTCAGCCCAGGGCTCTGAGGGCATCTGCTCAGAGCTCTGGGAGCACAGTGGGAGAGTCCTGATTAGATAGGAGTCAAGGAAGGCTTTCTGGAAGAGGTGGAACTGAGCCGAAATTTGAAGGGTGCGTAGCAATAGTGGAAGGTGTCAAAGGGCATTGGGTCTGCATTGGGTCAAAAAGACCCTGAGGCCTGAAAGAGAAATAGAGGCAAGATAGAGCCATTGCGAGACCCACTCTGACTGCAGAGTAGAGAGGCAGAGAAAGAGAGAGGCAGAGAACAGCTGACTGTGCCGCGCCTGGCTGCTCCGGCCCAACCTCCCTCCAGCTCCGGGACAGAAAACGGCCTGGCTGACCCACAGTGTACAAAGCATTTCCTGTGCAGTCCTGGGGACCCCTGAGCTGCACTTTCTCAGGGGTGGGGCTAGTGGGGGTGGGGCAGTGAGGGCAGAGGAGGAGGGGATGTAGTCTCTCGGAGGAGAGTGGGTCAAGATGGGAAGGAAGCATGTCCACATACGTGCCGGGGGTGTGTGTGCAGGAGGGGCCCCCGGGTGTGCGTGATGTGCCTCTCACGCTGTGCACATGGCTGATCCCGGGGTTCATGGGTCTCATTGTGATAAATGAAGGCTGGCTGGACACAGAGCAGGTCATGGGAGCCACCTCCCGGTCTTAGGTCTGGGGACAAAGGGCACCTCTGGAACCTTCTTGAGGACACAAGCCATCTCCTCTGGGAAGCCACCAACGTCAGTGTTCCTGGGACTCTTTATCCTGCCTGCTCCCTTCTCTGGTCAATGACCTAGTCCCAACTTCTGCTGGGGACTGAGTGATCCAGCCAGAACCTTCCCCAAGGACCCTTCCCAGGGAACAGGAAGAGGGCTGGGGGCAGTCAGGTCTGGCCTCCAGAGCCCAGAACATTTAATGGGGGAAGACACCCTCCCCTTAGGGAGATCCCTAACATCCCCCAGGGTCTTCTCCATGCCTCCTCCCCAGCCCTCCCCTGACCTGCCTCCCTGAGTCCCTGTCCCATTTCCCAAGGTAGTTTTTGAGACTATCTTTAAACCAGCTCTTCCCACCCTGTTTTCATGCAGTTTGTTGTTTTACCCGCTCCCCGTTAGGTGATTATTTTTGGCCGTGCTGGGTCTTCACTGCTGCGAGCAGGCTTTATCTTGTTGCAGGGAGTAGGGGCTACTCTTCCTCTCAGTACGCAGGCTTGTCCTTCGGTGGTTTCTCTTGTTGCAGAGTCCAGGCTCAGTAGTCGTGGCACACATGCCCAGTTGCTCCACAGCACATGGAATCTTCCCGAACCGGGGATTGAACCCTTGTCCCCTGCATCAGCAAGTGGATTCCTAGCCACAGCACCACCAGGGAAGTCCTCGTTAGAGGATCTCTCCGACACATGCGCTGTCTTTGAATCTAGTGCACACACTTTTCCTATTTGATGGATCTGCTTTCTGAAACGTCCTAGCAGAGACTGAGCGGCCAGCTGCTGCACCGCCACAAAGGGCATTTCTGAGTGGGTTTTCATTTTCAGCCGGTAGACCCACACACTTGTCCAGGTGAAACAAGGGCTTTCAGGACAATCAAAATTATGTTCCCTCACTCTCCTCGGAAGTCTGAAGTCTCAGCCCATGTCACCTCAAACTCTGACACACCTAAAAACCAGCCAGGACCTTTGATTCCACCACACTGGGGCCCAGGAAGCTCACCCCAAAAGACCACAGAAGAGCTTCAAGCCTGGAGGCATACTGACTTCTGACCGGGCGGCCAGACCTTCCTGTCCCTCCCTGGGGCCACTGCCCTGGCTCCCCAGAAGCTGCACAAATGAGAGGTGCTATCATCCACTGCCTCCTGAAAGGAGGTCAGTGAACTGCTGGATTAAATAACAGGAAGTAATTTGTGGAGCACCTATCATGTGTCTCCTTTAACAGACACAATTGGTAAAGAACCCGCCTGCCAATGCAGGAGACGATAGAGACGCAGGTTTGATCCCTGGGTCAGGAAGATGCCCTGGAGAAGGAANGTAATTTGTGGAGCACCTATCATGTGTCTCCTTTAACAGACACAATTGGTAAAGAACCCGCCTGCCAATGCAGGAGACGATAGAGACGCAGGTTTGATCCCTGGGTCAGGAAGATGCCCTGGAGAAGGAAATGGCAACCCACTCCAGTATTCTTGCCTGGAAAATTCCACGGACAGAGGAGCCTGGTGAACTGCAGTCCATGGTGGGGAAGGGCCAGTGGCGCAAAGAGCTGGACATGACTGGGCATGCACGCGACATGATGCGCCCTCCAAAGGAGCTGCTATTCTGTTGAAGGGGTTTCCAGGGGAGGCTGTCAGGATTCCAAGTTGGGTTGTTTCTGACACATTGGATGTGCAGTGCCCCCTCTCCCCAGCACCCCTTCAACAAGAGGCAGGTCAGACACGGGGGCATATATGGGAAGCAGGCCCCTGGACGAAGGGGGCCAGAGCACGATGACCTTCCCACGGCCCAGCTCCTGGGACTGGGTCAGAATCTCAGGGAGGGAGGAGGAGCGGCTGGCTGTGGGGCTTTCATTCCCAAGGGATCGCGTGAGAGAAAGCTCACAGGTCATACTGCTCTGGGGCCCAGCAGTGATGTGCACGATCTGGATTTGGGGAGAGGAACCTTCTCCTCACTTCATGGAAATCCCTGGGGATCCAGTTCTGTGAGGACTGACAGAAGTATGGTGCCCCCTGGTAGCCAGTCAGTTTGCAAGCTTGAAGGCCCTGAGACAGCATTAGGCAGAGAATAGGGGCTCTTTCAAGGGCTCCAGAGCCCTCCTGTGGCTGGAAGGCCAGAGCCAGCCATGGAACAACAGGCTATGAGCACATGCGAGATCTACTAGGGACCCTGAGGAGACAGAAGTCTGGGTCCCAGAGATGGGGACTATGAGGCAGGAAAAGCGGGACATTCAGGCCAGTGTGATTCTGTTTGCAGCCACAGAGATGAGGACCTATGAGACAGGAAAAGCGGGACATTCAGGCCAGTGTGATTCTGTTTGCAGCCAGAGATGGGGACCTATGAGGCAGGAAAAGGGGACATTCAGGCCAGTGTGATTCTGTTTGCAGCCACAGGTGGGTGAGGCCAGAGAAGGTCACCTCTCAGGCATGATAGAGATGGGGGTCAGGCTCAGAGAGGGCACGTTTCTGGTTCCACAGCCACACAGCATCCAGGACACCAGCCAACCTGGGTCACCTCTCACACCCACTTCAACCCCAAGGCCCCACTAATCCTCTTCATCAGCCCCACCCCAGTTCCATTTCTTCTTTGCCTTTTCAAACTGCGTATTTATTTGGCACCGCCAGAACTCAGTTGCGGCATATGAGACCTTCAGTCTTCATTTCAGCACGTAAGAGCTTTAGTTGCAGCATGCAGATCTGCCTCCTTGACCAGGGGTTAAACTTGGGCCCTCTGCATTAGGAGCGCTGAGTCTTAGTCACTGGGCCACCAGGGAAGTCCCCCAGTTCCATTTCTAAAGCCAGTGCATTTCTACGAAGAAACTGCTGCAGCAGAGAGGGCTAAGCCCATGTGGCAAACCCTGCCCTGCCCAAGAGGCATCAGCACACCTGTTTCCCCTTAATAGCCTCCTCTGAAGACCGGGGCCCCCTCCGCAGGCCCTGCAGAAGCGACCGTGTCTCACCAAACGCTTCTCTTCCCCCAGGCGCCCCCTACTAGTCAAGCACCAGTGCGTCTCTTCTCTGGGATTTCTGGATTTGGAAACAAAGGATCAAAGTTGTTGCTGTAACATGTCAGACTTGGGAGCTCTCAGCTGCTCTGTTTTCCTCCACCTGAAGAAACTGGTTTGCAATGAAATAGGCTGGAGCGTGCAGAGTGAGACACAGGTACGAAGTGGAGAGTGGGTGCCCTAGGGGCCCTCAGGTCTGCCCCTGAAGCAGCTCTGAGAACCATGAGGCTCTTCTTTGCCTGAAAAGCGTAAGTTGGATTTTGGTCACTCGCAAAAGGCCCTGCCCAGCCCCCATGTGCCCTTTCCCCTCCATCACAGGATGGGCAGGACAAGGAGCAGCGCCAGGGAAAAGAAAAGCTGGAAGGGGGCGCGCCAGTGGGGCCATCCCTTGGGACTTCTCCCAACAAAGGCACGGGCAGCACACTGTTCTGGGTCGAGATGTGCCCCGGATGCCTCCAGGCCCTCGCCAGCAGTGAGGCAGGCAGAGGCAGAAACGGATGGTAGGGGCAGTTGCCAGTATCTCTGGAAACCTTCTGATGCCTGGGGACCACATCCCTGACCTAACTGCGTGAGCAGGGAGACAGAGTGGAGAGGTCAGATGGGAGATAAGAGAATGCCTTGTTCTGTGCTGGGGAGGAAGGGGCTGGCCCTGGGCTTGGGTGGAGAAGGGGCTGGGAGGTATCTGGCCGATGGAAGCACATTAGATGCTTGTTGTTGTTTAGTTGCTAGGCTGTGTCCAACTCTTGCGCCACCCTATGGGGTGCAGCCTGCCAGCCTCCTCTGTCCACGGAATTTTCCAAGCAAGAATACTGGAGTGGGTTACCATTATCCTTCTCCAGGGGATCTTCCCTACCCAGGGATCAAACCTGCATCTCGCGAGTCCCCCACACTGGCAGGCAGATTCTGTACCACTGAGCCACCGGGAGAGCCCTACTCAGAGCACTTGAGTCAGCCCTTTCTTTTCTTTCCTGCAGGGTATCCCAACTGTGAAACATGCAATGGGAACAGAATATACTCCGAGTTAGAGCACCCTGATATCTCCTGAGTCTGAAGACAACTTGGCCTCCTGTGAGATCCCAGGCCCACTCCTAACCTTAGCACCTGCCAAGCTCCTCTGAACTCTGACTGCTGTGAGAGTGGTACCTGCCCAAGGTGGGCAAGCACAGAGGCCCACATCACTGGCCTCCGCTGGAGGCGAGCTGGACCTCACTGTTGGTGCAAGCTGCTGGGAAAGGACAGAAAGCTGGGACATGGGCAGAGAGGGTGAGCTCCTCCACAGGCGAGATCCAGCCCAACACTAATGATTTCAGCCAGTCTGATGTTCAAGGCAGACAGATTTCAGAACTGGAGTTTCAGGAGATGCATACATTCAGAGCAGGACCCAGTCCCGCAGCTCAGGAATATGGAAACGCAGCGCAGCCCCTCTGGGGATGAGGAGAGAGACATTAACAAGGCTAGCTGGGGTGTCAGGAAGCAGCGTGATCGGGAAAGTTGCTCAGTCGTGTCTGACTCTGCGACTCTATGGGACTATACGGTCCATGGAATTCTCCAGCCAGAATACTGAGAGTGGGGAGCCTTTCCCTTCTCCAGGGTATCTTCCCAACCCAAGGATCAAACCCAGGTCTCCCATATTACAGGTGGATTATTTACCAGCTGAGCCACAGGGAAGCCCAAAGCAAGTCAGAAAGCAAAGCAGGTCTTAAAATGAAATCAAATGGGAAGGTGCAGCTGGGGTGAGACAACTAAGATCCAGAGGCCTCAGACCTGATACCGGAGGCCAGCAAGGCCACGTGAACGATTCTAGTGTCTACATCAAGGGCAGGAGACAAAGGGGGAAGACAGTCTAGAGCAGCAGCCTTTGGGGTAAAGAGTCTCGTGGCGGTAGTTGCTCCCCCAGGTCGAAGCAGTCGGGATTCGTACATGCATGGGAGCCAGGGAACACTGTCAGCCAACGCTCAGAAGGGCTCTCTGTTCAAGGTAGGGCTGGAGTGACAGAGACAAGAGGGGGAAGAAGAGAAAGAAAAGCATCTCTACCTTACTTCATCCTCACAGAAACCCTGCAAAGTCAATGCGATTATCTCCACTATAGAGACTAAGGCTCAAGCCTGGTAACTTGCCTAGGGTCACACAGTTAGTCAGGGCCAGAGTCAAGGCTGGAACCCAAGGGTCTGACTCCAGCGTCCATGGTTTTTCCGCCTCACCCTGTGGCTGAGGAACAAGTGGAACACTCGCAGATCAGGGTTTGGAGGGCAAAGCCGCAGGCAGCCAGACGGTGCTCTGACGAGCCTCTTCCTGTGCGAGGCCTGTCCTGTTACAACCTCATTACTTGGCCTGAAGTGCACTTCTAGGACTCAGACACACCCAGACCCACACATAAGGCCAAAGGCACATGGCCAAAGAAAAATCATCTGCTTCTGCGCCTGCCATTAGTGCAGATAATTCACAGCTGACTTGATATTCTTGGCATAAAGGCAGGCAGAGCTCTGCTTTGTTTGGGCTATTAAAATGCCTCCTCACCCCCTCTGCACGGTGATTCGCTCACTCACCGCAGAACCAGACAGCAGGGGCAGAAGCGAGCTGGAAGGGAAGGAGATGAGGGTGGAGAGGGCATGGACACTGTCCAGACATCAAAAGCTTGCCAGGTACCAAGCTAAGAACTTCAACAAGTTACTCAAGTAATATGAGTATTCGTGCCTTACAGGAGTTAAGGCTCAGAGAGGTGAAGCAACTTGCCCAAAGTCACACCTTCGAGGAGGGCAGAGTAAGACTCCAAAGCTCAGGTCTGCCTGATTCCAAGGCCATTTTTTTCTCACACTGGCTCTCGGCAGAGATCTAGAAAACCCACCTGCTAACAAAGTGCCTGAACTCCTTTCCAGCTCTCTTGGGCACCACACCTGAAGTCAGGCTTCCGCTATAGTCATCCTTTCTCCCAGAAGTTCAAGTTCCCAGGAGCATGAGAGGACCCCAGCCCCCAAGCCCATTGTGCAAGCGATGACAATGAGAGGCAGGCAGGCGTCCCCTCCTCACCCACCACTTTCCTCCCCACCCCGCAGGGTGCTGCCAGTTCAGCACAATAGAGCATTCTGTGTCCAGGGGCCTCTGCTGGCGGCCCCCTGGCTTCTGCAGCCCCTCCAGACAATGGCAGGGCCCAACAGGCCTGATAACCGGTGACAAATGTATGTGAATGACCAGCTCACAGGAAGTGGCCTTCAATAGTCCGATAGCTTCCTGTATCCTGACATTGTGAAGGCCCACTTCCTGTGCTGTCTCCGAAAATATAGCAAGGCAGGGCTGGGGGCAGGGGCAGAGTCCACCTCCCAGGCCCAGGCTCTATTCAACCCTCTCCCTACTCCCACCCCCATGCCACCAGTCTCACCTGACTCCTGGCCAAAACCCGCCCCAGCCCAGGCACAACAGAGGACCTATTCTTACAGTCTGCAGCCTTCCTCAGTCACCACCGCCCCCCCAACCAGCCCCCACCCTGCCCGCCTGCACCCTATTCCAGGATCCCAGGCCTTCTGCTGGGAAAGGCCTTCCCATGGCTACTCACATACCTCAGGGGCTGTAAATACATTNTTTGCCTCCCCAAGCACTGTGCCCCCAGAAGGAGCTGGCCAAAGAGATGAAGACCGCCTGCTGACTAGCAGGGCAGGCATCCGGAGTGTCTTTCATGGAGTCAAGCACAATGCTCAGTGCTCTGCCCCTCGACCGTCTGGTGACAGAGGCAGTAAATCCTCAAGTTAAAGACAACCACTGAAATAAGCCAGGCGGAGGAAGACAAATACTGTGTGATATCACCTATAAACGGAATCTAAAAAAAAAAACAAACTGGTGAAAAACAACAGAACAGACAGGCACTCCCAAACAAGTGGGCAGAGGAAGTGGGGAGGGGCAAGACAGGGGTAGGGGAGTAAGAGGTACCAACTACTGTGTATAAAATAGATTAGCTACAGAGATATGGTGTACAGCACAGAGAACACAGCCAGTATTTTACCAGTTCAGTTCAGTCGCCTCCGACTCTTCGAGACCCCATGGACTGCAGCATGCCAGGCTTCCCTGTCCACTGCCAACTCCCAGAGTTTACTCAAACTTATGTCCATCAGTCAGTGATGCCATCCAACCATCTCATCCTATGTCGTCCCCCTCTCCTCCCGCCTTCAATCTTTCCCAGAATCAGGGTCTTTTCCAATGAGTCAGCTCTTCGCATCAGGCAGCTAAAGTATTGGAGTTTCAACTTCAGCATCAATCTTTCCAGTGAATATTCAGGGCTGATTTCCTTTAGGATGGACTGGTTGGATCTTCTTGCAGTAATATTTTACAATAACTATAAATGGGTATAATCTTTAAAAAGTGTGAATCACTCTGTTGTACACCTGCAACATAATATTGGACATCAACTACACTCAATAAAAGCAATTTAAAAAATAATAAAGAGAAGCACAAGGAGAAGCTAAGTCACTGGTCCAGGGTCACTCAGCTAATGAGGGGCCGAGCCAAACATCCCCAGCCTTGCTTGGCGCCGGGAGACAGGTTTAGATACAGGAAAAGGGAGGATACCTTTCAAGCTCTCCTCTCATACCCACTCTAGGACACCCCAACCCTGGAGAGGGGCAGGGGGCTGCACCTCTGCCCCCAGCAGCCTGCCACTGTGAGCATTGTTCTACAGTTTCAATACCAGGGCACGAATCAGCCTCGGGCCATTGTGGTCACGGGCGGGAGGGGGCGGCTGCTGTGGGAAGCAGGGAGAGGTCAAGAAATGACAACCCATTCATCGCCCTCAGCCACGGGAGACCTGAGAGCCAGCAGCTCAGCCAGCAGGAGCCCCAGGTTCCGTGAGTCCAGGAATCGGACAGAACAAAGAGGTCTCTGGAGATGCAAGGAAGGAGGGGAGGAAGCCCTCGCCAACTTTCCCACCCTCCACCGTCACAGGGTGAGGGGAGCGACAGACAGCTTTCCTGGGGGTACAAAACCCAAAGCCACCAGCCCAGGGCACACCTCCCACCGCCTTCTCCACCTGTGACTTAGTCTCTGCGTCTCAGTGTCCTTACCTGGAAGGGATTAAATGAGATATCATGGAGCACCCAGCCCCACGCTCATTTGAGCTCAGGGAGCAAGCAGCTTTTCCTTCTCAACTTTTCTGGGCTTTCTCTGCCTCAGTTTCCCCAGACTAACAAGGTCGATGAGGGTGGTTCCCCACATCCAGCCCTTTGCCAAGAAGCAGGAAACCTCTGCCATCCCAGGACTCGAGGAGCGGGCAGGGCAGGAGGCCGCTGGCAGCCTGGCCGAAAGCACCATCATATCACGCCTGCCTCCAAAGCTGGCTCCTGGACCCTCCGGGAACCCACGGCCACGTGAGACCCAGGGCTGCTGACCCCAGAGGGAGGTACCGAGGGCTGAGGAGGGGCCAGGCGCCAGGGGAGGCCCTTGCAGTGGTCTCTAGTGCACCGGGTGGGGCGGCCTAACAGTGACAAGGACATGGGCTCCTGGATTTGTCATCTGTGACCAATTCGGAATCCCAGCAAACCTCTGAGCCACTTTCCCCCCAAGCTCAGCTTTTCACCAGAGAACACACAGCTTAAAGGGAAAGTCTTCACCAGAATATCAGCTTGAACCAAACCAATCAGGCAGGGAAATCTTCTGGGGAAAAAAAAAAAAAANAAAGAGAAGCTAAGTCACTGGTCCAGGGTCACTCAGCTAATGAGGGGCCGAGCCAAACATCCCCAGCCTTGCTTGGCGCCGGGAGACAGGTTTAGATACAGGAAAAGGGAGGATACCTTTCAAGCTCTCCTCTCATACCCACTCTAGGACACCCCAACCCTGGAGAGGGGCAGGGGGCTGCACCTCTGCCCCCAGCAGCCTGCCACTGTGAGCATTGTTCTACAGTTTCAATACCAGGGCACGAATCAGCCTCGGGCCATTGTGGTCACGGGCGGGAGGGGGCGGCTGCTGTGGGAAGCAGGGAGAGGTCAAGAAATGACAACCCATTCATCGCCCTCAGCCACGGGAGACCTGAGAGCCAGCAGCTCAGCCAGCAGGAGCCCCAGGTTCCGTGAGTCCAGGAATCGGACAGAACAAAGAGGTCTCTGGAGATGCAAGGAAGGAGGGGAGGAAGCCCTCGCCAACTTTCCCACCCTCCACCGTCACAGGGTGAGGGGAGCGACAGACAGCTTTCCTGGGGGTACAAAACCCAAAGCCACCAGCCCAGGGCACACCTCCCACCGCCTTCTCCACCTGTGACTTAGTCTCTGCGTCTCAGTGTCCTTACCTGGAAGGGATTAAATGAGATATCATGGAGCACCCAGCCCCACGCTCATTTGAGCTCAGGGAGCAAGCAGCTTTTCCTTCTCAACTTTTCTGGGCTTTCTCTGCCTCAGTTTCCCCAGACTAACAAGGTCGATGAGGGTGGTTCCCCACATCCAGCCCTTTGCCAAGAAGCAGGAAACCTCTGCCATCCCAGGACTCGAGGAGCGGGCAGGGCAGGAGGCCGCTGGCAGCCTGGCCGAAAGCACCATCATATCACGCCTGCCTCCAAAGCTGGCTCCTGGACCCTCCGGGAACCCACGGCCACGTGAGACCCAGGGCTGCTGACCCCAGAGGGAGGTACCGAGGGCTGAGGAGGGGCCAGGCGCCAGGGGAGGCCCTTGCAGTGGTCTCTAGTGCACCGGGTGGGGCGGCCTAACAGTGACAAGGACATGGGCTCCTGGATTTGTCATCTGTGACCAATTCGGAATCCCAGCAAACCTCTGAGCCACTTTCCCCCCAAGCTCAGCTTTTCACCAGAGAACACACAGCTTAAAGGGAAAGTCTTCACCAGAATATCAGCTTGAACCAAACCAATCAGGCAGGGAAATCTTCTGGGGAAAAAAAAAAAAAACAAGAATGATGCTTGGATTCTCAGTGCTGTGTCTACCCTCCCAACATGGAACGTCCACAGTTGCAGAGTTCAGCTAAAACCAAGACGGCTGGAGCTGTTCCCTTCAAAATGCCCCTACGGGGAGATTCGGGGGTTATGGCTGGCCTCTAACAGCTGCCTAGAGGCAGAAGGGTGTCCAGGCTCTGATAAGAAAGGGAAGGATAGGACCCGTGCCTGTGGTCCAGCCTGCTGACTGCTCCTTCACCCCAGAGATCACAGGGATCATCGGCTCAGAGGCTTCCATGAGAGAGCGGCCTCACCAGAGGACCTGCCCTAAGGAGGCGGGGCACCTGTGTCCAAGGCTCTGGATGCAGCCACTCTCACCAGCAGAGTCCCCCTCTTCTGAGTCGCTACTCTGTCTGTCTCTCTGGTATGGGTTGAATTGTGTGCCCCCAAATTCATACCTGGAAGGCCTGACCGCTTCCCCCGAGCACCCGAGATTGTGACTGCATCCAGAGACAAGGCCTTTCACAAAGTGATTAAGTGACAGTGAGGCCATTCGTGGGCCCTAATGAGATGTGATCGGGGTCTTTAGAAAAAGAGGAGACCTAGACGCAGACACCAGGGGCTCAGGGGCCAAGAGGGACAACCTGTGAGGAGGCTTCAAGAGCACGGCCTCTGACACAAGGAGAGAGGCCCCAGAGGAGACCCGCCCTGCTGGCCGGCACCTTGATCTTGGACTTTAAGTCTCCAGACTCGGAGAACACATTTCTGTTGTTTAAGCCACCTCGTCTGTGGTATTCTGTTGCAGCAGCTCTAGCAAGCTAAGACACTTCCCCTGCCTCATCGGGGGATCGTGAGGAAGGGTCTGGGGGCACTCCTCTCCACTCCCAGCCGAGCCTCACAATGGTTTGGTGCTCAGAGAGCCACGGCAACCCAGGCAGGGGCCCTTCAGCCGAGCTCTAGCTCTTCAGCCGCTCAGAAACCCCATCTGCCTGCAGGCCTATCTATGAGCCAACCAAGGCAGGGCTGTGTGGGCATCAGGGACCCCTCAGAGCTGGGGATGGAAGACAGAGAGAGTACTGAGGGATGGGGGCAGGGGAGGCAAACAGTGGGAGGGCAGCATCAGATGGCAGAGCCAAGGGCCCCCAGGGACCTCTCTCCAGCCAGGCCGGAGACCTGAGTCCTGAAGTGCGGGGAGACGCACAGGATGGAGAACTGCCACCCACCAAGGACTTCCCCGGGGGTCCAGTGGCTAAGACCCCACGCTCTCAACGCAGGGGGCCAGGGTTCGATCCCTGGCCGGGGAACCAGATCCCATGGGCCACAACTAAGACCCAGCACAGCCAGATGGACACACACTTTTTACTACCACTAATCAAAATAGCCAGCTTTCCTAAGTGCTAACTGCACGTAAGCCTCTCGTCCCAAATGCCTTGCGGGTGTTCTCTCTCCACCCTCACAGTAACCCCGAGGTAAGTGATGTGTTAGTCCCGCCTGACACGTGAGATGCCCCACCGAGAAGCAGCTTGGGAAAGGCCCCGCAGCCGTCAGTGGCAGTGCTGGGCTGTGAACCCAAGCAGTCTAACTGCACAGCCGAGTTTCTCAGAGGGGAAAGGGGGAGGGCTGGGATCCGAGCCCATTGAGGTCCCGGCACAGGACGGTGAGGCAGGGGCCAGCCAAGGACAGGGGCTTAGGGACAGCAGCAGCGGAACAATCCACCTTGTCATCAGCTGACCAAACAAGAGACACAGAGGCCTCCATCTGTGGGAAAGACTGTGACCTCCTACCCTCCCACACGCGGGGAAAACAGCTTGGAGAGCATCAAAGGGGCAGAGCTGCCCCAAAGGTTTATCTTTGGTCTGTGTGCCGGGAAAACAGGGAAAGGCAGGAGAAGCAGGCTGCAGAGATAAGTCACGCCAGCCGGCAGCAGAGGGGCCGCGGTGGTGCCAGCTCCGCGCCCGGTGCCAGCACACTCTCGAGGGTGTTTCCCTTGGTCGGGTCAACAGGTGGGCAGACCAGTGGGCCCCAGTTTGCTGTGATGACGAGAAGCAAACTGGGAAGGGGAGGGGTGGCGGGGTGGCCACAAGCCTGGCGCTGCCAAGAATTCCCGGTGTTATCTCGGGTGAGCTGCTTCTCGTTCTGGGCCTTGATCCCCTGAGTGAAGAGAAGCAGAACCAGGACTCCTCTCCTCTCTTTGCACTCCTTGGGGAGGAGGGGCAAATAAAGAGGGCTTCAGATAAACACCAGACGTTCCAGGCCAGCTCCTTGATAAAATGAGGATACCCCGGGAGTTCCCTGGCAGTCCAGTGGTTAGGAGTTGGCTCTTTCACTCCTGTGGTGTGGGTTCGATCCCTGGTCAGGGAACTAAGATCCTGCAAGCCGTGCCATATAGTAAAATAAAAAATAAAAAATAAAGGAAAGAGAGAAAGAAATGTAAGATTCCCCATGGTGCGCAGCGTGGCCAAAAATAAAATTTTAAAAAAATTGAGGACACCAAAGCCTGTTCCTTCTCTTGTTTCCAAGGCTTCCACCTCACCTATGAGCCCACCCTCCCTTTCCAGGCCACAGCCAGAGGGGAGGCACGAAGGGGAAAACAGAGAAAGAGAGCACACTCAGACGATCCGGAAGCAGCGGCACCCTCAGGCTCCCAGGCATTCCCACGCCCTCCCAGCATGTGTGTTCCTCAGAGTCAACCCAGGGGTCCACAGAGGCCGAGGGCGAGCCCCAGCTGGTAAAGGCATTGCAGTTCCTCAGGCTCTGACCCAGGGCCCTGCGGGGGCCTTGGAGGGCTCCCATCCACCCTGCTGAGCTGCTGCACGACTCTGATCACTACTACACGAAGGGTTTCCTGAATGCTTTCCTGAGGACATTGTTCCCCTCTACAGAGTCATCAAGGTCAAATTCATCATGGGCTAGGCTGGTCCAGGTCCTACCCAGTGGGGAAAGCCCGCCCTCTGTCCAAGCCCCACTTCCCCCGGGAAAATTCAGCTAGTGCGCTCGCTCGTTTTAGCTCATTACCAGCCTCAGGACGGCAAAGCCGTAGGAAACACAGCTGCTGTGAGCTCAAGACACCAGGCAGCGCAAAGCACACACTTGGGGCGCCCAGGGCTGGGAGAGGGGTTTATTCACAACTAGTGACAGACATCTGGGAGACTCGCTCCGTCTTCCCAAGAGGCTCATCTCCACACCCAGCCCCAGGATGTGCTCCATCCCAGAGTCACACTCAGGGGCCTCTAAAGTCATTCAGCGTTTATTGGAAATGCCTCTGTGCAAGGCTTCATCCCTGCCCTCAAGGAACTCACAGTCTAGGGGAACAGACGCACAACCAACACAACGCCCGGTATAAATGCCGCGGGAGCAGACCAGACCCCGGGCCCGAGAGGCAGTCTCTGCTCAAACTCCTGGGCCGTCCTGGAGTGGGACAGAATTTACCAGGCAGCCCAGGAGGCCCGCTGCGCAGTGCACCAAAGGTCTCAGGACCCGGACAGGCGCAAGCACAGTCAGGAGGTGGCACAAGCCAGACTCTGTCCCGGGGATGGTGCGAGGGAGGCGCAGGCAAGACAGCGAAAGGACGTGCGTGGCACACCCGGGGCTCAGGTGAGAGAAGCCATGGAGGTCTTTACGGAGTGACCTCATTAGAGATGTGTTTGAGAGAGAAAATGTTTGTAGGAATGGGAAGAATTTTCAGGAAGAGACCAAAAGTTTAGGCCAGAAGTGATGAGGGCAGGGAAGGGAGATGCAGAAAACAGATGAAGAGAAACCGCCACAGATGGGTGGGGATGGCGGGGCAAGAGGGTCAGAACCCAGCTGAGCAACAGGAGAAAGGAGCTGGAATCTACGCTAACACTGCACTGGTGTTTCACAAACACTCCATCTTCATCCCCACTGTACAGACGCTGCTTAGGGAGGCTGAAGTGACTTCCCTGGTCACACAACTAGATTACACAGTTAAGCTGCAAACACACGTCAACGCCTTTAACATACAAATCAAGACAGAGATACATAGTGAGCTGTTTCGGAGAATGATCTGGAGCCTGGGGGGTGAAATTCTCAACTCAAGACAGACATCTGGGAGTCTTCAAGGTAGATCAGCAGGTAGCTGAAGGCACAGGTGAGGCTGGAACTGTCCGGCAAGAAAACAAACATGGATGAAGCTGGAGGAACACTCATACTTAGGAGAACAGGAGGCGGCAATGGCAGAAGAGACAGCTGGAAAAGGAAAACGGAGGTGGCGGTGATATCGAGACAGAATTCCACAAAGCGTGCTGGACACTGCAAAGTGACAGTATGGCTAGGAGTGGACACCAGATTTGCAATTATAAAGGCTTTTAGCCAAACTGGCTTCAGCACTGTAGTGGTGGAGGCAGAAAGCAAGCAGCAAGGGTCAAGAGGGATGCAGCGATGGGGCTGAGGAGGCTGGTTCATAAAAAAAAGTCACCGTGAAGGCTGCATCTGAAACTACACTGGAGACTGCCAGGCCACAGGGCTACATACAATTCTCCCGCTGCGCTAAGCAGCGCAGGAGCGGAACCAAACAGAAATGGACAGCGGGGCCGGGGTTGGAAGTGGAACAGGGGCAGTGGAGAGAGGCATAAGGACACAAAGGACTTGGACTCTTCCAGAGAGAACTGCCCTTTCTGGGACTCCAGTAAACATGTTTAAAAATATCAAAAATATGTGGAGAACCCATTTGGAATTTTTAAACAAAAAACAAAGCCAAGGTTTATCTCCACACTAAGAAGGATTTGATAAACAGATTAACTAATGTTAACAAACTCAACTCAAAAGCAATAAACAGCTTTTNCGAGGCGCCACTCTACTTTCACTGTGCCACACGGCCCTGGCTCACCACTCTACAAGTGCCCAGAAACCCGTGCCAGAGGGGGAAAGGAAAAGTGAGATAAGACATGAGCAAGCCTCTTCGTTTGAACTGCCTGGTTCCCAAGTGACTCTGGGGAGTCTAATCTCATGGTGTTTCACTCAGTTGACAGCCTCATCAGCCTGGGCCCTGGCAAGCTGACAGGGGTCAGAGGGCCCCCGGCTGGCTTGTCCTGGCAGCTGCCCAGCTGACTTGTACTAACACAGCAACAGGCACAGGAAAGGCAAGAGAGGGAGTGGAAAAGCCCCAGACACCAGGCCCCTGAGGGCAGAGAAGTGAGCCCTGACATGCTCAAACAGGGCAATGCTGCTCTGACGCCAGCACTGCACTTCCCTGGTGGCTCAGCGGTGAAGAATCCGCCTGCCACTGCAGGAAACGCAGGTTCGATCCCTGGGTTGGGAAGACTACCTGGAGAAGGAAATGGCTACCCACTCCCAACATTCTTGCCTGAAAAATCCCACGGACAAAGGAGCCTGGCAGGATACAGTTCACGGAGCCGCAACAGCAACAAGGCCACCACTATTACCCGGGGTGGGGAGGCAAACCCCAAGGACATCTGCTTACGCGTATGTTTCAGGGAATCAGAAAGTGTGGAAGGAAACCAGTCTGCGCCTTGGCTGGCCCCAGCAAGTCTGGCCTACCTTTGCCAAGTCCACAGAAAGCCTGCTGCTAGCAGTCTAGTGGTTAAGACTTCCCCTTCCAGCGTAGGAGTGGTGGGTTCGATCCCTGGTTGAGTGTAAAGATCCCACATGCCTCATGGGCAAAAAAACAACACATAAAGCAGAGGTAATATTGTAACACACGCCAAGAATGACTTTAAAAATGGTTCACATCAAAACAAAACACACCACCCTGCTGCCGAACATCACCTGGGCAGAGCCAAGAAAGCAGGCGCTATCTCAGGGCCCCACAGCAGCAGGAGGTCAGCCGGGCTGCGGGAAGCAACAGCCAGCTGGGAATATTAACAGACTTGCTACAGGCAGAAATTCAGTGAGAGAAAGCCCTCCAAAATAAAGTTACTTAAAGGGGGCACAAAGTGAGACTAGAAACAGGGAGCAACTCGGATTTCCAAGGACAGGGCTTCCCTCTGCCAGGCACTGGGAGGAGGGACGGCAGGGCCAGCAGGGTTATTCTAAAACATCTGAAAACCCAAAAACATCCTCGTCCGTGGGAAAATGTTTTCGGTGCTATTTCTGTTATGTTTTCTGTCCTCCGATGTTTTGCTTAGGCTGATACTAAACTACATATGTGCAGGATGCCCAAAAGTGTTTCGAGGGATCCCATATTTGCCACACTTGTTAGATGATCGCTTAAAAATAAATCTCCTCTCTCAGATTTCATTAGCACTTGAGGGGTAGCCTGACAGGTGGCAAACTGGCAGCCACTAGGCCAAATTAACCCTATGGGTATGTGAGCACACTTAGAATTTTTTTAAAAAAATAAACTGTCAACATATAAAAATCAGAAGTTTCCATGCCCCCCCCAAAAAAAAAATCCACAAAAATCTGAATTTCTAATATCTTTTAGAAAAAAAAAAAGAAAAAGGATAAAAATCTGGTATCTCTGGCCAAGCAGCACAAACTGGAAGAAGCTGTACAGCCACTGCCCCCTTCAGGCAGGCCCGTGCTTTCCAGCACCTCATTTAAGACACTTCCCTGACCCCCATCGGAGAAGGCAATGGCACCCCACTCCAGTACTCTTGCTTGGAAAATCCCATGGATGGAGGAGCCTGGTGCGATGCTGTCCATGGGGTCACACAGAGTCAGACACGGCTGAAGCAACTTAGCAGCAACTGACCTATAGGCCTGAGTGCTGTTTCCGTGAAGGGATCCCAGGCTTGGTGGCACTCGGGACTGCCACAGGGGGGCAGCACTGGCCTGCTGATGAGGACTGCGTCAGCCTCAGCCTGTAACCAACCTGACCTTAGCACATCCTTTCAGAACCAGAAACCTCATCCTTATTTCAGGAGCAGATGCCGCTACACCACGTTCCCCACCAAATTTACTCCCTGAGAAACAACAGCAGTTCATCTCAACGTTCCCAGCAGGCTTCGGCGACTAAGGGGGAAACCACTGACTTGACCTGGCCCCTCCTTCTCTGGCTACCATCCTTTGCATCCCCTGCTCCCCCCACGCCCCAGCCAGAACCTCACCTGTTCAGCTCCACCTTCACCCACCTGCTAACACCATCAGGCCTCAGACCCTGCAGAAAGAAGCAGGGCAAACGCCCTCCCCCTTTAAGGTAGTTCATTCTTCACCAAACACACCATTTGCCTTTGCTCACTCGGGGTGAAGGTCAACTGACTTCATGAGGCGACAGGTCCGCTCTCCGCTCTCACCCTCTCCAACCGCACGGACATCACCTTTAGCGGCAGCATTTAGTGTAAGCTCCAACTGCCCTTCAAGACAGACGTTCAGCTACTATGCATTAAGATCCTTCAACATCCCACTTCATCTAGAATGCCATTTACTGTTCCTACCCCTTTCCTGTATTCCAAAATGCAGGAAAAGCCTCATAGAAGATACTCTTGGCAGTATTTCTGAGTGAACAATCAGAAACAACCCAAATGTCCAGCAACAGGGAAACAGTTAAAACACAAACTATGCTAGAGTCCCACTTGATGGGCAACTGAAAACAATTAGGATTAGGAAGACCATGTGATGAGATGGGAAAGTAATTCTGATATGAAATACTATGTAAAAAGAGAATATAAAATTACATGTACAGTAATGATAAGTAACTAAAATCAACTAGGCCAAGAATTAATGAAAATGCCAAAATGTTACCTTATCTGTACTAGAGAAGGCAATGGCATCACAGGAAAATCCCATAGGTGGAGGACCCTGGTGGGCTGCAGTCCATGGGGTCACTAAGAGTCAGACACGACTGAGCCACTTCACTTTCACTTTTCACTTTCATGCACTGGAGAAGGAAATGGCAACCCACTCCAGTGTTCTTGCCTGGAGAATCCCAGGGATGGGGGAGCCTGGTGGGCTGCCGTCTCTGGGGTCGCACAGAGTCAGACATGACTGAAGTGACTTAGCAGCAGCAGCAGAGA
This sequence comes from Raphicerus campestris, assembly GCA_006410735.1. Taxonomy (NCBI): domain Eukaryota; kingdom Metazoa; phylum Chordata; class Mammalia; order Artiodactyla; family Bovidae; genus Raphicerus; species Raphicerus campestris. The sequence continues at coordinate 245,206 of SJYW01044180.1, forward strand.
CCTCGGAGTGTGGGTAACCATTTTTCAAACCCCCTACCAAATATTATGTATATATTCTACTTTTTGTGTGTGCGTATGAGGTTGTGACCGACTCTTCGCGACCCTGTGGCCTGTAGCCCACCAGGCTCTCCTGTCCATGGGATTTTCCAGGCATGAGTACTGGAGTGGGTTGCTGTTTCCTTCTCCAGGGGATCTTCCTGACCCAGGGATCAAACCCAGGTCTCCCGCAT